>CAUYUJ010006302.1:143483-170983 GCA_963575745.1 Prorocentrum cordatum | reverse complement strand
GATTAAAATGGAGATTGAATGGTAGGCGGGTGGGGAAAGAGAGACAGAAAGAGAGAGCGAGTGGGATTCCGATTGATTCCTGTTGATTCCTACTGAGCCGACAGATTCCTACTGATTCCTTCGATTTCTATGGATTCGTATTGATTCCTATTGATTCCTAGTAACTCCGATCGATTCCTTTTGACTCTGTACGATGCCTGTCAATTCCTGCTGGTTCATATTGATTCATTAAACCAGAAAGAAAACCCAATCAGTGTATGGCTTGAAAGTCTGGCAGGCGCCCGAAGTTTCGAAGAGGCCCAACATACAGATTCGGTGTAAGTTTTGGAAGCGTTTTCGACAGTGACATCGCCCGTGCGATCTATTGTGATATCGATAGCGAATCGATTGTAAGATCGATTGTGAGATCGATAATGCGCTCGAAAGAGAGGTGGGTAAGGAAATCGATGGTGGGACCCGAGAAGGACATCGACGAAGAAACAGGGAACCCGGAAAACTGGGAACCCGCCTCCCACCGAAATCGGCCTGGAACCAGCAGACAGGCACCCGGGGAACCTGGAACCGGGAGTTCGATAGTGATAAGGGTGATGAAATCGTGGGATCGGTAGTGGGATCAAGTGTCAGAGGACGATAGTAAGATCGATCGTGAGACCGATAGTGAAGTCAATTCAGTGAGATCGATACTGAGATCGATCGTTAGGTCGCCCGTGCGATCTATAGTGATATCGATCGTGAATCACTCGATTGTGATACCGATTGTGAGATCGACAGTGAGTTCCATGGTGAGACCGATATAAAGGTGGACAAAGAGATGGATGGTGAGACCGATCGAAAAGGAGATCGACGGGGAAAACCGGGAACCCGGAAACCCGGGAACCCCGCCGACCGAAATCGGCCCAGAAGCAGCAATCGGGCACCCAGGAAACCGCAATCGGCCCAGAAGCAGCAACCGGCAACCTGGCCACCTGACGAAATCGGCCCGGCGCTTTCGCCAAATCTTTCAATCTCCGCTAGGACCCCTTCAGTGCAAGCACTGATTGGGGAATATCGACTCCTCTTGGTCCCTATTGAGTCCTATTGGTTCCTATTAAGTCTCGTTGGTTCAAGAGGCAGAGGGAGAGAGAAATAGAGAGAGAGAGAGAGAAACATAGAAAGAGAAAACGAGAAATTGAGAGACAGAGAGAGAGAGAGAGAGAGAGAGAGAGCGAGAGACAGGGGTGGAGGAGGAGGGGGCCCTGTCCTTCGCGAAAAGATTTCTATGTACTTCTAACGAGTCACAAACATGAGTGGTTTCACGCTGGATTCGATTTGTGTTGTTCAAGGACAATCACAGGTCTGCTTAAGTTTGGGCCCCGGAACCTGTCACATTACCCCGAAAGCAAACTACCCCACCCAAACAACAACCAAGCGAACTTTTGATGCGACCCAAAACAAGCACACATCAAAATCTCCGGGATCCGACACGGGGAGGAACGGGGAGTCCCCCGGGGAGGGCAGAAGAGGGAGGAGAGGGGAAACTGTCGATCCCCACCCGACAAGCTAGGGCCTCTAGATTTTGAGAACAAGCTTCCCTGCCCGCCCGCCCTGCTTACCGCGGCCGCCAGATCCCCGCGCCAGCGAGGCCCTCGCCCCGAAGGGTCGCGCGGGGCCGCGCGTCGCAGATGCGACCGCGCAATCTGGCACCGCCCCCGATCATCTCTGGTGGTCCCGCCCCCCGCGCCCGCGCCGACTCGACCACTCTGCATGCTGCGGCCACCAGATCCCTATAGGTCCCCCATAATTCCTGAGGACCCCGCCCCTCGCGCCGACTCGCCCGCTCTGCATACAGGGGCCACCAGATCCCCAGGACCCCCACATAACAGAGCATAACACCACACCGCCGAACAGAACGTATCCGAGCATAACATACCATGTCATGACAGACCACCTCGCAACATAACACACCATGACAAGAACAACGCATACTATACCATATCATAGCATCACAACACACACACCATTACATAACCTGACAACTCGACAACAACATAACAAAACATATATATACCAAACAAACAGAGCAACGCATATATGAACATACCAAGCCAAAACATGACACCTCATCACATAAAATGACACATCGAATCGAGTTGCAACACATTATAACAACGCATGGCATGACATATCGGATCACAAACAACATACCATACCATAACACAACCCACCATGGCATACCATGTGTTCATATAACACAACACTGCACAACACAATACCACAACACATGCCATTCCATATCATGCCAAACTACAACATGGCAGCGAACGGTACAATCTGCTATATCATAACAAGCATGACAGTGCATGGTGGCAGAAGTGGCCACTCAGAACATGGTATACCAACAAACATCACAACACCACATGACATACCAATATGACACACCATGGCATGACGTATCATATCATAACACACATCGAAGGTGTTGGTGGGGACGCCCAAAGCAAACTAATTGCATGTACAGCCACAGGTATCCGAATTGCTTGACCGCGAAACCTGTCACCGAAAATCATCCTTTGGAGCCACCACGACCCTCAAAATAGCCTCCAAGAAGGATGTGCGCGGCATTTTGCTAATTTTTGAAAGCATGCATTGCTGGGGGCGTAGGCCCGCCTGCAAAACCCCCTGGCGAGCATCCATTTCGAACCAAAACATTACCGCGGCCGTCGCCATCATTACCACCAAGACCACACGAAAACAAATGTTACAATCATCGTCGCGCTGAGGGCACGTCATCCTGCGTCGTCGCACATCGACTCTTTGCCACAGCCGAGCGCTGCAGGCTCCCAGCTGCATTCGTCGACAGCTGTCAAAAGCAAAACCGCCGAAAAGACCTTGAAAGGGCCGCCAGGAGAGCCGCCAAAAGGGCTGCCGAAATCGTTGCCGAAATCGCCGCCGTAATTGCCGCCGCAATTGCCGCCGAACTTGCCAGCGAAATGCTGCCAAAATAACCGCCGAAATTCCACCGTCGAAAATCAACCGCCAAAAATTTGCATTGCCCTGTCCCAAGCGAAACCGCTGTTTTATAAATTAAGCACGATGACGCCGCGGACACACGCATAGTCACAGCCAACGTTAAATTCGGCTTCTTTTCGGCGGCACAATCCGGAATTTCAGCGAAAATTTCGGCGGCAATTTAGGCTGCGATGTTGGCGGCAGCTTCGGCGGCGATTTCGGCGGCAACTTTGGCGGCAATTCCGGCGGCCCTTTCGACGGCGATTTCGGCGGCCCTTTCGGCGGCCCTTCCTTTTGCCAACTGTCGACGATGGCTGCCGGGAGCTCTCGGCGCTCGGCGGCCCTGGCGGGCCCCGAGAGGGCCCCCAAAGGGCCACACCAGAAAGCGTTTGCGAAGTTAGGGGACCACATGCGAGCCCTACCCCTACCCTCCACGATTTCTGAGGGTTCACTTCGTTCGGGAGCTCCCGAGCCAAGTGAACCCCACCCTCCCCCTCAGAAATCGTGGGGGGTTAGGGGTAGGGTTCGCATGTGGCCTCCTAGAAGTAGCTCAACGGGCTGCCTCTACGACGCGAAGCTCAGCACGCTCAAAGATGTGCTGGGAAACCGCCGCGCGGCAGGGCGCGCCTGCACACCGAAACCATCAAACAAACAAACAATTTCGTTTGGAATGGATGTCGGCGCGCGCCCCTTTTTGTCCCCAAAGAAAGAGCCACCACGAAACCTGTATCACTACCCAATGAAATCAATAACAACCCAAAAAGAAAAACCACACAAGCTTGTGAGACTACCAAACATACCAAACATCGGAGGTTCTCGGGATCTGGGGCGGGAGAGCCTGGCAGGAGTCCGGCCCGCCCTCCCCCCATCTTAATCCCGAAAAACCTTTTTTGTTTACGACGACGACGACGACGACGACGACGACGACGACGACGACGACGACGACGACGACGGTCGATCCATCGAGCCTCTCCTGGAGCGTGCTCCGACCAGGACTCCGAGGCGGACCCGGCCGAGGCGACGAGCGCGCTCCCAAAGGAGGAGGAGGAGGAGGAGGAGGAGGAGGAGGAGGAGGAGCAGGAGGAGGAGGAGGAGGCCCGAGGAGGAGGCGCGGCGCAGTGCGGAGAGCAGTAGGAGGAAAGGAGGAGGAGGAGGATGAGGCCCGGAGAGGAGGGAAGTCGAGAGGAGAGATGAGGAGGCTCAGGAGGAGACCCGAGAGGAGGCCCCTCCCACCGCGCCCCAAATCCCGTCCATGAGCCCAATTTCCCCTGCAATATACCGGAGGAGCTCGACCTGGGAGGGCCCGACGACGGCGGCGGCGGCGGCGGCGGCCGCGGCGGCGGCGAGGCGCCGGCCGCGGCGCCGGCCTCAGCGAGAAGACCGCCTGCGGGAGGCCCTTCGCGGCCCCGTAGCCCGTCGCCGTTTGCGGAGGGCCGCGCATCGGCCGCGGCCTGGGTGCCCCGGCCGCGGGGCCGCCCGGGACTGCCCTGAGAGAGGAGGGGAGGGAGAGGAGGAGTGCAGGAAGACAGGAGGAAGATGAAGGAGGAGGAGGAGGGAGGAGGAGGAGAGGAAGAAGGGGGAGGGATTAGGAGAGACAGGAAGGAAGGAGGGAAGGGGGGAATGAAGGGAAGGTAAAGAGGCCCGCAGGATCTTCGCTATCCCTGTGATACTTGCCACGGCGGATGGCCATCCCACAAAATAGGCCACTCACCGACGGAACGCCACCCTTGAGGCCCCAGGACTCCGCTGTCGCCGTGTGAGGGCTTCCGGCCGCGCTCCGCGCGGCGGGCGGTACGGGCCAGGGCGTAGTGGCTTCGGTGTGTGCGCCGCCGAGGTCGTCCGTGAGGCGGCGCGATGTCCATCGAGGTCTTCCATTGCAGTATCTAATGCGTCGCAGGCGCGGCGGCGTGTCCGCTCGCCGCGGGCGTCGGGGGGGCGCGCGGGCGCGCGGCGCGCGGTGCCGCCCCGGCGCCCGCAGGCGCGGGGCGGGCGCGGCGGCGGCGCAGACTCGCGGGATCGGCGGCGGTCGGTCGGCAGGGGCCGCGCTCAGTCCGGCGGGCGTCGGGGGCGCGTCGCCGGTCGGGGGCGTGGGGTCGCAGGCGGCGAGGGCGGAGTCGACGAGTGCTAGGAATCGCGGGCAGGGCTGGGGCGGGGCTGCGTGGTCGGGTCGGGTGCGGTGAGCTAATGTGGCAGGGGGATTCCGCCGCGGGGCCTTCGCTGGTCGGTCGGCCGCTCCCGTCTCCACGGCAGGACCGTCCCGCCAAGCCCCGGAGACCCCGAGGGGCACACCGGAGACCCCGATCTGCTTCCTGCACGGGCCCTCGGGCCTCCTCCTCCTCTCCTTCCTCTCCTCCCTCCTCCTCTCCATCCTCCTCCTCCTCATTTTCCCCTCCTTTTCCTTTCCTCCTCCTCCTCCTCCTCCTCCTCCTCCTCCTCCTCCTCCTCCTCCTCCTCCTCCTCCTCCTCCTCCTCCTCCTCCTCCTCCTCCTGACGTTTCTGACGTTTCTCGTTGCACAGCGTCTTGTCGCGCGCCCCGCGGGCGCGGAGCGCGCCGCAGTGGCCCACAAGGGCCGCGCGGGCACTCGAACAGCGGCCCCGGGAACCCGACCCCGAGGAGAGCAGGGAGGACCAGGGACCAGAACTAAACCTCAGAGGAGGGAGGAGGGGGCCGGGTTTCAGAAAAAAGAGGGGCCCGTCAGGGCCCATGGGCGGGCGCCGCGCGCGCCCGCGCCCGCGGGCGTCAGGCAGCGCGGCACGGCGCACGGCCAGGCCGACGGCCTCTTCGTGGGCCGGCGGCCGCACGGTGGCGGCTGGGCTCCCTTCGGCGCCGCGCGCTGTGGTGGGGGAGTGAGGAGGGGGTTGGTTAGTCGAGTTGGGTGTTGGGTGTGGGGACTGTGGGGGCCGATAGGACAGGGGGGCTGGAGGAGGGGGTGAGGGACTTGTACTGGGTTGGCGGTGGCGTGGGGGATGGAAGGGGGGGGCAGGGTGGAGTAATGGGGTGAGGGATCCCAGCCGCCGTGGGGGCGGCTTCGGGTGGCTGGCTGCCCCCAGCAGTGGCGGCCTCCACCCTTCGGCGCAGCGCGCTGTGGAGGCTCGCCGAGCCACTCGTGGGCTCCAGCAGGCCTGCACTGGCGGCTGCTCTCTCCTCATCGTGCCGATCAGGGCCAGCTGGCCTCGGCCCCTCGCATGCCACGCGAGGGCGGCGGGGATGCACCCTTCGGCGCCTCGCGCTGTGTATCCCACGCCGAGGGGCAAGCTGCCCCTTCTCTTCGGGTAGTCTCTGATGTGCTCGAGCCTGCAGTACTGCTTGACTCTGTAGTGCTCGAACTTGTAACCCTCGTCCCAGTCGTGTTGGTCGAGGTGGCACTCCTGCGTATGCCATGCCCAATCATGCTGGTCGTCATGGTACTCGACCAGCTGTAGTATCCAATGCCCTCAATCATGCCGCCCCCGACGCTACAGTACAGGTAGGCGCTGATGTAGAGGAGTGGTTGTGGTGTGGCGGTCGTTTGTTTGTTGGCTGAGTGTGGGTTGTGGAGCGTGCTGGTTGGGTCGTTGGGGAGTCGGCTCGTTGCTGGTGTTGTGTTGATGGTCGTGGGCGCCCATGGCCTCCATGCGCCGACTTCAAGTGGGGGTCTTGGCTGTCCCACCTCGTCCCGCTATGGCTAGGGGTCACAGTGCCCTCGGTGGGGGCGAACCCCAGGCCTGGTACTTCTTATTGTCGGGGTGGAATGTCTCGGCTGTCCTGTGCTTCGCCCTCGGGCGCTCGGGTAGCTCCTCCTTCTCCATGGGAATGGTGGGGGTGGCGAGCTAGGGCGGACCGCGGGGGCGCAGGTAGTGGCCGTCCTACCCCCCCCCCCTGCCCCTCACCATCCCCCCTGGTGGGCGCGGGAAGTACTCGTCCTTCCCCCCCGCCCTTCGAGCCCGTCTCGAAGTTTGATCCATGCCTCACCAGGGCAGCGTTGACTTGACAAAAGGTGTGCAGGGCCGTGCTGGGTATGATGTCAGTGTCGGACAGTATTGCGGCGGCGTCGTGTGGATCGCCCGCTTCCAGCCAGCTGGTGTCCTCCGAGTTGTATGTAACCAGTCACCGCCAGGAGACCCACAGCAAAACGTAGCGACCTGTGCCTGGGGTGTTCCCTCGCATTCGGGGCTTCCCCAGGACTTGCGTCCTAACCCAAGCAAAACTTGGCGACGCTGCCTGAGGTCTTCCCACGCATCCGGGGCTTCCTCAGGACTTAAGCCATGACGCCGTAGTGCTTGTCGCCGAGAAAGCTCTTTGCCACGAATGTACTGCCGTATCCACTGACCGTGCCCATGCCTGTGGTGTTCGAAATAGTGCAGCATAGGGCCCGTAGTCATACTTGTCTCAGTAGCACCACCACATGATGTGCTTGACCCAAACGTACTGGTCGACATGATGGTGCTTGACTCCACGCTGCATTGGACTGGGATGCTCGGCTCCCACATGCTGCTCGCTGATACTGCTTGACCTGCTTGCAATGTAGTTGCGCGGGTCTGGGTACTCTCGACGGTCTTGCTGCCCGCCTGCGAAGAGATGTCCAGAGATGTCGAGACATATACTGTGGGGCCTGGGCGCTATGCTGCCCTTACCCAGGGCGCTAGATACTCGTAAAGAGCAGATGCCAAAGTTGAAAGAAACCAATACAGATCCAATAGAAATACTCGAGGGGGGGGCACGCTCCGTCGCCATTGAGGGATCGTGCCCACCCGTATGGGCGCTACGGGTCCCCCCCCCTCGAGAATGGCACGCAATCGCAGTCCATGACGCAGCCATGCTGATGAACAAATATCCTCTCAGGTCGCTCCCAGTTTGAGTACATACAGTGGGTATGACCCTCTCTCGCCTGCTGCCACTCTGTAATATTACCAATCTGTACACCATTCTGTAATACAAACTGCAATCCAATCTGTAAGCTGCCAATAATCTGTGCACCAATCTGCAATCTGATGGTCCGTCCCGTGGACTGGCAAAAACGAAATAATACAGACAACAATTTATCCCAAATATTTGTGCAGGCAGTCGTAGTACCGCGCGCTGCAGTGCCAACTGCTAGCGCCGGTGGGTACCCCATGTCCTGTGACAGTCGTGGCCCAACTGCTCTGGCTCGATGTAATAGTCCAGGGGGGCATAAAACCTGTGATAGCATTCATCCGTTTCGGCCCACAATGTTTCTTCGTCAGCGAGCTGCCCCAGTGGGCTGCGAAGGCCTTTGCCATTGCCTTGCACAACTTTGAAGGATATTCTTTGAGGGGGGCGGTCCTCCAGCCGCCCTGGCCGTCTCGTCCGTAAGCTCTGTCGTGTCCGTTATGTCGGCACCGCTGTCCCCCTGGTACTGCCCCAAGTTCTTGTGTGAGTTCGCTGAGGTGCACCGCCATCAGACATGTTGGCTTTCGCGCGGCCTGCCCAAACTGGCACTGGTCGATGTAGTGCAGTTCGACGTTCGGCTGCTCCAACAGCCAAAGCGTCTCCGCTCGCTGCCAGCTGCTCGGCGCTTGAGGACACCAAGTAGCTGGAGCAGGATGCTCGAGTACAGCGGATACATTGCACTGCAAGCCTGTGGTGATGAGTAGTAGAGCTGTCCTGTATAGCTCGTTGGCTAGTGCTATCTGTTGAAGCTCCGCTTGACTGGCTGCTTGTATGCCCCAGGGGAAATCTTGTGTACGTAGTGGGCGTGGAGCTTTTCCCTCGGCGGCATGCCAGCGCGATGGGCACCGCGTCTCGCAGGGGGGGCCAGCTACAATGCCGAAAATGTTGCCCTGTCGTATCGCCGCGCACCAAAACTCGACGACGTCTGGCTTCGTCAGGTCTCCTTTGTCGGGGTCGATCTGCACGTCGATTGATAGTACTACCAAATTGCATTCCCGAATGTTCATCTCGAAGTGGTGCTGGAAATCCTCCGTTCGGCGTCTGCCTGAAAAAAGGTGCAGTAAGAACATAGCAGTAGTAACCATGGGCCTGCACGGTGCGAATGTCCTTGCTGGTGGCGTCACTGCTTGAGGGGCCGCTGCTGCGGGCGGCGCAGGCGAGAGCTGGAGCTGATGTTGTTCGATGTGGTCGGCGAGCTTGATGTGTATGACCTGTTGAGCAGGCACCAACGCCTTAGTAGCTCCATGACCCATTGCCTTCCTCGTCGCCACCGCCTCTCGTTCTTCTTCTCGGCGTTCGGCTGCCTCCTGCAAATCCATTGGGACTTCAATTGCTTGGAGTACAGCCAGGCACCTGGGGCACCTTCTCAGGTGCTTGAGTATGCGCGATCGCGTGATGAAGTCCTTCCCGCACCCAGGGCAGGTTGTCGAACGGGCGAGCAATTCGGGGAGGTCGTAGCCGATGTGCTCCATGGTGCGGTGGCGCTTCCATGCTCCCCGGGTTTTTAGGATCTTGCCACGCGCATGGCATATGTAGCCACTGTGTTGTGCAGGTGGCCGTCCATCGAAGTTGGGCGTGGTCAGTCCAAAGTCTTGCGCTAGCCGGTGCAACTGCCTTTGCCATATCCGATGCCGATATAAGTCGTGCTGCCATGCCTTGTACCTGAGCCATGCACGCGTAATCATGGCTTGTGCGGCTTGCTCTTGCTGTGTTCGTAACCATCGTACAAGGCCCCTGATGTCGCAGCCAATGTCTTCGTCGTCTAGTAGGAATCTTCTTATCCAATCCAGATCCTCGACGATAAGTACATTCCAGGCTTCACTGTCCTCCCAGAGCTCGTCGATGAGACGGTGGAGGAAGGGCGTGTCCGCATGCGCCATTCTGGCCAGGTACATCAGGCGCCGTCGGCGCAGGTACCTGTGGATCGGTACTTCATCACATATCAAGTATATTTCGTCGTCCAAAGTATGTACGTGCCCCGCACCGTGACGCCGTTGCCGCGCGGCGGCTCGAAGGCTCGCCATGTGTCTGCTCTGCAGCATCTGCTTCTGCTGTACTGTCAGCGGCCCCCATACTTCGCAGTCGTAGGTCAGCTTGCTCTGCGCCAGTGCCGTGAGATACAGCATCTTGGCTTTGAGGTCGATGTGCGGCAGACGGAAGATGGACTTCTTCAAGGGCCCCTCTGCGGATCTGTGATCGATGATGCGTCTCATAAGGTTCGGCCCCTCACCGCCGTCACTTGCCACAATATTGCCCAATGTGAGTCCCTGAGACGTGACCTCAGCTGTGGTGGCATCAATGCTGGTCAGCAGCTGGCAGTCCTCGCGTTGCAACGTGATGGGGCTTGTCTTGAAAATCCTCGCCTTGATATGTTGTTTGGCGTGCCCGTCTATATGCAGCAGAACTTTGGTCTTCTTGGGGTGTAGGTCGTGCCCGAAGATCTTAAGTCTCCTCGCAATGATGGACAATATATCAAAGATGCTGCTCTCGATTTTCGTGTTATCCCTGAGTACGCACAGGAATGTCGCGTCGTCCATGAAGGATACTTCTGGCAGGGTCCCCTCGTGCCCTCGGAGCTGACCTGTTGTGGTAATGGCTTGATCCCCCGCTGGTGGTAGCTGTAATGAGTACCCCCCCGAGTGTAGCTCCTGCTCCAGCGGGCCCAGGGCGTGCGCGAAGCTGATGTTGAAGATGAGGTCGGCCAGGCCGTTACCTGGGCGCGTGCCCTTGCGGCTCTCCGCGCAAAGCTCATCTCCCCGTACTTGGAAGAATGCCATGTCGCGTGCTTCTTCCAGCTGAAATCGAAGGTTCTCGTCTACGTCGTTGAGCGCTAAGTAGCCTGGTGCCGAGATCAACTGCTGGATGGTGGGCATGAGCCATTCAGGTGGGGCGCCTCCTGCCATCACCTTTTGAAGCCAGGGCTTCTCTCCCTCCCGTCCCAGCACGAACTCGCGAATGACAGAGTAGAAGGCCTGTCGGAGGTCCAACAGGATGCCGACGGTGCTGGGACGCCTTCGCCTGCAGATCCCGAAGAACGCTTTGATGGTGTGGGTGGAGTACGCGCCTGACTTCTTCGGGATTCCGCCATGCTGGGTGACTCTCAGCAGGCAGCTGCAGACCCTCAGCGTCGTTGAGCGGAGCCACTTGTGGTAGTGTTTGGCCACAGTGTTGTTGAGGAGGATCGACCTGTAGTACTCCAGTAGGGCCCTCGTGCCGCTGCCCTTGTAAAGCTTCACTGCAATACCTGCCTTGAATTGGATCGGTTCGCGGCCTCGCAAAACGTCTTCAGGACGACAGGATACCAGTGGCGGGCCGTCTCCTCGGGCGCGAGCTTGAGGATGTCGTCCAGGTTGCCATCGGGTCCCCCTGCTCGGCCCTTCTTGCCGTCCGCGAAGCTCTCCACCAAATCGTTGAGTGTCATGTGCAGGTGCTGCGAAACCTCGTCGGGTGGTGATCTGTGGGTACGGCTGCAGTTGTAGCGGTCCGCGAGGTCGTACTTGTCCCTGATGTCTGCTGACTCGATCTTGGCGAAGTGCTGCAGCGTGGCGCGGCTGATCTCGCTCTGGCTGCCCATGATGGTACCGCCGGGCTGCTGCATGGTGGGTAGCGCACTGACGTAGTTTGGTTTGCGGCCGCCGTGGATCAGAATCTTCTTGGTCAGCTGCCACTCGGTCCTGGCGTCTCTTGCTGTTCTGCTGTCCGCCAATTTGCTACCGAGGTCGTGGAAGTACTGATTGCGGTCGGTACTCAGCTGGTGCCTGAACGTGTCCCTGGTGTGGGCGATGAAAAGCCTTGCGGCGTCGTGCGCGATGCCGAGGCAGCCAGTGGCGCGGCTGAGCTGGCAAGCGCCCGCAAGGGCTGCCACTGAGCAAAACCAGCTATCTTCAGCGCGGGCGTAGACCGACGCCTCGTAGCAGAGCCTCTTGCGGAACACTTCTAGTGGTGCTGGATCCCCATTGTTCGTGTAGGTCCGCGTGGAGCTCTCAGCATATCTGCGCAGTCTCAATAGTCGCATGCTGGCCTCTGAGATTGTGACGTTGCAAGGTGTAAGCGGGTCCCGTCCGAAATACTGCTTCGTCTTCTCGGCAATGAGTCCCGCCGTCTCGTGGTAATGATCATTGACGTCTGCCTTCCATGGTGGTAAGCTGGTGCTGTTCAGGTCCTGCTTGAATGCGGTGGTGCACTCTGGGTTCTTGAGTTTGTTAGTGTCCAGCAGAGCGGTTCCCTTCAAGTTTCGGTGGCGTCCGATGATGCCGCCCACGACTTCAACCAGCACGGGCAGGTGGTCTGTGGTCGTGTCGTAGCCGTTCTGAGCGCAGTTGCTCCTCTGCTTGCTGTGCTCGTTCTTCTTCTTGGCGGTCGGCTTTTGGAAATCCCTCAGTACAGTGCAGGCTGCGACGCACTTGAACAGGCAGGGGGCCATGGCGACGTAGTCGATGCGGTTGGAGACCCCGTCCTTGTGGTATGTGTAGTCGTCGCTGTTCCCGTAGTATGTGTTAACGACGTGTAGGTGACAGCTGGCGACAGACTCATGGAATTCATGTCCATTCTTGTCTGTCAGCTGGTTTGGGCCCTTCTGGCCCAGCCACTGTGTGTCCTCTCCGTCCTTGTGTCCTAGCTTGGCATTCGCGTCGATGAGCAGGATCTCTGGTTTCCACGTGTCACACAGCTCTCTGAAGTGTTCCCACCAACCGTTGATGTCCTTGGCCTTCTGGTACGGGGCGCGAGCAACGGTGATGACGTGGTGGAACAAAGGAGCATGCACGCGGACGAAGAGCATCCTGGCCGAAGAGTACAGTTTTGTGAGCTGGGACTGCTTGAAGTACAGGTCTTTCCCTTTGAGCTGCCCGTACGGGATCTCCACATTGAGTAGTAGCGCGCATCCCCAGTTGCCGTCCTGCGCCTCGCTCTGGATGTTGATGAAACCTTGTCCTGTCCATGCGGCCTCTTTACAGCGTGTCTCCTGCAGCCCCGCGACGTGGACCTGAAGGTCCAAAAGTTGGGCTCTGACTAGAGCCCCCTTGCTGGAGATGTCCAGGTGCAGGTCTGTGGAGGCAAAGTCGCCTACCATGGACTGAGCGTTGTACTGCGCGATGTTGAGCTTCAGCATGCCCTTGTTGTAGCTGTCTGCGGTAAGGTCAGGGATGTGGTCTGCTTCAGCCAACTGGGGTGAGACGTGCTCCTCGAGCTGTCCGTGCCTCCATGTTGGGTAAGCATGTAGGTCCTTGCGCGCAGGGTTGACCATCCAGGCCCATTCGAGTGTGCTGGTATATCGTACTATGTCAACTAGCTCTTCCGCGGGTGGTGGTGGCGCTGGTTGGAGCGCCGCATATTTTGACAAAACATCTGCTGCTTCATTCCAGGGGGCATCTCGATGAGCATGTGTATGTTCGAAGCTGATGGCCTTGGTGAGCTGGAGTTGCTGGAATAGTATACGTGTGAACCTCGCGAGAGGGCGGTTCCTACACGATCTGATCCTCGATGTTCCAGCTGCCGCTCCCAGAGCCGCGGTGTTGTCGCCGATGGTGACGATCTCCTGCTCATCGTCCTCTTGGATACATGCGATACCTGCCCAGAGCAACGCTCCCAATTCGGGGCTGGTACTGGAGGTGATATTGTTGGCCATTTCCTCGCTGACAGACAGGGCGCGGTTGGAGTGCATGTGTCTGTAGTAGGCGATGCCCTGGTCGTCTCCCCTCAGGTGCACCACTGCCCATGCCGATGTGCCTGGCGCTGTGGCGTGGTAGGACGCGTCGGTGAAGTAGTAGTGCCGCTTCACAGACGCCGAAGGTCTCGGGGGGGCGAGGTGCCTCACCGCCAGCCTGGTGTGCTCGTGCAAGTCGTGTTCCTCGAGGTCGTAGTGCCATGTCAGCTTCTGGATGTGTTGTTGAAACTGCGTCGGTAGGAACTGTGGTGATCCAATGTTGGCAAAGCGTCGCTGCATGCTGCTGCTGCCGCTGCGCAGGTCGGTTTTGTGCACTTGTCCGTGTGTTGCTGGTCTGGTTCTTTGTCGGCGTCGCCTCCTGCGCTCGCATCGTAGGTAGTCGTCGCTGTGCTCGCTCTCAGTGCTAGTGCGTTGATTGTCTCGAGCGTCGTCTGCAGTTATGCTGCGCCTAGTTGGAATACGGAAGGGGTGCATGGCTGTGGTTGTGCGGCGGTGTGGTGCGGGGATGGGTTGTTGCTGTCCCGTCGGGTGACCGATAGCGCCGTGGTAGCACCTGAATGGCAGCATTGCTCGTCGGGATTGCACGTCCCTCTGGGGCTGAAGGTGTTGTCTGGTATTAGTCGTGGTGGCTGAGAGTGGCTGCTCGGGCTCCACATGGTCGGCTGGCTTATAGGGCGTGGTCCCCGCCCGCGTCGTGCTCCTCACCCGCGGGATCGGTGGTGTTTGGCAGCACGCCTCATCGGCGTTCAAGTTGTCCGATCCAGCCCGCACGGCCTGACTGAACAGGGGCTCGTGTGATTGGGCATGGAGCATGCTGTCACGTAGACGATGAGTTATGCCGTCAGGGGGGTCGCTTGGAATCGGTGGTGGAAGGGTGAGTGGGGCTGGCTCTGCCCGGTGCTCATTGGGGTCTGCGCTTGATTTGGCTGGTGTCGGTGGCGGGGCTGTAGCTGGTTGGTGCTCGTTGGACCTGGTTGAGCGCCCCAGCACGACATCGCTGACGCGAGAGCAAGGCTTCGACCACCCTCCCGTCGGAGGCATGCCCTCGCGTCTTCGCACCTGCAAGGGGGAGTCAACCCGCAGCTGCTCGGGGAGAGCAGGTCCGCCCGTCGACGGCCTTGCAGAGTGAGGCGACCCCGCGCTGACACGCCAACGCAGACAGGTCCTGGTCGGTGCATTGTGTTGTTTGGACTCGCCTGCGCATTGAGTATGCTCTGCTGCTGTGGACCGAGGCGTTGGCCTCCAAGTAGTACGCAACCTCGGGCAGCTGCTGCGGCGCTCTCGATTCGGGCACCCGATGGCGGCTTCCAAGTCCTGCTCCTCAGGTTGTTCCGTTCCAAGGGGCTGAGTACTATCTGGCCGTGCGTCGCCCTCGCTACTGCTGTTGTCTGCGAGCGCCTCGAAGGAGTTCTTGGTCGGCATCGCTCCGCGGCCTGGGAGCATCTCCGCCTTAAGCGCCTGTCTGAGTACTCTTTTGCGCTTCGCCACTCTTCTTGCTGTTGCAACCGCTGTGACGTCGTTGAGGTGCGATTCTGCTGGTGCTGGGCTGCTGTCGTTGCTGTCGAGGTATGTATCTTGGATTTGCTCTAGCTCGTCGGCTTGTAGTGGTCCATGCTGTATCTGTCGGGTGTGGTCAGTGCTTGGTTGTGCCGTGGTATGTGCATTTAATTTGGCTGTCGCTGGTGGACTAGCCAGCCCCCTTGGGGTCTTTCTGCTTGCCTTGCGGTCTACTTGCGGGCCAAATTGGCTGGTGGCGTGAGGTTGGCGCGAGGGCCAGGCTCCGTCGACTGCAAGTGTGGGATACCCCCAGAGTACCCGGCGCTGGGAGACCTCCAGATGAGATATGGCTCTGGTAGTCTCGATACACCTGCTTCTGGTCCTCTCGCGGTGGTCTGTTCTGGCCAGGATTTGCGACCGCCGCAGGGCCCCGCCGCTGCTTCCCGCGAAGTGGTGGGTGTCGTGATCCTGTGGCTGTGGCCAAGGGGTGATCGCCCTGTCCACCTGCTCTGGCTAACTGCGGGCTGGGCCGCACCCGAGTATCTCTCCCACGTTCTTGAAGCCTCTTCAGCATCCAGCCATTCGCCCAGACGCGGTGTGGTTTGCCTCCTTAACCCTGGTGCAGTGGGGGTCGCGGCCTGAGGGAGTCGCACAGGTCCGCGCTTGGAGCCGCTCAAAAAAATTTTTTTTTTTTTTTTTTATTTTTTTTTTTTTTTTTTTTTTTTTTTTTTTTTTTTGAACAAACATGACGTGTCGCCGTGCCTGTGTGGGCTGTCCCCCAACCCCTTAGCGCTCATTTTGCGGCTAGCGTCTAGGGAGCTAGTAATGCAGGTGGTTCGTCTGCTGCGTCTTTTGAGTCGGGGCTCCCTAGTAGAGCGCTGGTGGTTTGAAGCGGATGCGGCATCCCCCAGGCTCGCATCGGCTTGGACGTAACTATGTAGTGTGATGGAAGCTAAGTGCGATCGTGTGCGTGCGGCCAGGGGCCGTGGGTGGGGGTCGTTGGGCGTAGGCTCGTCACCGCACGGGTCTCTGAGTCTGGGCCCAATATCCCCGATGTCTTCTGGTGTGGCTGTCTGGACGCAGGTCTGGGCCAGTTGCCCCCCAGCCTGCGTGCTCCAACTCAGTTTTTTGACAGTCGACCCCCGTCGAGGTCGCTCTCGCCGCTCTCGATGAAAGATGCCACCCTGTCGCCTGGGTCCGCGAAGCCATCGTCCGCGTCGCAGATCCTGACCTTTTTCGGCTGGCTCCTCGCCCTCCTGGGGTCTCTTGGCTGCTTCAGGCTGCCTCTGCAAGGTGGTGCTGAGCTCGTCCTCTCTGGCGTGCCCATGTGGAATCGCGGAGGTGGCAGCCGTGGCTCGTGTGGCACGGTGGGCGTGATGTCCTCGATCGGCATCCGTGGGGGTGTGCTAGGGCAGGCCTCCTCGTCGCGGCTGAGGTCGATGAACAGCGTCGTCATGGGGGTTTTGGCTGGCTGTGGTCGTTGTTGTGGGGTCTTGTTTGGCGTGAGAGGCGTGACGGGCGGAAAAAGTATGTGTCTTGGCGTGGGCTGTTCTGTCGGGATGGGTGAGTCGGCTGGTAGCGTTGGTGAGAGTGAGGCGAGGTCTGTCGGGGCTTCGTCCTCCTTCTCCTCGCGCAGGCCTTGGCAGATCTTCGTCCCTTCGTCCTGCAAGTCGGCGTCGTCGGATTCGCCACTTGGGATGCAGTCACTGTTCGCCCGTACGTCGAGCAGCCCCGTGTGCAGGAATGGG
Organism: Prorocentrum cordatum; assembly: GCA_963575745.1. NCBI lineage: Eukaryota > Dinophyceae > Prorocentrales > Prorocentraceae > Prorocentrum > Prorocentrum cordatum. The sequence goes on along the minus strand of CAUYUJ010006302.1, from coordinate 154,194 downwards.
CCGACGCTGTCGTGCTCCTCGATGTGCGGGCGCTGCCGAGGTGGTGGTGGCGGTAGCGGACGCTCTTCGGCGGGCGTCCTCGGCACGAAGCTCAGGTCCTGAAAGCTGAGGTCGCCGCATGACGAGAGGGTAGGCCCCTCTGGCGTTGGCATCGACGATGTATGAGACCTCTCTCCAAATCCCACCTCGGCCAGCTCCTCGAGGTACGGCGGTAGTTCGGGATGTGGGAGTTCGTACTGGCTAGGTAAAAGCCGGAGTAGGTCTGCCTCCAGTTGCTCCCTCTGGTACGTGCCCTCCTGCTCCGCCATGCCTTGGTCGCGCTCACTCGTGACTGGGTCCTCCATGAGGTCGTCCGTCATGTCGAGTAGCAGGTCCTCATCCACTTGTCCTCCTGCTCCCCAGGCGTCCCGTAGGGCGTTCTGGAGTCCTGCCGTTTGCATATCATGTGCGCGTTGGAGGTCTTGTAGTTGCTGCTGCCTCTGTGCGTCGCTCATGTACTGGATGTGGGCGTAGTGCTGCACCGCGGCCTGCATCTCCTGCTGGTGCTGGTGCTGCAGAGTGCTGTGGTACTGCTGAGACACGTGGTTTTCCAACTCCTGCTGGTGCTGTAGTGCCTGGAGCTCGCTCGTGGCTGTTGCTTGTCGCTGCAGTGCCACCTCCTCCATCCTTTGAGCTTTGTCCACCGCCTCCTGGTGCTCCCCGACGCGCTCCAAGTACTTTTCCTGCTCGTGCTGCATCTCGTATGCCTTCGCCTGGATGGCTGCGTGCTCCAGGTTCAGGACGACCCGCATCGCTTCGCGCCTGTTGACCTCTTCCTGGTGCTCGTAGGCCATCTGCTGGTAGTTCACTGCGATCCGCAGCTCCTCCTCCTTGTAAGCGCTGCGCCGGGCGCATCGCTCCTGGTATTCCGCCTCCGCCATCTCCTGCGTCGCCTTTTCGTTGCGCTCCTGCGCCATCTTGCACCACTGGGCCTCCTGAGCCGCCATCTGTCTCACAGCCTGCTCCTCCTGCCTGGCCTTCTGGACCTGCTGCGTGTAGATGGCTGTTCTTCTCTGGTCTTCCTTGTGCGTCTCCTCGCGTAGTGTCTTCTTTTCCAACTCGAGGTGCATGTGCAAGTCCACGAGCATCCCTTTGGCCCTTTCCTCCTGTGTCCTCTGGCTGCCTCTCTGTGCCTCGTATGCTTTCGCTTCCTCCTCCTCCAGCTTGGCGTTGTGGTGTCGCTTGAGCGCGTTGACCTCCCATGTGTGCCACTCCTCCTGCTTGGCCAGCTGCGCTTCGGTCGTGTGGAACATCTTTTGCGCCATGGTCTGCTCGTAGGCCTTCAGCTCACTTTTGTGCTTAAGCTCTGCCTGTGCCTGCAGGTCACTTTGCTGCTGTTCCTTTTTCTGCTGCGAGTCGAGCCTCTCGGTCAGTTTCCTGATGGCGTCTTTGATCTCGTCTGGTGCTGCTGGGGCTGATCGCGCAGTTGTTGCTGGTCCCGAGGAGACACTCGCTGCTGTGCCTGGCTGAGCTGTGGCTGGTGCCGCTAGTGCTGCAGCTGGGTCGCGCCTCCTCCTCGCGGCCGGGTGTGGCGTGCGTCCTCTGGTGGGGTCCTGGCTCCCCTCCTCCTCTGACGAGTCCTCCTTCACACCCGCTGTCTTTGCCATCTGATCTCTAGTTTCCCTCAGCAGGGTCTTGTAGACCCTGATGGTTCTGGCGGCCGCCGCCTCCTGGTCGAGCATCTTGCTGAGCCGCTTCTCCATCTCGGCGCGCTCCTCCTCCAGCTTTTCCAGCGTAGCCCTGAGCTGCTTCATGCGTTCTTTGTGGGGCAAGACGAAGGAGATGCTCGCGGCGGTGATCGCCGCTTCCTGCTCGAGGCTGGATGTGCACAAACCCGCCAGCCTAGCGCCATCAATGTTCTCGGAGAGGCGTCCCAACCTGTGGCACTTCGTCTTGTACCACACGAACCGCATCTCCTCGTCGTCTGGCGGTGCGGACCAGCTCTCATGTTCCATCGCGACAGCGAAGGAGACTGGCGTGATGCTGTCCAGGACTGCCTTTTGCTGAGGGCTGTACTGGAAGCTGCCGATGTAGGCTGAGGCTGGAGTGTCGTGCTGGTCCCTTCTTCTGCGCCTGCTGCTCCTCCTTCTGGCTGGGGCGCTCCTCCATGGCGCACTGTGCTTCCAGTGCTGGTCGCTGTCGCCTCGCTGCTGGTGCTGTGGGTGCTTTTGCTGGTGCTGGTGGTGGGCTGGCTGGTGGTGGTGCTTGTGGGTCTGAGGCTGTTGCTGCTGCTGCTGCTGGCTGTGCTGCCTCCTCTGCGAGTTGTGCTGCTGGCCATCCCCAAGGGCCCACTCCCAGGGTCGCCCTCCGATGGCTCCGTAGTCACCAGTCCAGTCACTGGCACTGCTGCTGCGCCTGCGCTGGTGCTGCGCCTGGGCTGTGGACCCTGCTCCTGTCCACCTTTTCCCAGGGCCGCGCCGCGACGCCTCGAGGTGTGTGGTCCCTGCTCCTGACCACCTTTCCCTCGAGGCGTCGCGCTGCTGCTTCCAGTTCTGCGTCATGGCGTGCTGCTGGTGGCGCTGGGGCTGCTGCGCGCTGTGGTGCTGCTCCAGCCTGCTGGCAGCAGCCGCCAGTCTTATCAGCAGCCTATCCTGTCCTCTTTGGGTCCTGGCGCGGCGGTGCCAGGCTTCTTCCTGAGTCCTGGGCGTGGCGGTCGGGGTGACCGCCGCGGCTGCGGCGCCTCTTTATCTTCTCTTTGATGGCTCCGCGGCGCGCGAGCCACGACCGAAGGGGCGACCGACGACGAACGAAGCCGCGACGGTCCCAGCCCCTCCTCGGCCGTATGGCTTCCTCCTCCTCCTCTTCCTCCTCCTCCTCCTCCTGCTCCTCCTCCTCCTCCTCCTCCTCCTCCTCCTCCTCCTCCTCCCTCCTCCTCTCATGCCTTCCCATCCTCCTCCTCCTCCTCCTCCCGGCCTCCTCCTCCTCCTCCTCCCTCCTCCTCCTCCTCCTCCTGCTCCGCTCCCCCCTCCCCGCAGGAGCCAGGGGGAGCGATGACCCCCACCACCAGCACAGAGGAGCCAGGCAGGGTCCTCTTCGTGGTGTGCCCCCCCCCCCCCCCTGCCCAGCGCGAGACTCCCCCCCCCAATCCCCGGATCGGGGAGGCATCGTGGACCTCCTCCTCACTCAGGGTGACAACCCTGGTGGCGGTGGTGGTGGTGTCGCTCTGGCGTCCTCCGATTCCCCGTCTCCGCTCGTCGTCGCTCCTCCTTCTCCCTCCACTCCTCCCTCTCCTCCCCATGAGCACGTGAGCGTGCCCCCTCCCCTCGAGCGCGCCCTCGCCCCCCCACACCCTTCTTCTCTCCCCGGCACCTCCCTACGACCTCCCCAGCTCGTCGCCCCCTCCCCTCCCCCCCTCCCGCGTCGTCGCCCCTTCCCCCCCTTTTACAGCTCCTCCCTCCCCCTATCCCCCCTCGCCGCCCCCCTCCCTCCCCCTCCCCACTCGTCGCCCCTCCCAAGATTTGCACAGGAGGCGCCACGGGGGGGGCACTTTGAACCCCACCGCCGACGACGGCCCTAAAACCGACCCCCGTCGCGATGAGGAGGAGGAGGAGGAGGAGGAGGAGGAGGAGGAGGAGGAGGAGGAGGAGGAGACGACCCCAGAACCCAACCGCCGACGACGGCCCCCAAAACCGACCCCTCCACCGCGCCCCAGGACTCGTCCCCCGCGCGCCGAAGACGCGCTCCGAGGCCCCGGCGTCCCTGTGCGCCAGCGAGGCGAGGCGGACCCCCTCTCGGGGGTAGGCTTAGGTCGGGCATGTCCTCCTACAGGCGGAGTTTGGCGAAAGATGAAAAATTGAGGGATGAGGAAACGACCCTACCGTGGGTTACAAGTGCGTGGTCTGTAAACGTCCTGGGAACCCCCCAAGCCTAGAGCCGCCAGGACGCGGCACATCACGCAGGGTTTACCCTGTCAGCGCACAGGAGTTTCAGCGCACAGCGCCTCGTAAATCAGGGTAGGGGCGTTTTGTGCCCTTGAAAAAAACTCAAATCATATTCAAACATGCTCCAAAATAGTCAAAACATCGTCCCCAGGCTATCGTTTTTACTGTTTTTGAATCTCCCTCCAGTAGGGGCACATGCCCGACTTAAGGGCAGGCGGGGGCGCCACGCCACGTTCGTCAGGGAGCGCGGGCTACAGTCAGCCCGTGTAATAAGGATGCGCGGTAAGGATGCAAGGGCCTTGGAAGGCCACGTCGGCGCTTTGGGGGCGGGGCGCGGACAGCAAAATCGGCCAGGGATGGGTCGAAGGGAAAGGACGCAAAGGCACCCTTGGGAAGGTTGCCCAACCTTACCATGCGGGTTGACCATAGCCATCCCCTTTCCACATCCATCCACTCTTCCCTCCCCATGCCGCCTTTCCCTTCCCCGCGTCCCACCTCAGCACATGCCTTTCCTTACTCCCTGCTCGTTCCTCCTCCGCCCATCATGGATAACTGTTCCCGTGTGCCTCTTCTCCTGTGTTGTTTCCTCTCTGTTCCTACAACTGACGCTGTGTCTTACGATCCTCCTCTGCGTACTCATACAATGTGCATGGCGGCCACCACCACCAGCAACACCATCATCGCCGTCACCATCGCCTTCACAATCATCATCTGAACCAATATGATCATCACCACCACCAGCAACGTCAGTATCATCATCCTCAACAGCACCATCATCATCACCGTTACCATCACCGTCACCATCATCCCCGCCATGGGTATAGTCATTACCACCGGAACCACCATCTTCGTCGTCATCATCGTCATCATCGCCATGACCCCATCATCGTCCTCATCATCATGATTATCATCATCGTCGTCTTCGTCATTGTCGTCGCCGGCATAGCCTTCGCCACCATCGGCGTCGTCGTCGTCGTCGGCGTCATCGTCAATGTCACCATCACCGTCAACACCACAACCATCATCATAGTCACCATCATACTTACCGCAAGATGACCATCATCATGATCATCGTCATCATCATCATCAGCATCATCATCATTGTCGTCGTCGTCGTCAACGTCAACGTCGTCGTCGTCACCATCACCGTCACCGTTACCGTCACCGCCTCCATCATCATCCCCTCATATTCCCTCATCACCACTTCCCCTCACATTCCATGATATTCCATGTAAGCGTGTCCCTGCACCTCACTCGTCCTCTCTCCTGGCCCTCCTACTCACCCCTCCCGCGGTCCCTCCTAGGACACGCACGTGCAATCTTCTCGTTCCTCCCACCCTCATCACGTACACCTCCCTGCCGGTGCTCGGAGTGGCGTCGGAGAACTGGGCACCAGCATCGTAACGCAGACGTCAAGTGGTGAGCGAGCCTGCTGACAACGCTGGTGGACGAGCAACCTCAGAAGACCTGTGGCGCCAGCGCTCTCGTCACGTTTCCCCTCTTCCCTCCTTCTCCATCCTCCATCATTATCCCTCTTCCTTCTCTTCCTGACACCTCCGTCCTCCTCCTTTCTCCGCCTTCCTCGTTCCTCTTCCTCCACCCCTTGCTCCCTTGTCCTCAAAACTCCATCTCGTCCCACTCCGTCGTCATCTTTCTCATCAACATCACATCATCACCAGCAACATCAACACCTCACACCACAACCGCCTCCATCATATTCAGTAGCAGCATCATCATCCATCTTCATCCTCATCCTCGACCTAATCCCCATCCTCACCATCGTCCTCAACAGCATCCTCACCCTCATCATCGTCATCAGCATCCCCCCATCACCACCACCACCACCACCACCACCATCATCATCATCATCATCATCAGAAGCAGCAGCATCAGCATCAGCATCATCATCATCATCGTCGTTGTCGTCATCGTCGTCGTCATCGTCGTCGTCAACGTCGTCGTGGTCGTCTTCACCATCATCATCATCATCATAATCATCATCATCATCATCATCATCATCATCAGCATCAGCATCATCAGCATAATCAGCATCATACTCATCATCCTCATCATCATAGTCATCATCATCATCATCATCATCATCATCATCGTCATCGTCATCAGCATCGTCGTCATCATCATCAGCATCATCACGATCATCATCGTCATCACCATGACCATGACCATCACCCTCACCATCATAATCATTAGCAGCAACGTCATCAGCATCACCATCCTCATCATCATCATCAGCCACAACAACACAATCATCATCAGCAGCATCATCATCAGCATAATCATCATCGGCGTCGTTGTCGTCGTCGTCATCGTCGTGGTCGTCGTCAACGTCGTCGTCGTCGTCTTCACCATCATCATCATCATCATCATCATCATCATCATCATCATCATCATCATCATCATCATCATCACCATCACCATCATCATCATCATCATCATCATCATCATCATCATCATCATAAGCATAACCAGCATCATCAACAACATAATCAGCATCACCATCATCAGCAGCAGCATCGTCATCATCAATGTCACGATCGTCGTCAACATCGCCGTAATCATAACCGTCGTCATCATCAGAATCATAATCATAATCATAATCATAGCCATCATCATCATCATCATCATCATCATCATCATCATCATCATCATCATCATCATCAGCAGCAGCAGCAGCAGCATCATCATCATCATTTTTTGGCAGCTCCCAGAGAGTTGCTCCGAACGCCGCCATCGAGAGCGGGCTGGGACCCACTTGAAGGACCCCACCAGAGCCGAGATGGACATCCATTCGCGCGGACGAGGGTGGCCACCAACGCACACTGGACGTCAGGAGCTGCCGCACATCCACCAAAGATGCGTACAGGCTTCGAAGCAGTGCTGCCGGGCCTGCCTGTGCGCGGCGCCGAGCTGGAGGCCACGCTGTGGCAGACAAGCCAGCCGCTGCGGCAGATGCCCGGGCGATGGCTTGGGCATCGCTCGTGCGAAGCACCAGGTGAGCGACGAAAGGGGTATTACGCAGGATGTCATGGCGACCCTACGCGGTGGCTTACGCGGGCCACCAGCGCGGCACGACACATTGAGGACGAGAGCGCTTACGCGCGACCTTACGCGGGCAGCTTACGCGTCAATGGCAGCGCAAACGGCCCTGGTTGTTCGGTTGACATCGCCCAGGTGTACTCCGTCATTTCACCACGCCTCGGGAGTAGCACGTCGCCGAAGTACCCGATGGCAGCGGCCCCATGACGTCCACCCAGCAGGCCACCACAGGCTCGCAAAGCTGAGCTTGGGGAGGCGAATGCATCTGGTATTCTCCTCCTCCTCCTCCTCCTCCTCCTCATCCTCCTGCTCCTGCTCCTGCTCCTCCTCCTCCTCCTCCTCCTCCTCCTCCTCCTCCTCCTCCTCCTCCTCCTCCTCCAGGCCCCCCAAGCCTGGACCTGCGAGACCCCAATCCCGTGGGGCAGCGCGGCGGGCGCGAGGGACGGGCGGGAGCGGGGCTTTGGGCTCGGAGGCGCTTGATGGCCTGAAGGGGGCCGCCCTGCGTGGTGGAGGCCCGCGCGCGCGCCGGAGGCTCTGCAGCTCGGCGCGACGTCGCCTCGGCGGGCTGCCCGCCGCCGTGCGCAGCAGGCGTGCGAGGCTGGCCTGCGGCGCGCGCGCGGGCGGACCTGGGCGCCGCGCCGCCTGGCTCGTGGGGCGACCGCGGGCGGGCCGCACGGCCAGCGCTGCATCGGGCGGCGCTCGGAGCACGGGTGCCAGGGCGTTCGCGGCGCCGCCGCAACGCCGCGTGGCACGCAACGCTCGCCCCCCCCGCCCCCCCCCACCACCACCCCACCCCACGGTTTCGCGATGGTCGCGGGCGGCGGCCTATTGTGGGCTGCCGCGGGGCCCCGCCTGGGCGGCGTCGACGCACCCGCCGCAGGGCCCCCCCGCGGCCGAGGAGGATCGCCCCCCAAGGCCGCGGGAGGCGCGGCCCCGCCCTTGCCTGCTGCGGAGGCCCAGCAGCCGCGGGCTGCGGAGGAGCGCTCGGCCGTGCGGGCCGATGCCGACGTTTTTCCCCCTGTGCCGCCCCCCCCCCCTCGCGTCCCTCGCCGAGGCATAGCGGAGGTGGCCGAGGTGCCGTTGCTCGCGCGGTGCCGTGGCCTACGCAGGACCTGCGCTCTGGATCCCTGCCCGCTGCCGGACGCGCGGGTGGGGGCGGTGCGCCGCGGGTCGCTCGCCAGGCCAGCCGCAATGGCCCCGGCAGCCGCGCAGACGGATGCGGCGCCCGACGAGGAGTCGCGCGAGCGGCCTCCCGGCGGCGCTGCCGGCGCGCCTGCCCCGTGGGGCCGCGGCGCCTCCCCACGGCGGCTTCGGGAGTGGCCCGTGCGGCCCGCTGCGAGACTGGCCCGCTGGGAGGCCGGCACTGGATCGCAGAAGACGCGCCCGCCGATGCCCTGGACCTGTGCGAGGCCTTGCGTGCCGTATCCGCGAATTGCCCGCCCGACCCGCGGGATCTGCAAGAAGAGGGCCGCCGCGCATCGCTGCAACGCACCCTGCTGCAGGGCCTCGTGGACCTCTTCGAGCGGTGCCGCCTGCTGACCGCTCCAGTGGAGGAAAACGTTGCCGACCTCGTCGACCTCCATTTTCGAGCACACCATCGAACTCCAGGACCTCCTAGACAGGCCGCGGTCGGTCGCCTCCTTCATGCTGCGGTGCACTAACCGCGCGCTGGCACAACGCGGCCATGTGGAGGTGTTCGAATTCTTCCTGTTGGGCTTGTCCTGAATCTGGCAGCGCCGCCGCATACTGCCGCGCCTACATGACCTCCTCCTCCTCCTCCTCCTCCTCCATCCTCACTCCTCCTCCTCTGCCCTCCTCCTGCCTCCTCCTCCTCCTCCTCCCTCTCTCCTCCTCCTCCATCCCTCATCCTCCTCCCTGTCTACCCTTCTCCTTCTCCCAGTCCTCCCTCCTCCCTCCTCCTCCTCCCACCTCCTCCTCTCCTCCTCCTCCCTCCTCCCTCCTCCCTCCTCATCCTCCTCCTCCCCTCCTCCTCCCCTCCTCCTCCTCCGCCCCACTCCTCCTCCTCCCCTCCTCCTCCTCCTCCTCCTCCTAACTCCTCCTCCTCCCTCTCTCCTCCTCCTCCTCCTCCTCCCTCCTCCTCCTCCTCCGCCTCCTCCTCCTCCTCCTCCTCCTCCTCCTCCTCCTCCTCCTCCTCCTCCTCTTCCTCCTCCCTCCTCCTCCTCCTCCTCCTCCTCCTCCTCCTCCTCTCCTCCTCCTCCTTCCTCCTCCATCCTCCTCCGCCTCCCTACCCTCCTCCCTCCTCCTCCTCCCTCCTCCTCCTCCTCCCTCCTCCCTCCTCCTCCTCCCTCCTCCCTCTCCCTCCTCCCTCCTCCCTCCTCCCCTCCTCCCTCGTTCCTCCCACCCCCTCCTACTCCTCCTCTTCCTCCTCCTCCTCCTCCTCCTCCTCCTCCTCCTCCTCCTCCTCCTCCTCTGGAGCCTATGCCAGGTCTGTTCCGCTTCGCAGGACAGCCCGAGAATCAGAGGAGGACAACGACGAGCGCGCCAACGAGGACTCCCGCGTGCGCGTCCAAGCCAATCTCGAAGAACGCGGAACCGAGAAGCCCCCGCAGCTCCGCGGCTCGATCTTGCAGGAGGCCCACGAACCACCATCACTGCTGGTTGCAGGACGCATCCATGGGAGGCTCTATCTCCTCCATCTTGGGCGCGCCTTCCCCACGCACGAGCGAGGCCAGCTTCCGCATGAACGGCTGCGGCTTGAGTCTGCGCCTCTCGTCGTCCTCTTCCAGTTGAAGGCCCCCGCGGTCTGGGAATGCATCTGCTGGGCGATCGCCTCGTCGTCAGCAGTCACCGGACCCCCGTGACATGGAACGTCTTGCGGCGGGCACTCGGCCCCGCCCTCCCCCTCAGAGCCTTCGAACAGGGCGGGGGGGGACCCTTGGTCAGAAACTGCGTGGCCGACCCCGCCAGGAGCAGGGCCGCCTCGGCGCGGCCGTCGGCCTCCACCGCCCGCAGCGCCATCCTCGGCCAGCCATCGACCTCCAATCCGAAATCACTGCCGATCTCGTACGCGGTGACCTCCTGGGCAACATCGCACTCCTGCGCATCCACGGTCGGTTCCACAGCCTCCCGCGCTCCAGGCGCCAGCCACAATAAACCCATCGGCTGGAAAACCGCCGCATCTGAGTTCAACTGGAACTCATCAGCCCGCGCACTCTTGCCCCCTGCGGGCAACGAGGCCTCCGTCGCGTCCTGCAGTCGAGGTCCGTGCTGTGCACGCTGAAGCTCTGCTGGCCCCGCCGTCGAAATATGCATGCCCATGGCATCAGCATGTATGGCCACATGCCTGCGCAGTCGGGCGATGCCGCTACATGCCTTGCCCTCCAGTGCCGCGCGCAAGGCGGGAGTGACAGCCATGAGCCTGTCCAGCACCTGACTGTCCGACTCCAGCAACGCACTCATGAAGTCCATGAGGGCGGCATTCTCACGCTGGACGCTAGCCAATTCATCTGCAAGCTTGCGCACCGCGCGGTCCGCCGATGCGCGTGCCCAGTCGCGTCGAGCCTTCGCTGAGCAGCCGCAAGCCGCTCGGGGCGCGCACCTCCCGCGCCCATCCCGTGAGACACCCCAGTCGCGCCCGCGGCCGCCGGCCCAAACCGTTTCCTCCTCCTCCTCCTCCTCCTCCTCCTCCTCCTCCTCCTCCTCCTCCTCCTCCTCCTCCTCCTCCTCCTCCTCCTCCCTCTCTTCCTCGTCCTCCTCCTCCCCCTCCTCCTCCT
>CAUYUJ010006302.1:126135-143383 GCA_963575745.1 Prorocentrum cordatum | reverse complement strand
TTGGCCCCGACATTGGAGGGGCGTCTAACGACGTTGAAGGGTGCGCCGACGTCGCAGGGGCGTGTTCGCCATTTTGAGGTTAGTTCTGACGAGGGTAGTAGGATGTTGTATAGACCTCCTGGCCTCGGCCAGGAGGGCGTACACACACTATACCAGGGCCAGGATGGCCCTGGCTTGACAGGGTGGTGGTGTAACTATAGATGCTGTCTGCGTAGTGGAGCTCGCCAGCGGCGCGTTCCTCTTCACGTCCTGCTGAAGCGTGATGCGGGTTCGGGCAGCCGGGGCTCGTTCTCTACTGGCGGTAGGAGCAGGCGGCCGAGTGGCTCCTCGGGGGCAGGACGGCCCCGAAGAGTTCAGGCAGCAGAGTGCCCCAGCAGCGTCGATCGTTGGCGGCGGCTCTCGGTCGGGGTTTCTCGTGGTGAGCTCGCGGTGGAACCACTCTTTTCGAAACCTCTGATAGAAACCTCCTCCTCCTCCTCCTCCACTTCCTCCTCGTCATTTCCTCTCCTCCCCCGCCTCTTCCTGACCCTCTGCATCCGTATTTTTCTTCTTCTTCTTCTTCTTCTTATTATTATTCTTCTTCTTCTTCTTCTTCTTATGGAGGAGGAGGAGGAGGCGGGGGAGGAGCGGAGGAGGAGGAGGAGGAGGCGGAGGAGGAGGAGGCGGGGGAGGAGGCGGAGGAGGAGGAGGAGGAGGAGGAGGAGGAGGAGGAGGAAGAGGAGGCGGACGATGAGGAGGAGGAGAAGGAGGAGGAGGAGGAGGAAGAGGAGGAGGAGGAGGATGAGGAAAGGAGGAGGAGGAAAAGGTGGAGGCAGAGGCGGAGGCAGAGACGGAGGCGGAGGATGAGAGCAGAGGAAGGAGGTAGGTAAGGAAGGAATGAAGGAAGGAACGAATGAAGGAATGAAGGAAGGGACGAGGATGGAGATGAGGAAGGAGGTGGAAGGAGGTGGAGGATGATGGAGGAGGACGAGGACGAGGATGATGATGATGACGGATGAAGGAAAAAGAAGGACGGATCAACAGGAGGATGGAGGAGTGGGACAGAGGCGGACCGAGGACGGAGGAGGAGGAGGAAGGAGGAGATGGGGCGGCTCCAAATATGTATGCTGTGTCGTGCCCACCTCTCGCCACCATGCGCGCCTGGGCTTGGAGCTGCCCCCAGGTGACGAGAGCCTCCTGAAGGAGGCCATCAACCGTGCCAAAGAGGTGAACCTGCCTCTGGAGGATGCGAGCAGAGGGGGGGGTCGTCATCGTCGGAACCATCCCTGACCCCCACCGGGACAGGGTAAAGGTGAGCTCTCCCAGCGTACCCCCCCTCTGGGTGGGGACGGGTACCGCGAGACCCTCAGAGGAGACGGCACCCCTCCCCACCCAAAGGGGGGTTGGATGGCCGGCGGGGCCAAGGTTTCCCAAGCGGGGATGGGGATGGTTGTGTACCTCTGGAGGGGCGGGGAGCAGGTCAGAGCACAGGCATGAACTACATACCTATACATATATACACATATATACACATACATGTAGGACACCATTTGAATACGTATAGATACATATACATATATACACGTTTATATACATGCACACAAACATACTTACATACATACATACATACATACACACATACATACATACAAACATACATACATACATGCATGTATACATAAATACATACATACACACATACATACATACATACATACATACACACACATACATACATACATACATACATACATACATACATACATACATACATGAACCTCGTACATACATATACGCATATACTTTTACATACATATAACAATATGCTTATGTATATCTATATATATATGTACAAGACTGCAGTGGCGCTTCGCGCCATGCACCTTGGAAGTTTGGTATGCAGGCGGAACGGCAGGAAGGGCAAGCCGACAATTTAGCGACAACTCCTTTCTGCCTTTTCTGGCATCGCCGTTATAATAATGTTCTTCGTTATCCTTCCTCCATGCTTATTTTTCTTCATTCTCGCCATACCCTGCGCATTCTCCCCACCCTCTTCAGCTCTTCTTGCGGAGGCTCCTCCTTGGAGAGCCTCTAGGGGCCTCACACAATTTTTCAGGCTTTCTTAAGGCCTGCTGGAGGCCTCCTTGGCGTGTTCTGGGGGCCTCTGGGGGCTTCCTCGGGCCACCCTGCCTCCAACCGCGGTCTTCCTGGACGACGGGGTCACGATTTGGAATGCTTCGGAGGGTGTCTTGGGGCCATCTTGGGCCGCCATGCTGCTCTTTCAGGGCCCTCTTGGACCCCTGCTGTGCCGTTTTGGGGCTCATGGGCTGCCTGGAAGCCCTTTCGGATGGTTGTGGGGCGATTTTGGAGCCTCCCAGGGGGCTTCGGATGCAGAGATTGGGCACCGTCGGATTCTATGTACGAAAGCCATTTGGCCCCAGAGGCTTTCGGCTTGGATCGGACTGAGAAAAGCATCAGCAGTTTCTCTCTTCATGGTATTGCGGAGCCTGGTTTGATCCTCGGTCTGAGAGACCGACAGGGAGTTCGCTGGCTGGCTGGACGCTGCATGAGATGGCGACCAACGAGGAGCTGTTCCGACAGATGCAGGCCTTGACCGCAGAGGTTCAGAGGCTGAGCGAAGAGAACGCCAGACTGCAGCGAGAGCAGCAAGGTGGACTCCAGGCCATCCCGGCCCTCGTGGATGCAGTGACCCGCCTGACGGGTAGACCCGAGCAGTTCCAGAGGCTCGTCGACACGAAAGGGATCGGCAAGCCATCAGTGTTCGACGGGTCGGAGTCCAAGTGCCGCGAGTGGGCCGCCAAGTTCGAGTCGTTCGTGGTTGGAGTATTCGGGGAGCAGTTCAGGGCGGTGCTGGAATGGAGCGTGGAGCGACACGACTCGATCGATCGCGGGCTCTGGCAGGCAGCCTTCGGCCCGCACAGTGACGGCGAGATCGACCACATCGACGAGATGGTGGCTCAGCTGCATACGGCGATCCAGCAGCTCGTGACGGGCGAGCCCTTCGACATCACCCAGAACGTCGACAAAGGCAACGGGCTCGAGTGCTGGAGGCGCCTCGCGAGGAGGTTCGACCCTTCCACCGGCGGGCGGAAGCGGAACTTGTTGAAGCTGGTCCTCTCGCCCGGGCGCTGCAAGCTCGAGGAGCTCGCGGGTGCCCTGGAGAGGTGGGAGGAGGCCGTGAAACGGTATGAGTCTAGGAGGGACGACGACGGCAACCGAGAGCGGCTCTCGGACAGCGTGCGTATGTCTGCCTTGGAGAGCCTGCTGCCGGCTGAGCTCGAAGAACACGTTCTTCTCAACCAGAGCCGCCTGAACACATACGAGCTGCTCAGGAGGGAGATCGCGTCGTACCTGGAGGCCAGGACAGGTGCTCGACTTCGAGACGCCCCGGTGCTCACCAAGACGCAGCGCGACCCCAACGCCATGGACATCGGCGCCCTGGTCCGGACGTACCAGGGCGGGAAGGGCGGCAAGGACAAGGGCGGCAAGGGCAAGACGGGCACTGGCAAAGGGAAGGACGACAAAGCCAAGAAAGGAGGCAAGGGCTCAGGCTCAGGCTCAGGCAAGGGGTCTGACACGTCCCACCTCACATGCTGGAACTGCGGGCGTTCAGGGCACAAGAGCTCGGACTGCTGGAGACCGTCTGCCTCGGCGGAGGTGATCGCCAAGGCTAAGGCTAAGGCCAAGGGCAAGCAGAAGCCGAAGGGCGGCGGCAAGCACGACGCGGGCGCGCTGGACGTCGGGAAGTCCGAGGAGGAGGCCCCTGGCAACTGGGAGCCAGAGGACCACATGTTCTTGGAGCTGTTCTCCGCCGAGCGCGAGGAGAACGAGAAGGAGGTGAACAGGAGGATCGTGGACGACAAGGGCTGGGTGAAGGTCAACTGCGACAGCGGATGCGCGAGCTCGGTGATCCCCCGCGAATGGACTCCAGCGACTTCGGCCCCTTCGAGTCAGAGGTTCAAGACGGCGAGTGGGGGTCTCATCGCAGACGAGGGCGGCGGCGTGCTGGAGGGCATCAACGAGAATGGTGCTAGGATGCGCATCGCCGGGCGCAGGGCTGCGGTTACCAAACCCCTCATCTCGGCCAGCGAGATGCTCAACAAGAGGATCGGCATCCTGGACGAGAGCTGCGGCATGGTGATTGAGAAGGGTTCCACTGCCGGACGGGCGATCATGAAGCTGGTCGCCAGGCTCAAGGAGACGGGAGCGCTGGAGAATAACATCAGGTTGCATCAGGAGCGCGGCGTGTACAACGCCTACCTGAAGCTGCCGGAGGAGAAGGCCAAGGAGCTCGAGCAGTTGCCGCTGGACACGATCGAGTCGGAGCTGGCCCATCGCCGAGCCGAGGCGGATCTACTCGCTCGAGCACGTGCAGGGCTTGCCTCGCCGGCCCGTCCCCCCGCCTTGCAGGCGTCGGGGGGCAGCCGGCGGGCACCGCCGTAAGCCCGAGCGCGCCGCCAGCAGCCGGGCAGCTGGCAGGAGGCGCGGAAGCCCCGGTGGAGCAGCAAGGAGGATCGCTGCCCCAGGAGGAGGAGACTCGAGAGCAGCGCGGCAGGCCGCCGCGGGTTCGGCTGGCCAGGAGCCCCGCCCAGCCGACCGCTCTCGAGATCGAGGAGCACGAGGCGCAGGGCCACGTCCACTTCAGGTCCTGGTGCCCTTCGTGCTGTGCGTCGCGTGGGACTGGCCAGGCGCATCGCGGACATCAACCTGCTGAGGGAGAGGTTCCTACGGTCGTCACCGACTACGGCTACCTCAACGCTAGCGAGTCGGACAGCAGAGGCCGCGACGTCAGCTCTGCGATCACGGTGTTGGTGATGCACGACTGCCTGCCGAGCGGGACGGGCTGCTACGGTGCGAGCTCGGTCCCTGCCAAGGGGAAGGATGACTTCAGCTCGGGCGTGGCGGTCGACTTTTTCAATCACATCGGCCACAAGAGGTGCATCTACCAGTCGGACGGCGAGAACCCGCTGCTGGCGCTCAAGAGGGACGTCTGCAGCAAGGCCGAGGGGAAGGAGCTGCTGCTTCGCGAGAGCCCGGTGGGAGAGCACCAGGCGAATGGAGCAGCCGAGAACGCGGTGAAGGTCATCAAGGGCGTCGTCAGGACGGTGCTGGTGTCAGCCCAGGCCAAGTGGAAGCAGCGTCTGCCGTTCGGGCACCCGCTGATGCTGTGGGCCCCCACTTATGCAGCCCAGATGCTGAATAGGTTCAAGATCGGCGACGACGGTAAGACGAGTGAGCAGAGGAGGTCTGGCAAGCGCTGGGAGAAGGTGACGGTTCCCTTCGGCGAGCGCATCCAGGTGAAGAAGCTGGTGAAGGACTCGCTCAAGCGAGACCTGGAACCCCGCTGGGTCACGGGCTACTACGTGGGCCACACCAGCAGGAGCGGCACGGCGCTGGTGCTCACCTCGAAGGGGGTGCAGCGCGGCACGGCGATCTCACGCCTGCCGCCCGCCGAGCGCTGGGCCTGGAACGAGGAGGAGGTCCTCGGGCTCAAAGGCAAGCCTTGGGACTGGAAGGGCGGCGAGGAGCGCTACGCGGCAGCTCCCGCGGACGTCGCCCCGAGAGCTGGGCGCGTGGATGCGCCAGTGGTGGTGGCGCTGCCAGCAGCTGCCGAGTCTCGAGACGTGGGCTTCTACGTCACCAGGGCCGACATCCTGGACGCGGGCATCGGGCCGACCGAGGGCTGCGTCGCCTGCGAGAACCTGGTGGCCACTGGGCGCGCAGGAGTTGCCCACTCTGCCGACAGCGCGTGATTGAGGCGCTGGCGGCCCGAGGTGACGAGCGACTTCGCCGGTTCAGAGAGGCGAAGGCGGCTGAGGAGGAGCAGGCGAGAGGAGGCGAGGCAGGCCGAGCGGCGCCAGGAGCAGCCGCCGCCGCGCCGCCTCCCCCACCAGCCCCGAGAGACCTCGAGGGCAGGAGAGGCGCGAAGCAGGCGCGGGCGGATCCGCCGCCCGCGGGGTCTTCGGCGCCGCGCGTCAGGAGGCGCGAGGAGGAGCAGCCGCCCCAGGAGGCGCGTGCAGCCCCCCAGCCTATGGCGGTGGACCTTCGGGGCGCGGCCCCGAGGCCAGCAGGAGGAGGTGCAGGAGCGCCGCTCGCGCTCCCTGCGCCGGCCGGGTTAACGTCACCCCAAACGGGCCCTGGAGGCCCGGCGCCAGCATCCGCGGCGGCTTCGGGCTCGGGAGGCCCGGCGCCGGCGGCGGCAGCACCAGGCCCAGGAGGCGCTGGACCTGCTGCCATGGAGACGGGCGGACTCGAGGAAGTGCCGCTCGAGTTGCAGTCGCTCGCGTTCTCGGAGTACTGCAACCCAGGATGCTTCACTGGGCTTGCTGGGGAGTTTGGCATGCTCCCAGGGCTAGCGGCGGACATCAGCCTCAAGGACCGGGAGTCTCAGGAGGCGCTGGACATGAGGAAGATCGTGAACCAGCAGAGGTACATGCAGGCGCTCGAGGACCAGGACCCCTACTTGGTCATCGGGGCGCCGCCCTGCACGCGCGTCTCGAAGCTGACGAACTTGAACCGCGGCAGGTACAAGGACCCGGAGGCGCACGCCAAGGCCGAGGAGGACGATCGTGCGCTGCTTCGCTTCGGGATGGAGGTCTACAAGGATAGGCACGCCAAGGGCAGGTGGTTCTTGCACGAGCACCCTTGGGATGCCAAGTCGTGGGACGACGAGGCGGTGAAGGAGGTGGTCTCGCTCCCTGGGGTGTACCTCGTGCGAGGGGACATGCGCGCCTCGCTCCCTGGGGTGTACCTCGTGCGAGGGGACATCAGCTCAAGGGCGATGACGGGAAGGTCGGGCCGGTCAAGAAGAGCACCGGCTGGCTGACCAACAACGAGCGCCTTGCTAAGGTGCTAGCAGTCTGCTGTCCTGGAGGACATCGACACGTACCGCTACTTGGAGGAGGCCGTGCTAGGAAGGCGCAGGCCTACACGCCTTCGCTACGCCGCGCGATCTTGCAGGGGCCCAAGGAGGAGCTCGAGATCGCGGGCGAGATCAACTCGTTCGAGGGCGTCGGACCGGTGCCAGACGAGGAGGCGCAGTACTTCAAGCCAGACGCCCCTCCAGGTGCAGCTGAGTCGGACAAGTGGTACTGGGACGACGTCAACGGGGGCTGGCTCGACCCTGCGGGAGTGCGGGCCGCGCGCCAGGAGGAGCTGGCCTGGATGAAGCATCGCGAGGTGTTCGAGCCGAGTGACGAGGAGACCTGCAGGCGCCTGACCGCTCGGGCGCCGCTACGGACGCGCTGGGTCGACACCAACAAGGGCGACGAGCAGAGGCCGAAGTACCGCTCCAGACTGGTCGCGATGGAGATCAAGGCTGCGAAGAAGGCGTCCGAGCAGATGAGCGCGAGCGAGCTCTTCAGCAGCACGCCGCCGCTGGAGGCGGTCAAGCTCCTGTGCTCGCTCATGGTCTCGATGTGCCGCTCGCCCCGAGGACTCCCCCTCAAGATCGGCTTCTGGGACGTCAGCAGGGCGCACCTGTACGGAGACGCCCAGAGGATCTTGTTCGTTCGTCTTCCTGAAGAGGAGGGAGGAGGAGTCGCTCGGCTGCTACGTTCCATGTGTGGTACTCAGGACGCGGCTTCAGTGTGGCAGAGCGACTGGAGTCGACAGCTCTTGGAAGATTCGTGGCGCATGGGCGTGGCAAGCCCAGCTGTGTTCTATCGTCCCAGTGATGAAGGTCGCGGGCTGGCTCATGGCGACGACTTCATGGTGCTCGGAGACGAGATCACGCTGAAGGAGATCGAGACGAAGCTGACCGAGCGCTACGACATCAAGTGCACCGGGATCTTGGGTCCCGACAGTGGGGACGCGAAGGAGGTCGTGTTCCTCAACAGGGTGTTGCGGTACGTTGATGGCTCCACCCCGGCGGTGGAGATCGAGTCGGACCAGAGGCACGTTGAGCTGCTGATCAAGGAGCTGGGCCTCGAGAACGAGTCGAAGGGCCTGGACGTGCCGTCGGTCAAGAAGACGGAGGCGGACATCGACTACGAGGCGAAGCTCAGCACGCTGCCCCCGGACGAGGTCCGTCGGTATCGAAGCGTGGTGATGCGTGCCGCCTATCTCACCTTGGACAGGCCGGACATCGTCGACGCGGTCAAGCAGTGTTCGAGGCGCATGCAGGCGCCGACGTCAGCAGACATGATGATGGCCAAGAGGCTAGGGAGGTACCTCGTCAAGCATCCGTGTCTAGTCGCAAGGTTCAACAAGCAGAAGATGCCGGACAGGATCACGGCCACCTGCGACTCGGACTACGCGGGGTGCCTCATCACCAGGAAGTCCACCAGCGGGACGGTCTTGGCGCTCGGGGAGCACACTCTGTCGGCCACGGGATCGCTGCAGAGCACGGTGCCCCTTTCGAGCGGTGAGGCTGAGTACTACGGCATCCTCCGCGCGGCCGCTGCCGCGCTCAAGGTTGCTGCCATCGCCGTGGACCTCGGGCTCGAGAAGAGCGTCGAGGTCGTCTGCAAGCACGGAGAGTTCCCGATAGAGGTCTGCGGGGACTCGACTGCGGCGATCGCTTTCGCATCGCGCCAGGGCCTGGGCCGTCAGAAGCATGTGATGACGAGATACCTGTGGCTTCAGAGCGCGGTCAAGACCAGGAGGATCATACTCAAGAAGGTCGACACACGGGAGAACGTAGCTGACTCGTTGACCAAACCGTTGTCGGCGAAGGTGGCCCAGAAGCATCTCAAGAGGATGGGTTACCACTTCAGGTCGAGGTGGAGCGCCCTGCACCGGACGATCGCCAAGAGATCGGCGACGTGAGGTTCATGAGCGGGGTGCTGCGCTGGCTTTTCGAGACGGGCACGTTGCCTGTCCCATCATTTTCCTGTCGCTTCGCGACGGCTTGCACGACCGGCCTGTGCGGCGAGACGGTGCCTGGTGGTGGCTGCCTAGCTTGGGGCTAGTTGCCAAGGAGGAGTGCAGAGATTGGGCACCGTCGGATTCTATGTGCGAAAGCCATTTGGCCCCAGAGGCTTTCGGCTTGGATCGGACTGAGAAAAGCATCAGCAGTTTCTCTCTTCATCGGACGCCCAGAAGACTGCCGTCTTGGAGCGTCGGGAAACCGAAAAGAGGAGAACCCCAAAATTCACAAAAAAACACAGAAATAGAATGATGTTTGCCTCTTGGGGCCTTCTTGGAAGTGCTCTTGGAGGCCTCTTGGGACGTTTCGGAGCGATATTTGGGGGTATGACGGCTTCTTGGGGGTTGTGGACCGTATTCTGGCTCTGGGGTCGTTTCGGGAGCGCGCCAGAAAGCCTGGAGCCGACTTCGGGCTCTCGTGAGGTTCTCCTGGGTCGTCTGAAGGGTTGCCCGGAGGCCAAATTCGTTCGGTGCGGGGGAGGGGTGCGCTTTTTCTGGCGTCCCCGGCCCTATAAAGTAGATGAGCAGGAAGAGAGAGAGAGAGAGAGAGAGAGAGAGAGAGAGAGAGCGCACGGCTGCGCACCCTGAGTGACGGAAACGACCCTGGCGCCTACCCCCAGGACCGACGGGGGCCTGGGAGGGGCACGGAGGGCCGTCCAGCGCAGGTCACCGGCCGCGCCACGAAGGCGACCTCCCCTTCTCGGAGGAGGAGGAGTAGGAGGAGGAGCAGGAGGAGGAGGAGGAGGAGGAGGAGGAGGAGGCTAAGAGGAGGAGGAGAGGAGGAAGAGGAGGAGAGGAGGAGGAGGGAGGGAGAGGAGGAGGAGAGGAGGAGGAGGAGGGGGCGGAGGAGGAGGAGGAAGAGGAGGCCGAGGAGGAGGAGGCGGAGGGCCTCTGGGGAGTGGGCTGGGCTCGGGTGCCGGGGCTGGCTCGGCTGTTTCGGCCGACCTCGGCCGAATGCAGTCGAGGAGGGTCAGAGGGGGCGAGCTCGGACAACGGCAGCTCGCCTTCGGGGGCGCCCCTCGTCCAGCCACGGCTGGACGCAGCTCGGAGGACTGGTGCGCTCGGAACCCCGGAGGGGTCCAGGGTCGGTTTTGAGCCGCCGTTGTCTCAACTCGCCCTGCTCCGAGAGGAGGAGAAGGATCAACAGGATGAGGGTGAGGAGAAGGATCAACAAGATGAGGATGAGGATGAGAATGAGGATGAGGATGAGGATGAGGATGAGGATGATGATGCTGATGTTGAAGCTGATGATGCTTATGGTGATGATGATGACGATGATGGTGATGCTGATGCTGGTGATGATGCTGATGCTGATGCTGATGCTGATGCTGATGCTGATGCTGATGCTGATGCTGATGCTGATGATGCTTACGGTGCTGCTGATGATGATGATGATGCTGCTGCTGCTGATGATGATGATGATGATGATGATGATGATGATGATGATGATGATGATCATGAGGATGATCATGAGGATGATGAGGATGAGAAGGAGGAGGAGGAGGAGGAGGAGGAAGAGGAGGAGAGAGGATCGTGGTTGTCGTGCTTCCCTGCATCGTCTGGTGACAGTGTTGAAGCGCCCAAGTACACATTGCGACTGTGATGTTGTTGGTTCTTGTCGGGTGGGAGGCTTGCGTGAACTCACACGCGAGTGGTGTGATTTTGAACAGAGATGCACGAGCTGAGACCACAGCACGAAGCGCAAGTGTTTCGCCTTCTGGCTCGAACGAGCCAGCCGGCTTGGCTCGACTTGACTCTTGCTGGCCCTGGAAGTGTGCTTTCCTTGCTTCGGCCGTCTCGTCTTGTTGCTGCTGCTGCTGCTGCTCTTCGACTTGAGTCGGGCATGTCCCTCTGCAGGAGGAGAGTTCAATAATAGTAACAGAAATAGGACCGTGACGAGTTTTCGTGCTCTTTTCACTATTTCATGTTGTTTGACTATGTTTTGTCTACCGTTCAAAATCCGCCTGTAGTAGGACATGCCCGACCTCCTCCACAGGACCTGGAGGCTGCCCGCGAAGAGCTCAACCGGCTCGCGCGCTTGCGCCGGAGCAAGCGCCTCAGCGACGCCGTCGCCAGCAACGACGAGGACCAGCTGCGAGACGCGATCAGCATCGCGCAGAGCCGGGAGCCTCGGGTGGCCGCCCTTTGGTCACGCCCGGCAGCTTTGCATCCAGCTCCAGAAGCTCATCGATCATCATTCTGTCTGTCTCCTTCTCTCTCTCTCTCTGCCCCGCGCCCAGAGACGGACCTGGACCTGGCTCCAGATCCTGGGGTATCCGTGCCCCCCCCCCCCAGGGCAGTGCGCACGCAGAGACGGATCCGGATCTGGATTCGGACGCTTTCGGCAGGTCGGGCATGTCCTTCTACAGGAGAAATGGTCCAGAATGGTAAAAAGGTAGTCAGGTGACGGGTTTTCGTGCTCTTCTGAATGTTTTAGTATTCTTCCAAAATCTGGTTTCAGGATGACATGCCCGATCTAACTCTACGGTCACTTCCCAAGGGAACGGAGGGTTCGACTGGCCCCAGGATCCGAGCCTTCTGGAGCTCATTGGCCTCAGGATCAGGGCCCCCCGCGGAGGTAGAGGAGGAGGAGGATGAGGAGGAGGAGGAGGATGAGGAGGAGGAGGAGGCGGACCAGTGCAAACCCAATATTCATTCATGATGGTATGATGTTGGAATGCACCCTCCCTCCAAGCTCCCTCTTCATAGGCCCCTACAGAGGGTTCATTTCCACTGAGGGAAGTGCGCCGTTGTGGGAGAAACGTGTGAAAATCTTGACGCGTGCTAAAACATCATTCTCAGGACTTCAACACCACGAATCAACCTGAATGCTGCGTCTTGACGACCCTGAATCGTGCCAGAACACAATTCCTGGGATTTCAACACCGCGAATCAACGTCACTGTTGCGCCCTGACATTCCTGAATCGCTCCCAAACATTATGTTTGGAATGTTAGCCATGTCGAATCCGTGAAACTCTTGCAATTTCTGGCGACGAATGCGCGCGGCGGTAAGGCGAGAGCCACATTTTGAAAAGGAGCCGCCCTCAATCCGTGAAGCTCTCTCTTACGATTTTTGTTCAAAACCGAACATGTGCGGCGCTAAGGCGAGAGCATGCGAGAGCCACATTTTGAAAACCACCCGCCCTCAATCAGTCAACCTTTCGCAATTTGTGTAAAACGAATGTGCGCGGCGCCTCTGGCGAGAGCCACATTTTGAAAACTACCTGTCTTCAATCCGTGATTGTTATTGCATTTTTTTGTAAAACGAATGAGCGCGGCGCTAAAGCTAGAGCCACATGTTTAAAACCGCCCGCCCTCGATCCGTAAAGCTGTTGAATTTGCTTAAACAGCGAAAAACAAATGTGCGCGGCGCCAAAGCGAGAGCCGCATTTTGAAAACGGCCTGCCCTCCATTTGTGAAGTTGTTGCCAATGTTTTAAGCTTCAGGATCATACATGGGGAGGAGGTATCAGGCGAAATGCCCAGCCCGCCCTTTCGACCGGCCTCGGGGTGCGACAGGGAGAGGTAGTTAAAAGGAACGGAATGAAAATGGAGGAGGAGAGGGAGGATGAGGAGTTGGAGGAGGAGGAGGTAGAGGATGAGTACGAGGATGAGGCTGAGGAGGGGGGAGAGAAGGAGATGGAAGAGAGGGAAGATAATAATGAGGATTGGAGTAGAGGGTGTGTGAGGAGGAGGAGGAGGCGGAGGAGGAGGAGGAGGAGGAGCAGCAGGAGGAGCAGCAGGAGGAGCAGCAGGAGGAGGAGGAGGAGGAGGAGGAGAGGTGAGGAGGAGCGAGCAGAAGGAGCGAGCAGGGTTAGTTCACGGAAGGAGGATGAGTTGAAGGCGGAGTGGTCGATTCGGCTGTCGTTCAAGCACCGGCCCAGAGAATGGAGAGACCTCGTTGGGGGGGTCGTGAGCTCCCCATGCCGCTGGCGCGCTGCCCCGTCCAGGGCCACGCTGGCGTGTTAGAACTTAGAACCCTCTCCCTTACGGCACTCGACCGCCTCGCCGTGGACCTTGTGGGCGGGCACCAGCGGGGTGGCAGCCGCCCCCTCGGAGAGGCCTCCTCCTCCTCCTCCTCCTCCTCCTCCTCCTCCTCCACCTCTTCCTCCTCCTCCTCCTCCTCCTCCTTCCTCCTCCTCCTCCTCCTCCTCCTCCCCTCCTCCTCCTCCTCCTCCTCCTCCTCTCCCCTCTCCCTCTCCTCCATCACCCGTCTCTCCCGCACTCCTCCCCCTTCTCCCCCCCTCGCTCCCCTCCCTCTCCTTCTCCTCTCCTTATCCTTCTCCCCCCCTCCTCCCCCTTCTCTCCCTCTCTCCTTCTCCTCCTTCTCCTCCGCTGCCCCCTCCCTCCCCCCTCGCTCTGTCGCCGTGGGCGGCGAGGGACTCTTGCGGTAAAACTGTCCGACTCGGTGGAAGTCCTCTGGAAACCATCCTTGGCCCCTCTGTACGGTCGGACACTTGTGGATATCGTGTCGCTCCCGCCGGTCCTGGCCCACCACGCTTCGGCGCGACACCACGCTATCCGCCTGCTGGTCCCGAGGCGTCTACGTGCCGAGCTCCGAGCTTCCCGCCACGCTGAGCGGAGCGACGCGCTATCCGTTTGCAAGGACCGCCGTGGCGACGTTCTATCCAAAAGTCCCCGACCGTATTCTACCCCAGGACCCTGACTCCAGTGAAGGACGTGCACGTTCGGAAAACCAGGGGCCCCCGCTTGGAGTGGACTGAACAACCACACTCGCACTCTCTTCGAGTACGTGATGTCGACGGGGTGCGCGGGCCTGCTGATCGAGCAGTTCTTCGTGTTCGCTGGATCACATACAGCGCCGACGCGCCCGAGGGCGCACGGCAGGCCTTTCCTCTTTCGGGATGCAGCTCCCGGGAGGTTCGTGTCGGAAGCTGGCTTGGCCAAATCCCGCTTGCAATCCGGCTTCATCCCGCTCAGTTCGGCTAACTCCCGCTTGATCCGGCTCAGTCCCAGGCTTAGGCCGACTTGATTGGGCCCAGTGGCCCCCTCGTCGGGTACAGTGGCCCGTGGTCGCTCCGACGAAGACCTCCCCGGGACCTGCCTCTTAACATGCCGCGCCGACGTGCCTCAGGGCATATGGTATATTCTTCCTTTCGTGGAGCAGCTGTAGGGGGCCACATGCGAACCCTACCCCTACCCCCCCCTCAGAATTTGGTGGGCGGTATGAGTAGGGCTCGCATGTGGTCCCCTAAGCTGGAGGTCACCTCGGGCCCCTTCGTCGGCAAGTCATGGGGTCCCCGTGTGTCCTCGGAATTCCGTCTTCAGAGTTCGGGGGTGGACAGAGCCCCCACCTTGACACGTCGATTCGTGAATTGTCCGTTTTCGGTTCTCGAGAGGGCGCCGCGGCCGTCATTTTCCAGGCTTGCGCCCGCCAGGTTTCGGCCCGAGGTCGTTTTCACCAAACCACATTTTATTAAAGGGGGTTCTGTCCATTCCCGAAGAGAGCACTCGAGCGTCCGCGGGCGCCATGCAGTCGATGAGCCAGCGCGCCAGCTCGGCGTCGCTGGAGCCTGGTGTTTCGGCGTCGACGCTGCAGCGTCGATTCTCGAGTCGGTTGGCATCGATCGGCGGCGAACCTGGGGGGGAAGTGAGAAGGGGCGGGCTTTCTCAGAAAGCTCGGACGATGACGTTCACGAGGACGACCACGACGACGACGACGACGACGACGACGACGTCGACCACGAGCACGACGACGACGACCACGACACGACCATGACGATGACGACCACGACGACGACGACGACGACGACGACGACGACGACGACGACGACGACGACGACGACGACGACGTTCCCTGAAGACACTGCGTAACCTTATCGAAAGGCTGGGGGGCCTCTGCGAAGCCCCGCCGCCCTCCGCGAAGAGGCCTGCCCCGCCTCGCTCTCCTAGCAGGAGCTCGCCGCCCAGGAGGCCGAACGCAGCGGGCGGAAGTCGTGATTTCGGCTTCGGGTTTGGAGGACGTATTGGGCGGAGTCATGATGTCGAGTATGAACCCGAAAATGTAGATTTCGGTCGACATGATTTTGTTCGAGGAGGGCTCAAGCAGAATCGTCGTTTCCACTCGGGCAGCCCGTTTGGCATGCAAGATCTTCGGTTCGGTACAGCCCAAGTTGTCAGTAAGGCTGATCGACTTCCCAGGGGTACCCTTGCACCCCCTGCTCCTCCGGCCCATCCTCGATCACGTCCCACGGCCAGCCCCGCTCGAAGAGCGTCGGCATGGGCCTCCAAGGTCCGTGCCTGCTCACCGCGCCTCCCTGCTGTCAGCTGCGGCCGCACGACGTCACGGGAGGCCCCCGCGCGTGGCCACGGAGGGGGGGCCACCCCGCGGCCTCCGCGAGGGCGCCCGGGGTCGCCACCCAGCCGGCAGACCCCTCCCTGGGGCGGCCGCGACGGGGGCGCACGCCGACCGTCCGCGGGGGAGGTGGTGGGCCAATGTTCCACCACCGCTGCCAGAGGCAGGACGGCGGAGAGGGGAGGATGGGGAGGGCTTCCTCCTCCTCCTCCTCCTCCTCCTCCTCCTCCTCCTCCTCCTACCTATGGGAGCGGTGGTGGAAAATCGGCCCATCAGAAGGGGGGGAGGGGGGGTGCGCCCGCCGCGCAGCCGCCCACCAGCCCGGGGAGAGGAGCTGCCGCCCGACGAGATCCAGAGGGCCAGCGAGGCTCGCGGGGGGTGCGGCGGTCGGTCGCGCGTGCCTGGTGCTGCTGCACCTGCTCCTCCTCCCCCTCCCCCATCGTCCTCCTCCTCTTCCTCCCCCTCGCCTCTCCTTCTCTCTCCCCTGCCTCCTCCTCCTCCCCTTCACCCCCCCTCCCCCACCCATCCCCTCTCCCCCCCCCCCCCTCCCTGCCCCCCGCCCATGCCTTTTCTGCCCCCCCCCCCACCCCCCCCCCCCCACCCAAGGACAAATTCTCCCACCCCCTCCTCTCTTTTTTGACGCTGCGCGGGCCTGAAGCACGGGCTTGCGGCGTTAATGCGATAGGGGAAACAATCGCCGACTTAGGCGAATAAGCAAACAAATTAGGCTAGTGGCCAGCTCTGCGAACTCCCCCTCCCTCCTCCTCCTCCTCCTCTTCCTCCTCCTCCTCCTCCTCCTCTTCCTCCTCCTCCTCCTCCTCCTCCTCCTCCTCCTCCTCCTCCTCCCCCTCCTCGTGCTCCTCCTCCTCCCCCTCCTCGTGCTTCTCCTCCTCCTTCTCCCTCTTCCCTCCTCCCCCTCCTCCCTCCCGACAGGCGCTGGGCTCCCTCATCCGCGCCCGCGAGCTCAAGCTCCTGAGGGCGGCCATGAGCAGCGAGGACGAGGCTCTTGGGGGAGGAGCGGGCCCAGACACCCCCTCGCGCTGTGAACACAAACACGACGGGCGGTGTTTCGCTGTTTTCTGCCTTTTGGGGACCCTTGCGAGGCCTCGGGAGCGTCAAAGACAGCTCAGGATGAAAGACCGGTCCTGGAGAATCGGTCCAGACCTCTGGGGGTCGAAGTTGTGAACAAAATCACGATGGGCGGTGTTTCGCTATTTTCGGCCTTTTGGGAACCCTTGCCATGCCTCGGGGCCGTCAAAGAATGGCGCAGGATGACCAGCCGGTCCCGGGGAATGGGTCCAGACCTCTGGGGGTCGAAGTTGTGACAAAATCACGGCGAGCGGTTTTTGCTATTTTCGGCCTTTGGCGCGGGGCCGTCAAAAAAATGGCGCAGGATGAGAGACCGATCCCGGGGAATGGGTCCAGGCCTCTGGGGGTCGACGCTGTGTAAAAATCTCGACGGGCGATTTTTCGCTATTTTCGGTCTTTGGGGACCCTCCCTGGGCCTCGGCGCCGTCAAAAAAATGGCTCAGGATGAAAAGACGGTCCTGGGGATGGGTCCAGGCCTCTGGGGGTCGACGTTGTGAGAAAGTCACGACGGGGGTCTGGGGAGGGAGGGGGAGGGATCGAGGGAGGGAGCGAGGAAGGGAGGGGGGAGGAGGAGATGGGGAGGGAGGCTTGAGATCCCAGGCGCTGCATGTCTTTCGCACGGCCTCGGGGCCCAGGGCCGTGACAGATTCACAGGTCGATCGTGCTCCAATCAGGCGATCGCAGACATGGATCCAAGGGGGGCGTGGCTTAGCGACGGGTCCAGTTTCCATGGGAGATCGCGGATTTTCGCCGCCGAACGAGGCGGCACCGGCCGCATTTGGGGGAGCGCACCTCCCCCGATCCATCGATTTGGCGACCGCGCGCCAAATCCATGGATCGCTAATCCATGTCTGCGCGCCCACGATCTAAAGATGCAGCAGGAGAGGTGTAGGGCTCTGGTCGGAACTTTATCGTGGAGTCGCAACCGTTCACAATGTCGGATCATGTCGGATCTCTGGGAGGGAGGGTGAGTGG
>CAUYUJ010006302.1:68635-111135 GCA_963575745.1 Prorocentrum cordatum | reverse complement strand
ACCGCGCAAATACCCGCAGTCTGACCACACACGCTCTCCCTCGTTCACTCACTCATTAACTCTCTCACTCAATTCATGTGCCCACTCCGTTCACCGTGGAGCAGCATGGCGATGTTAGGGCCCGTGCGGATTAATGTAGGTGTCTTCTGCGGGTGGCAACCCCAGTTCGTGTTACCATAACATGCCTCCTGAATATTCTGGGTGTGCTTGATAATCGGCCGGGGGCATGACGTTGTTCCCCCCTTAGAGCGCGGGTGAGTTTATGAGTGAGTGCGTTGGCACATTCCGAAAGCAGTCGCATTGCCTTCAGTCGGCGGCGAGCGAGGGGGGGAAGCGATAAGGAGAAGGCAAGGCGGCGGGACTTCTCAGCAGCCCTCGCGCATTCTGAGCAACTTTCCGTGTCTCCGGGGAAGGGTCAGGGAATTTCTCAGAAAGCCGAGGGACTTCCGAACCTCGCGCGAAGGCTTTCTCCTTCTCGCTTCCCCCCCTGGCGCGCCGCCGATTGAGATTCGCGTGCGAGCGAAGTCTCTTGGATTCTTTAGAGGGCCACTCGTTCGACCCATCAGAGGAGGAGGAATGCTGCATCTGTACGTCATGTTCTCCCGCGCCACGCGCATGCGGAACATGCTGATCCTGCGGCGGCGCGCCACCGGTGCACCGCGCCGGGTCTTGCACCTGGGCGTCGACGGCCGTGCACTAGGCGTCAGCCTTCGCCTCCACTTGCACGTGCGGCCGGCAGCGTTTTTTTCGCGCCGGCGTGGGCCCCACATAGCGAAGCGTCTTGCAGTGTGCGTCGTGCAACCCACAGGTGGTGCAGTCTAGGTGGTGCAATCTAGGTGGTGCAGTCTAGGAGGTACAATCTAGGTGCAGTCTAGGTGGTGAGTCTAGGTGGTGCAAGACGCAATTCGAGTCAATGCCAGGCAATGAGAAACAGTGCACATCCATGCCACAGCACAGCGAACCAATGCAAAGCAGTGCAACGCAGCGAACCGCGATGCAAAGTAAAGCAAGGCAGCGCACAGCAATTCGCAGCAATGCAGCGCAAAGCGCCACATTGTCATGCGATGCGAAAAACAGCGAAACGAGGTAACGCATTTTGCAACAATGCGCATCAAAGCAACACAACGTAACGCAGTGCAAGGTAACGCAAATCAGCGCAACGCAGTGCAACGCGAGGCAACGTTGTGCACCGCAATACCAATACACGCGAAGCAATTTACGAAATTTAGAGCAATGCAAATCGAGTCGGAGCTATGCAGCACGATGCAACGCAACGCAGCGCAGCGCAAAACCATACAACGCAATGCAACACACCGCAAAGGAATGCCAGCCAACGCAGAGGAATGCCAATCTATACGTCATAATGCAAAGCAATGCAATTCAAGTCAGTACAACCAAATGCAAAGCAAGGCGTTGTCAAGCAACGCAAAGCATTACAACGCAGTACCATGCCATGCACATCGATGCAAGTTGCTGCCGGGTACTGCCACCCAATGCCAAGCAATGTCAAGCAACGCCAAGCACTGCCAAGCAATGCTAATTAATGTCACGCGGTGCAAGACAACGCACATGAATGCCACGCGATGCATCCATGCGACGAGATGCAAAATAGTTCAACGCAATGCAACGCATTGCAACGCAGTGCGCATCAGTACAACACGCTGCAACGGCATCCACAGCAGCGCGAAGCAACGCAAGGCACTTCAAAACAATGCGCGACGATGTGCAGCAATGCAAGCCAATGCAGCGCATTCTACGAATGCAAAGCCGTGCAGAGCGATGCAAAACGATGGAAGCAAATGCACCGCAATGCAAGTCAACGTCACGCAATTCAACACCATGCTAAATAATGCCATGCACGACTATGCCATGTAACAGGATCCAGCGCACTGCAAAACACTGTCAATCAATGCCAGCAATGTCAAGCATTGCGACGCAGCATAATGCAAAGCTTGTTGACCAACGCAAGGCACTGCTACCCAATGGAAAGCAGCACGCTTCAACGCAAATCAAGTACTACGGCGCAGAGACCAGCGGCAACTGCACCACACAGCAATACACAGCAACGAAACACGATGCGAATCACTGCTGCAGGGCAATGTAAAGAAATGCCACGCATAGCCGCCAGACCGACGTGCAGGCCCACTTCCGTAAGAAGGAAGTAAAAAGCAATGCCACGCAACACCAAACAACGCCAAGTAATGCAACACACATGCAGCACAACGCAACGCAACGCCAGGCATAAAAATGCCAAACGATCCGCATCAAACAGCTCAAAGCAGCTCAAAGTTGACAGCAACGCGACGCAATGCGACGAGGCGGCGACGGGACAGCGACGGCGATCATAAGCCGGCGGACCCGACGCTGTCCAAGCGACGGGCGGCGCCAAGAGAGGCGGCGACGGAGCTGCGACGGCGGCCACATAAGCCGCCAAACCGCCGCGCAGGACCTACTCCTTAGGAAAGAAAAGCCCTTCATTGTAAGCGTTGTTTGGGGAATAATGTGAACACCTGGGCGTGGCTGGGCCCGAGTGTTACGCACTTCAGGTGAGGTCTGGCACCGATGTGCAGTCCCAAGCTTCGTCACCCCGCAGACCGTCCCCCTTCCGTTGTCATCCTTCTTTGCCCCTGATTCCCACCACAGATGCAACATGCTTGACCCCAAGGCTCCACGTGTTGTCAGACGAAGTCCCACGAGCAATGGAACCAACAACAGGAACAAACATATGCATTTGGAGCGAATTGCGAAGGGCTTCTTAGATCTACTGCCGTGGGGCGACCGCGGAGCCTTCGAGAGATCCAAATAACCAGCCCTCCTTCACCCTGTCTGGCCCTCCCCAACCTGAGTTTGTGGCTTCTCACGTCATCTGCCCTGACGGGCACGAGTGGGCATCCCAGATGGGCGCGTACGGTTCGCGTTTGTCGTCGTCTCATCGTTCTGTGCGGCTTGCCTCTTCCACCGTCGCAGTGGAAACCCGTGCCAAGAACACCCTGCTTGCCTCCAGGGTGTCCTGGGTTTCTTGGGTTCCGATGGTTTGGCAATGGAAAGCGTGACGTTCCTACACCAAAAAATCATGGACGCCCGGGGTCCCAGCATTGGGTTTCTAGTGGAAGGTGCCTGGGGGTCGAGCTCCTCCTGTATCCTGATGGCCGCGAGGTGAGGATCGTTCGCAACCTGAAGGCCGCGATAGAGAGCGACGACGAGGCACAGCTCCGTGAGGCGATCGTGGAAGCGCGCAAGGCCTTCTCCGCGGCTGGGTGGGCGAGGGGGGAGGAGGAGGAGGAGGAGGAGGAGGAGGAGGAGGAGGAGGAGGAGGAGGAGGAAGAGGAGGTGGAGGAGGAGGAGGAGGAGGCGGAGGCGGAGGAGGCGGGGGCGGAGGCGGAGGCGGAGGCGGAGGCGGAGGCGGAGGCGGAGGCGGAGGAGGAGGAGGAGGAGGAGGAGGAGGAGGAGGAGGTCCCGAGCGATGAAAGTCGTGGCTGATCGAACGAGCGCGCTCCAGCGAAGCATAAAGATCCGCCACCCCCAGAAGGGGGAACCGCGGAGGGCGACAGCCCCTTGACTGCGCAGCATACCCCACGTCGCAGCCGACGAAGGTGCGCAGGAGCCCCACGAGCGAGGCTTTGACGGCGAGCTCGACCCCGAAGGGGCACAGGAACACGCCGCCGCCCAGGGTGGGCCAGGCCAGCCGCCCGGCCTGCGAAGACGCCCACCAGCATCACCGCGAGTTGCCGCCGGCGGCCAGGATGATGACGGAGGTGATGCGGACGTTGTCGCCCGACGCCGTCGCCGCTTCGAGCTCCGCTTTCAGCCAAGGCGAAAACATGAGGCCACCCTGCGCGCCAGCAGCGGGCCCAGCGACCTCCGTGGACGGCGGAGCGAGGCCCGCGCCATCTGCTGTCGCCGCCATCGCCCGCGCGGCTCCAACCGCCGTAGGCGCGCCTCCGCCGCGGCACCGCCGCCGCCGCCACGTACAGCTCCAGCTTCCGCAAGCGGCACGCCGCCTGCTCCAGCAGGGCCTCCCACAGCAGCACGCGCCCCAGCACGATGTGGCCTGCGCCTCCTCGGCGCGGCCTCGTCAGCCCAGGCGTGGTCGAACTCGACGTCGTCGCCGCCGTCGTAGTCCATGTTGGGGCCGCCAGCGGCAGCGGGGGGAGTAGCAGGCGGCGGGCCACTCGCCACCTCTGCATCCGCCATCGCCGCAGCTCCCTCTCGCTCCAGCGCGCGCCGCCCCGCACGCCTCTCACGCCGTCTGCGCCGCCGCTCGCGCAGCGCCTCCGAGGAAGCGCGAGGAGCGGCGTCGGCAGGCACCCCAGGGCGCACCCCGTCGCCCGCGGCGGCAGGCCCCCGCGGAGTCGGCCGCGCCGCGGAGGCGGCGGCCGACACGGCGGAGCGCGCCACGGCAGCGACAGCGCGGCGCGGCGAGCCTCCGTCCACGGCTCCGCGGGCCGCCGCGGCCACCAGGGCCGCCAGGTCCAAGGGCGCCGCGCGAGCCCCCCTAGGCCAGCGCCGTCCCGCGGTCCCGCGAGGAGAGGGAGGGTGGCGCGGCCGTGCGATCGCTTGAGCCAAAATAGAAGAGAAAAGGAGGAGGAGGAGGAGGAGGAGGAGGAGGAGGAGGAGGAGGGAGGAGGAGGAGGAGGAGGATAAGGCGGAGGCGGAGGCGGAGGCGGAGGAGGGGCGGAGGCGGAGGAGGAGGAGGAGGAGGAGGAGGAGGAGGAGGAGGAGGAGGAGGAGGAGGAGGAGGAGGAGGAGGAGGAGGAGGAGGAGAACAACGACGACAAGGGGGGCGGTGTCCTCGGCAACGCTAAGAACAGCTTTTCCTTCCTACATAGATCACCTGTGAGCATGGAGCCTTGGGCCTAGGTCGCAGCCTTGGCCCCAGTGAGGCTCCCCGTCCATTTGAGGCGCCCCCCCCCGAACAGCTGCATCCTGAGCGCACGGCACGCGGCTTGCAGTCCTATAGCCCTAAGAATGATGCGACTCTCGCACGTGATCCGTCTCCCCACGTCCGTCACGTCCAACCGATAAGGAGGAGTTGGAGGAGGAGGAGGAGGAGGAGGAGGAGGAGGAGGATGAGGTGGGATTTGGATCTTCGAGATTGAGTAGCACAATGCTGGGGAACCGACAAAGGACCGACAGGGGGGCGCGACGAAGCCGCCACGCAAGTGCCCCAAAACCGACCAGGACCGACCGACGGAGACGGAAAGTGGACCGAAAAGCTCTAGCGAAGCAGCAACGTGGTTCAGCGAGCAGAAGGACGGATTCAGCGGCACGCGTGTCGCGCGGTGGCGGCCTCATCAGGCGGAGCACGTTGACAGTTTTATAGGTTCTTTTTTGTGCCCTCGTCCGCACAGGGAGAATACAGTGGAGGCCCATGCCAAGAAACGCCCTGCTTGCCTCCAGGGTGCCCTGGGCTTCTTGGGTTTCGATGGTTTTGCCACGGGAAGGCATGACGCTCCCACACCAAAACTCCACGGACGCCCTGGGGTCTCAGGGCTGGGTTTCTCGTGGAAGGCCTCTCGAGGCCGCGCCCCTGCTGCATGTTCCCTCCTGTGCCCTCGCCCGCGCGGGGAGAACAGCAGCGCGGAGGAGCAGCAGGAGCAGGAGGCGAGCGTCGCCGAGGCTGCCGCTCGCGTGGCGTGCGGGGCAGTCCGCAGCGGCCCCCCGCGCGGCCGGCTCGCCGTGAAGAAGCGGCCCACGGAGCTCCCCCGAGGCCAGCGGCCATGGCCGAGGAGGTGCCCCGCAGTCTGGCCGGGTGCCGCTCCTGGTCTGCGGCACGCCACCGGACGCAACAAGGCGGCATTGGACGGCACCTGTCCGGAGAAGAGCAAATTGCATATACACATACACTTTTGGCGCTCCGCGCGGATTTCTTGGATCCGCGCTGGGGCACCCCTGGCGGCGCCTCTGGCGCCGCCCCTGGCGCGCTCCGCGCGCCAGGGGAGGGGGTCCAGCGCAGATCCAAGAAATCCACGCGGAGCGCCAAAAGTTGATGTGTAGCCCGTTTGTTCTTCTTCTGGCCACCTCGAGCAGCAGCACCACCAGGCGCAACAAGGCGCAAGGCGGCAGCTGACGCCATCTGTGTCAGTATAGTGCCAGGCTCTGTAGCGGAAGGTACAGGCACGTCTTCGGGCTTACCGTCCACTTGCACAGGGTCCAATGGGAGAGCATATTCAGCACCGTTGTAGTCAGCGTGATCGCTTTCGCGGTGAGCTGAAGGGGCACTTCGCGACCAGCAGGCAGGATGCGGAACAGCGATCTCGGCGGAAACTTGCAACGCTGAATGTAAGGTCGCCCCGAGCCTTGGGTAGGAGGAGGAGGAGGAGGAGGAGGAGGAGGAGGAGGAGGAGGAGGAGCAGAATGGGGAGAAATTGAGAGGAGCACGGAGGTGGGAGGATAAGACCAGGGAGAGGAGGTGGACGAAGAGGATAAGGAGGAGGAGGAGGAGGGAGGAGGAGGAGGCCGAGGGGGAGTAGGACATCAGGAGGAGGGCGGGAAAGAAGGAGGGAGGGAATGATCGGGTGACGGGAATAAGGAAGGAGGAAGGGAAGGACGAGGAGGAAGAGGAGTGTGGGGATGAAGAGGTTTTGGAGAAGGATCGTGTGGGGAGCGCTACCGATTATTGGAGGTGGCTGCGCTGGCGAGGACTTCCCGTGCCGCCTTCTGGATACGTCGGGTCTCTCACTGGAACTCGTGAATTTGTTGTTGAAGAACTTCCCTTTCCTCCTCTTCCTCCCTCCTCCTCCTCCTCCTCCTCCTCCTCCTCCTCCTCATCATCACTCCTTCTCCTTCTCCCTCTTCTTCTCCTACTCCTCCTCCTCCTCTCCTCTCCTTCTCCCTCTTCCTTCTCCTCCTCCCTCCTCTCTCCCTCTCCTCCTCCTCCCTCCTCCTCCTCCTCTCCTCCTCCTCCTCCTCCTCCTCTCCTCCTCCCTCCTCCTCCTCCTCCTCCCCTCCTCCTGCCTCCTCCTCCTCCTTCCTCCTCCTCCTCCCTCCTCCCCTCTCCCTCCTCCTCCTCCTCCTCCTCCTCCTCCATCCTCCTTTTCCTTCTCATCTTCCTCCTTATCGTCTTCTTCCTCCTCCCCCTTCTCCTCCTCCTCCTCCTCACTCCTCCTCCTCCTCCTCCTCCTCCTCCTCCTCCTCCTCCTCATCCTCATCCTCATCCTCATCCTTGATGTCTTCTGCGACCCGACACGATGTTTTAGCCGCCCCCTCAGCGTAGTTCGTGTCGGCACCCTGCTCCTTCAGAGAGGCGTAGTACGTCTCGCGAAGCTGGAGGTGCAGCATGCATGCGGTCGGGAACTTTGGCTTTGGCGCGTCGCGCCACCAGATCTGGCCCACCACGCTTCGACGCGACACGCCAACCACGTCCCCGAGCGTCAACGTTCCGAGTTTTTTCCCCTGCATCCCGCCCCGCGGAGCGGAGCGACACGCTATCCGCTTGCAAGGCACGGCGTGTTGCCGGGGCCGCCGCCGCGGCACGCGAAGCAGAAGTTCCTGGACCGTAGACGCCCCGACCGCCAGCAGAGCCTACGCCCCCCCCCTCAACCATGCAACGAATTGCCACATTGCAGATAGCTCGCGCTTGATCGTGTAACTTCTCCTCCTCCTCCTCCTCCTCCTCCTCCTCCTCCTCCGTGGCCTGTGTGCCGCGTCTGTGCCGGACCGACCAGGCCCTCTGTCCGTTGGCTCCCCGGCCCTGGCGGCCCCCCCGGCTCCTGCCCGAGGCCAGCCACCTGGCGGCCCGAGAGCGGCCGGCGACCCGGCCAGTGCACACGTCGTGTGCTGGGCGCGAGAGGGCACGCCCCGAAGGCCAGTCGCGGCATCCGACGAGCGCACAGAGTCGGTATCGTTTCACCGACCCCCCATCCCCATATCCATCCCCCTCGAGACCCCCACCAGATTACCACCCCAGTTGGGGATGCACCCCTCGAAACCCGAAGGGAATGGCCTATATCCCCATTTAGGGGGGTAAATCGGCCAACGGGGCCCAGGCCACGTCGCTGGGGATGGGGATCTGTTAAACGATACTCACAGAGGAGGAAAACCCATACCGCTACCCTTCCCTCGTGCTCGCCTCTCTGGGCCTTCTGGGAGGCCCTCGCCGCCACCGCTGGCTTCGCCTCGAGATTCTCGTCAGGACGCACCCCGGGGAGAGGTCCGGGGATTCGCGGCATCGGTACCTCTTTTAGTTTCCCCAAGGGCACACCAGTGGGGCCGACCAGAGGGCGTGGGCTCTGTGGTCTCGCCGGCGGAGGAGGAGGAGGCGGAGAAGGATGATCTTTCTGCTACCTCTCTTCTCTCTCCTTCTCTCTCTCTCTCTGTATCTCTGCCTGTCTGTCTCGCTTTCTGCCTCTCTTTCTCCCCCCCTCGTCTCTTCCGTCCGCCCCGCCTCGGACGACAGTGCGTCTGGTGCCGCCTCGGCCAAGGATCCTTCGAGCCACAAGTGCGGCCAGCAGGGGCAGAGACACCGCGCCAGTCTGCCATACCATTGTGGCCCTGGTGTTAAGTCGGGCATGTCCCACTACAGGAGGAATATTCAAGAATGGTAACAAATAGTATGGTGACGATTTTTCGTGCTCGTTTGACTATTCTTGATTATTTGTTGTTGCTCTTTCTCTCTCTTTTCCAAAATCCGCCTGTAGGAGGACGTGCCCGACCTAACCCTAGTTTCGTATTTCCTTTATTTTGTGTTGCCTCAGCGTCCGCCTGGGATGCAATGCCACAGCCCACAGTCAGTCCCTCACTCACCGACCGTGGTCGAGAATCGGTTCGGTAGTTTCCCAGGGTCAGCGCTCTTTTGATTACCCGCTGAGCGCAAGAGCTTGACGCGACGATGGGCGCGCTTTGGCGGCGCCTCTGCCTCCCGCCCTCCGCGACACGACCAGCAGCGCCCGGTGGCACGTGGGCTTTCAGAGCCCGGCGTCCACGTGTTCTTTTCGCACTGCAGACTGCAGAGTCCTACTCAGTCCTGGGTGTGGTCCGAGCAGATGGGGTCGAAGGATCGCGCCGCATCGCCGATGTATCGGCAATGCGGCTCGATGTGGAGCCCGATTTGCTCCACGCCGACGTCGCCAGTGCATCGCCGTTGTATCGGCGATGCATCGGCGATGCATCGGCGAGGCGGCGCGATCCTGGGACCTCCGACCGCATCTGGGAGGCCTCCCAAGAATATCCATCTCACCTATCACCTCACCTCCTCCTTTCGTCTTCTGGTGTTCGTGGTTCCTTCCCGGCCCGGGCTGGGCGTGGGACTTCGACGCCACGCATCAGAGGAGCCACGACAGCTCAAAGCAAGGAGCGGAGGAGAGGGCGGCGGAGGAGGAGAAGGAGGAGGATGAGGAGGAAGGACAGCGCGAAGCCAGTTGGCTTCGAGAAACGATATTCGCCCCTCCCTTTCCGGCGAAACTATGTCGCTTCTCGCCTCTGGAAATGATATCCCGGCCACGGACGCTTCAGCGCGGGGTCCCACCATGATCTTAGCAGGATTCCAACAAAACCCCAATTGGATTCCAATGAGACCCCAATAGGGTTGCAACATGAAGAGGCTGTCTTGGGGCCTTTCTTGGATCGTCTTACTCGTCTCAATTACTCCCACCGCTCTCCCCCGCGGAATCATTATTTAATCAATTCATGTGACGTGGTGCTAACGATATCGCTCGGCGCCCCCCCTCTGCAATGATGTTTTTATTTTGAGTACTACGGATAAGGGGTGGAAACTACAATTGCATCCCAAGGATAGTGCTTATGCCAGTGGTCCGTGGATGCCCTGAGCTGCTTTCTAGCTCTGCAGAGTGCGACACGCCACATCCAGATGCAATTGCTTGAATATGAGCTCATCAGATGCCAGCTCGGTGGGGCTCTAGTGACTTTGAGGTGCCCAGGCTCGGAATTCTTTCCTGAGCCCTGGGACGGTTCTTCCTGTTTCCACGCGCAGAGCGCAATATGGTATCACTGCTAGCTGCAAGTCTTAGGGGGCTCCTGCTTGCATGAAATGTTCGCTCGGTGTGCAACATGTGTCATAAAGGATCCGCCGCGCGGTGTATCGAGTTTGTCGGTCTGTGATTTCAGACCCTGGAGAATTGAACGTGAATAGACCACATAATAGTGCCACTCTGCAAGGTCGAGGTGACCGGCTCTGAGATCAAGGCCGCCAACGAGAGGCTCAAGGATCTCGTCCTTGCCAGGCGCGGCCCGGACCAATACCTCGTCGTCGTCGCTTTGCGTTCAGGGCCCTCTTTGGTCAGCCCTGTCCCCGTCTCTCCCGTGACGTCGTGCGCGTCGCAGTGCGTCCGGCTGGCGCCACCGACGTCCGTCGGTTTGGCCGAGGTTGTGCGTCGCCATGACGCTGCGCGCGCCTCTTGAGCTGACTGGCACCAGCCTGCCGCAGCTCCCGAGAGCGGGCACGGCGCGATGTGTTCGGGGCGACGACAGGGGGGGATAGGCATAGGGGGGGCTGCATCGACCCCCAATCGCCCACTGATCGGCCCGATAGCCCCAACATGCCCAGGTAGGTGCGGATTCACAGTCGGAGGCCTATCGCCAATCTATCGGCGATGTATCGCCGATTCCAGGTCGATGCTTCCCCCCCTACCCCTATCCCTATCCGTATCGTTGCCCCTCTCACGTGTCGCGCTGTGGGTGCCCTCTCTTCAGCGCAAGGTGCCGTGCGGCGGGCGCCCCGGCACGCCGGCATCGGACGAGGGGCCCTGCAGCGCGGCTTTGGGTGCTGGCTGCCTTCTCGCATGGTTTTGCGTCTTGTGGCCACCGGCCCGCTCCCGTCCCCTCGTCGTCCCTGGCTCGGACGAGGAGGAGGAGGAGGAGGGAGGAGGAGGAGGAGGAGAAAGGAGGAGGAGGAGGAGGAGGGAGGAGGAGGGAGGAGGAGGGAGGGGGAGGACGAGGAGGAGGAGGAGGATGAGGAGGAGGAGGAGGCGCTGAAGTGAGGTCCACTTCGAGCTCACAGGCCGTTCCTCAGATCTAAGGTCGGGGAACCTGTTCCTGGCCGAGGCTCGCCGCGGCCAGGGAAGCTCCCTCATGCCTCATTCTGCGTTCCCTCCTCCCCCTCCTCCTCCTCCGAAGAAGAAGAAGAAGCGCCTCAAGGATTATGAAGAGAAACGCACATCGACTGGCGGTGCATCGAGGAAGCGAATGCTCCGCTCCAAGGCAAGACTGTCGCCGGCGATGCCCGCTATGGCGATCGCGCCATTCCGAGTTAGGATCGTGGTCGACGCTACGGAGAGATCACCGTTCTCAATTAGGAATGTGAGGTGTGAGGTGAGGGAACCTTTCCGAGTCCCAGACATGGCCACTTAGTTCTACGGCTGCAACATAGTGACTAAACCGCCTCCATTCAGGAGTGAGTCGAGAATGTGACCAACACTGAGGCGAGAGCACAGCTCCAAACTAGGAGGGCGGCTGGCGCTACGGCGATGGCGCCATTCCCATACGGGACTGGACATTGGCAGCGACATCATTTGGTACCCTGAGGCCTGTCGAACATATAGTACGATCTCATGTGTCTGTATGATGCTGCTGCTTTTCGTTTGCGACCATTTTCGATATGTCGAGCCGCATGTATAGTTACTAGTTACAATTGGCCGTATCACCGCAGCGATGTTGCATTGATGCGAGTACATACTGTATCAGCCATCGACATATTGCTACAGTTGTTCTGGATGTTTATTTTGCGAGCCACGCGTCGTCACTTAGTATCGACACTAGTAACGGTTACTAGCGCCGATGCAGTTGTGGAAGTTACATTATTATTTGTTGCTAGATACAATGTCCAACGAGTTGCTATTACAACTACCTGCTGCTACCATCGCCACTGCTATTGCTGCGATTGTCGAGCTATGCGCGGCAGTGTTGCTTTCGCCTTGCCTCGCACAGGGGAGCTCAAAGGCGAGCAGGGCTTAAGTCTATCCATCCATCGCGCTCGTTGGGCAGGACTGCCGTTATCAGCAATATCTGTTCGGACAGATCTGTCGTATCAATGTTGCTATGCTTGCAGCGGTGATAGTACCATCACGTTGCTCCCGCCATTACTGCTACACTGGGCATGCCTGGGGATGCGTGCCTTCGTGAGAGTGCCTGCACGCCGTGCCTGACGCTTGCCTGCGTGTGTGTCTCTGCGCGCTTGTCGGTGTTCGGAGATCTGCGCGCAGGTGTTGTTGCGCCGCCGTGGCGGCCACTTCCCCTGGCTGCGGGAAGCACCCGCTAGGGGGAATTGTGCGAATCGATGTGCTGATGCTTGGAGGTGGTTGATTGTAGATATCAACTTGTGTATTGCTGTTTGTTGAACGTAGACTGTTGAGCGGCAGGCGTAAGTTGGTGCTTGCGTGTGCGCGTCTACCCCTCGGCCGGCAAGGGAGCTGAAGCAGTTGCGCGACGTCGTCGCCACCGGCGACGAGACAGAGTTGCGCGAAGCAATTCGAGAGGCGCGTAAGGCGAGCGTTTTCGTTGCTTGGCATGGAGGGGGCAGGGGGATTGGGACGCGGCATGAGGATCGGGTGAGGGCAGATAGTGCCATCGTCCTGGTGGCGGTGTCTCGATGCATATCCTCTTTTCGACTCGTTCCCTGTGTCTCCGGTACGGCAACACAGGAGCCCTCCTGGGGGTCGCCCAGCAGCAGCAGGTGGTCATGAGAAGCTCTTGCATTTAAGATCTCACAGCGGTGTGTTTACCCATACCCCTCTCCCTCCTCTCTCCCTCCTCTCCCACGTCCCACCCACATTCCTCCATCCGCTTTGCACCCCCATCTCCTCGTCCTCCTCCACCCCTTCACCTCCCCTTTCCTCCTGCCCATCCTCCTTCCCCCTTTACCTCCCTGCTCCTCCTCATCATCATTCCTTCCCTCATTCACCTCCCTTCTCACTCATCCTCCTTCTTCCGTCCCCCCCCCTCCTCCTCATCCTCACCCTCCTCCGCCTTACATAGGTTGCCTTTGGAGTCGTATTGCACTGGGATGAGACTTCGGGCCAAAGTGGCCACTTGCTTGCAACACGTAAGATCCTAGGCCTCATGCGTTTGCATGCATGGTCCACGCCTTCTCCGCGTATCTGCCGATCCTCTTGCCTTGCT
Organism: Prorocentrum cordatum; assembly: GCA_963575745.1. Taxonomy (NCBI): domain Eukaryota; class Dinophyceae; order Prorocentrales; family Prorocentraceae; genus Prorocentrum; species Prorocentrum cordatum. The sequence goes on along the minus strand of CAUYUJ010006302.1, from coordinate 98,061 downwards.
CTTTTCTCTTTCAGAGGCTCCCCTCCTTTCCTCAGCGTCCACCTCTCTCTCCTCTCCAAACTTTCTCCTTCCCTGAGATGCGACGGGAACCCATCTTTCTGCGTCATTTTTCGAGCCGGATCGATCTGTGCGGGTCCCAGGGCCCGAAATCGAGCGAAAACGCCCGTTGTGCCAGGATAAGAGGGTTCTTTCTCAATCCTTCTCGTATCCCCCTCTCCCCCTCCCTTTCGCCCGCCATTCCCTGTTCTGTTTCACACTTTCGCTTTCCTCGTCCTCTCCTTCGTTGTCTGCCCTGCTTTCTTCATCCACATGTGGAGGACATGTCTCGTCCTTTCCCGCGCAGTGGGTTGGCCGTCACCCCGTCCACGAGCTCAGCGCAGGTCAGTGTGTATGTGCAGGTTGGCTACGCATCGGTATCTCTTATATTTGTGTGTGCACAGATACATACACATATAGATCAGATGCACCCATTTGTATGTACACGCACGTGCAAGCATGATGTATGTATGCGGGCATGTGCGCAAACACACACCTGCACATCTATATGTTCACAGTACTGCGAAATCACGAGCAGCGCAGTGCCAACAACACTGTAGTTCTCATTCTATTTTGCACCTGATGTGCTCGTGCGCCACAGCTGCCTGGCTCGCGCCAGCAACGGCGCGGCAGCACTCGACCAGCATATGAATCATGATGCTCGTGGGCTGCGCCCTAAGCACAGCGAAATCGAACGGCGCCACTCTGTCCAAATGTAAGCCGCGCCGACGCCAGTCAGGGCTCGGGGCAGTGCCCGCCGACGCCCGGCCAGCGTTGGGCGACGAGTCAACCACCCTGGCAGGCGCGCTCAGAGCGACAGCGCGAAGCGAGCCAAACGCAACAATCATGGCCGACATGTGCAGCTGAAACATGACAAGAACAGTTTTCATGTGGTAGAACATGTCTATTCCCAACCATCCTGTGGTGTTTGGGTCCTCGTTTTGAAGAGGTAGCGCCCCGCGACTCCCTCCCTCCTCCCTCCCCCTCTTTTCTTCTGTCGTCCGCATGTCAACCATTACGGCACACTCCTCACAGGTTTCGTGGCTCCATGGGGGGCCCCATCGAGGGCCCCAGTGGCAAAATTCGCATGCGGCTCCCCGTCCACCACATGTCCATTTCGGTACACCCCTCCCGTTTCGTGGCCCCATAGAGGAGCTCCATCAGAGGCTCCAGTTGCAAGGTTCGCATGCGGCTCCCCGCCCACCGCATGTCCATTTCGGCATACCCATCGCACGCTTCGTGACCCCATAGGGGAGCTCCATCGAGGGCCCCAGTGGCAAGGTTCGCATGCGGCTCCCCGCCCACCGCATGTCCATTTCGGCACACCATCACACGCCTCGTGGCTCCATAGTGAGTTCCACCGAAGTCCCCAGTGGCAAAGTTCGCATGCCGCTCCCCGCCCACCGCATGTCCGTTTGTGGCCCCATAGGGGAGCTCCACCGAAGGCCCCAGTGGCAAAGTTCGCAGGCGCCTCCCCGCCCACCGCATGTCCATTCCGGCTCACCGCTCACGCGCTTCGTGGCCCCATAGGGGAGCTCCACCGAGGGCACAGCGTTCACGCGCTTCGTGGCCCCATAGGCTCGCGGGGACTCCCATGCGCCTTGCCTCCAGGAACAGCCCGACGCCCGCGCGCTCTGCCCAGCGCCTTGCCCGTTGTCAGCCGCCTGTGCTTTCTGTGTTCCGTGCCGCGGACACCCCGCGCGCGTGGCCGGGACTTCTTCGGGGCGAGCGGCACGCGTCGCGGGGACTCCGCAGTGCGCGGTGCCCAGAGCTGCGGCCACCGGGGCGCAAGGGCAAAGAGGGGAGAAGTACGAGAGAAGGAAGTGGATACAGAGCGGTGGGGCTGGGGGCTCGGGCCACCGCGGGCCAGGCAGGCAGGATCGCAGCGCCGCGCACTGGAAAAAAAAGAGAGGATCGAAAGGGCCGGGGAGGAAGTGGGCACGGAATGGCAGCGCACGGGGCTCGCGCCAAAGAGTGCGTTCACCCGCGAGCCCAACGGTTTGTCTCTCCCAGTTGACGCCGCAGTCCTTCCCCTGGTCCCCTCTTCCTGACCTGCCCCGCGGTATTCGAAGGTGCTTGCAGTTGGGTCGTTCGCTTGGCCTCCCCCTCCTCCTCCTCCTCCTCCTCCTCCTCCTCCTCCTCCTCTTCCTCCCATCCCTGCCTTTGCCCTCTGCATGTGTCTGTTTCGGCGCACCCCTCACACGCTTCATGGCCCCACAGGGAGCTCCACTGGAGGCCCCACTGGCAAGGTCCACATGCGGTTCCCCGCCACATTTCGGAACGTCCCTCGCACGTGTCGTGGCCACATACGGAGCTCCACCGATGGCCCCAGCGGCATGGTCCACATGCGGTTCCCCGCCTACTTCCACACGTTTCGTGGCCCCATGTGGTAGCTGCTCCGAAACCCAAACGGCAGGGTCCACATGCGGCTTGCCCCTCCCCCCCATTTCGGCACACCCTTCATACACTTCGTGGCCCCATATGGGATCTCCACCGAAGGCCCCAGTGGCAGGGTCCACGTGTGGTTCTTCGCCCATGTCGACACACCCCTCGCACGTTTCATGGCCCGATAGGGAATTCCACCGAAGGCCTCAGCCCATGTGGACACACCATTCACACGCTTCGTGGCCCCATAGGGAGCTCCACGGCAGGCACCAATGGCAGGGTCCACATGTTTTTGGGCACACACGCACACACTTCACACGTTTCGTGGCCCCTTAGGGAGTGCCAGCGAAGGCTTCATTGGCAGGGCCCACATGCGGTGTCCCGCCAATTTCCGCACACACACACACACACCCACACACACACACACACACACACGCACACACGCACACACACACACACGCGTTTCGCGACCCCATAGAGAGCTCCTCCGAAGGCGCCAGTGGCATGGTCCACATGCGGTTCCCCACCCATTTGGACACCACACACACACACACACGCACACACACATCCCACAACGCGCCACCTTCAACTGCATACGGTTGGGCCTTTCGCCAATTTCTTTTCGTGACAGCTGTCCACCCTCCGTCCACCATCGCTTCGCGCTGTCGTTTGGAGCGCGCCTGGAGGGCTGGTCGACTCGTCGGCCAGCGTTGGCCCGGCGTCGGCGGGCCATGGCCGCGTTTGGCGCGGTTTGGCTTCGGGCTCTGTCTGCCGGGGTGCCTTCAGCCCGCTTCGCATTCTGGGCGCACGTTTTGCTTCTCTGAGGCGGTCGCCAGGATAGATTTCCCGATGTTCCGAGTGCGTGTGTGTGTGTGTGTACTCGTTTGCGCGTCTTGCCCCTGCGCTCTTCCGCGCCCCTGGAAGGTGTTTCAGGCGTTTCGCTGGGACAAAATTGAGCCGGCTGGGTTTGCAAGAGCCGGAAACCAATAGGTGACGTTCACTAATTTCCATAGTTCCAAACCATGTTTTACATGTACATGTGGTAGTATGTACCAAAAGAGGAATGGGGGACGACGACAGTAGTCGATAAGTGTGGTTGGTACGTTGCAATATAGCTGCTGCATCATACTGCATGTTGATTGTCATTAGGCGGCGCAACCATACGAACACAGGGTATGAGTGCATGTGTGAGCCGCAGCCAATCTCAGATGCACCTTTTCCCCCCGAGCACCAGGTTGCAGGCAGTGGGGATGATGGGAATGAAGAAGAAGGGATAAGCGCCATGAGAGGCAAGCGGAAATCAAGTGGAAAAGACAGCGAGGCAGAGAGGCGGGGACATGACCGAGAGCAGGAGCAACACATCCGATGATGAGGGAGGAACCGAACAGACGAAGGGGACCAAGCAAAACGAGGGCCGCACCTGCAGAGACTCCAATCCCTCTCGCTGAGACCAGCAGCGACTCCAAAGGCGGCCTGTATACTCTCCCTCCTCATCAGCCTCCTCCTGCCCCCAAGATTGGGGTTAGGCGACACGGGCGTCCCGGAGCCAGCCAGAGTCGGTGCAGAGGGAGACGGGAGAGAGTTTTGGGGGGAGGCACCGGGAGATCTCATTGAAAGGAAGAGGCAGTGGCAAGGAGAGGTCTTCGGCCGGCCGCCGACCACGAGCAATTCAGTTCGCTGAGCTCTTCTTGGTGGGAAGGGGGGGAGCACGACGATGGCGATCGCCAGCCCCCCCCCCCAAAAAGACAACACCTGGAGCCGCAAGGCACGAATCCTGGAGCTCGGATCCGGAAGAAAAGCGGAGCAGGAGGGCAGGGCGGGGCAGGGAGGAGGGAGGAGCAGGAGGAGCAGGAGGAGGAGCAGCGGCCGGAGCAGCAGCAGCAGTGGCCGGGGCTCCCCCGCGCAGGGTCGGCGCCCAGAGCTCCCGGGGGACAGAGCCCCGCGCGCTGCGCCCGTGAACGGTTGGCACAGGGAGCCCACGAGCAGGCGGGGAGCAGCAGTGGCGAGCCCACGTGTGCAGGGAGCAGTGGGGGGGAGGCAAAGACGCAGAGATCCGATGCTCCAAAAATATTGGAGCGGCGGGATTCTGGCAGCTCTCGTCCTCCAGGGGCCCTCGCCGGACCTCGAGAGCGTCAGGAAACGGCTCGGGACGAAAAACCGGCCCCGGGGAAGTGGTCCGGGCCTTTGGGGCCCACGCATCGGAAAAATTGGAGCAGCCGGATGTCTGGGGAGGGGAGGACAGAAGGGATGAGGAGGAGCAGCGGCAGCAAGACCAGGCCAGCATGCCCAGCGACGAGTTGGACAAGGCCCAGGACTCCGCACTTGTGCTGCCGAGAGATGGACGAGCGTGCGTTCCCGATGTCGACAGTCAGTTGTCGCATGGGAACCGACCTCCGCGATCGCGGCTTCTTTCCCTCCCTCCCTCCCTTCCTCCTCGGGACTGCTACTTGACTGTTTATGAGGCCTTTTCCCATAGCTGGGGGGACGTGCCTCCTCGGTTTTTCGCGGCCTGTACATGTGTTGCGTTCTCAGGTCCTCCATTGTCTGGCCAGCGCTCTTCGAAGCTCTATGGACACCGCGAGTTACTACGCAATTCGCTTACACCCCCCTCTCGGGTCCAGCTGGCTCACCCTTGATGCGAGAAACTTGAGCCCCACATGTCCTAGGTTCTTCGAGAAATGCAATACTCTGGGTTTCTTGATGAGCGTGGGGGGTACCCCCTCGACGGGGGTCAACCTCGCCTCGTCGTCGCGCCGCGACGGGGGTCGGAGCGCCTTCGGCGTGCGGTGACTGCCCGCGACGGGGGCGATGTGGGGCTGTCGGCGGGGGTGACCCCCCCCCGACGCCTATGGGGAAACTCAGAGTAGTCGTGCACTGCCGCTGCTCATGAGCTCTCGTTGCGCCTCGGGGCGAGCAGAGGATCGGTCTCCTTTCTACTGGCCAGCGGCTACGAATCTCCTCTTCCTCTGTGAGCGGGGAGGACGAGGAAAACCATCGACAAAAACAACTAAGCTCCCCCCAAACAAACACATGATTTCGGCAGAATTGTGGCGATGGCCCAAACAGATTTGCCCGACATCATGTTTTTTGTTGTTTCCCTGATTTTATTTCCTCCCCCGCACCGCTTACAGCGGGAATCCTTTTGTATTCCGCTTTAGAATGGACCCTTGTATATTCCGCCACGCAAGGATTCCCTCGTCATTACGCCATAAAAGGAATCCTCTTTGTATTCTGCCACAATGAGAATCCTTTTGTATTCGACCACTAAAGAATTCCCTTTGCATTCCGCCACATACATAATCCCTTGGTGACCAACCACCGAAGGATTCATTTTGCATTCTGTCACACAAAGAATCCCTTCTTATTTCGCCACATGAATAATCCTTGTGCATTCTGCCACAAAGGGAATCCTCTTGCATTCTGCCACACAAGGAATTCCGTGGTAGTCAACAGAAGCATTCCTCTCGCATTCTGCCACAACAGGAATCCCTTACTAGTCCGCTACAAGGAATCGAATTGTATTCTGCCACAGAGGAAATCCCTGTGTATTCCGCCACAAGGTCAAGGTCAAGCCTGTATGCCCGCGAAGGGGCGGCCGCTTAGGGCACAGGCGGGTGAAAACTAGCAGACGCTCATGTGGTGAAGAATATCTCCTGCCATACAATTCCAAGAATGTGGGCCTTTGGCTGCTACTCTCCAGTCGCCGATCCCGTACTTGTCGCAGAAACACTGGACATCAGATTCCCACGTCTTTCGCGGTCTCCCTTTGGACTTGTTTCTGGCAGGTGGCCATGCAAGAACGCGTGACAGCCATCTGTCGGCAGGCAGGTTGGCGACGTACCCGGCGAAGTCCCAGTATTGGCGAAGCAATGCTTCCGACCAAAATTTGGTCTGAGTGCCTTGCATCTTTTCCGTAACACGCTCGTGCCACACATGCAATATCTCATGCCATGGGCGGGTCCAGTCGACCCCGCCGGGCGGCCCGACAACTTGTCGAAGAAGCTTGCGACACGCAGCGTCCAGCTTCTTCCTCTCGGCTGCATAGACCACGCGGTGAGCAGAACCAAACATGGCAATCGGGGTGATGACGGCATGAAAGTAGTTCGAGCGCAGCTCAACCGGTACATGCTTCGCTGCGAAGATCCACCAGCTCGCGAAGAAAGTCTTTGTAGCAGCTTGAAGATGGTATTCCTGGTCCTGCTCCACAACGTCAGTCGACAAAATGAATCCTAACCATTTGTGAGAGTTCACACGTTTGATATGTACACCGGAGGGGGGCACGAGCTTGTCCGGCGGTTGCGCCTCGGTCGTCAGGGTTACAGTTTTGTCGGCGTTCAGCATCAGGCCAATTGCGGCGAGCTCCTCAACCAGCGACGTCAGAAGAATCGCAGCCTCTTTTTGCGATTTCGCGAAAAATACCACGTCGTCAGCAAACCGTAAGTCCAATAATCGACGCAATCCGTCTCCCAAGTCAAAACCTGCTGCCCCAGACTTCCGACGCCAACGGGCCATCGCGCATTACAACAAACAGCAGAAGAGCCTTTGGCTGGGAACGCAACCCTGTCGGACCCCAGCTCGGATGTCAAAAGGGTCGCTGCGCTGAGAATTGCCTTTCACCTGCCCAGTCTGTTTCTAGTAAAGCACCTGCAACATCCATATTAGGTGGTCGGAGATACCGTGCCCGCGCAAAGCCGATCACAGAGCAGACCAATTCACACGAGCGAAAGCTTGTCCAAAAACATGTTTGTTGTCAGAAGGTGTTCCTCGATGCGGTAATCGGCTCGGAAAGCGTGCTGGTCTTCAGGTTGGTGTTTGTCCAGCACTTTCTCTAAGCGCCCCACACCAAATATGCAAATAGCTTGTACAAAACCCGTACGCTGGCAATGGGCTGGTGATCAGAAACAGCTACGGGCTTCACACTTTTCGGAAGCATCTGGAACAAGGTTCGTCGCCAGCTCGCTCCCCTGGGGAAGCCCCCCCAGCAATACTCCGTTGTACAACGTTAGCAAACAACTCTTGAAGGGAGCTGGAGTGTTGTGTAGGAGTTCTGCAACCAAGCCAATGCCATCAGAAGCTCGCTTCGCGTTCATCCTGCCCACCGCAGCGTCGAGTTCTGTCGCGGAGAATAGATCCTCCGTGAGAGTTTGCGGTCTTTCCGGCGCAGGCGATACCCCGGCAAACAAGCCGCCAAGGAATTTAGCACAATCACTCTCCGATGATGGTTGGGGTTGGCTTCTCCCTTCGATCTTGTCCAACAACGATTTGACTTCGTGCACATGCTTTGAACTCTTCAACATGTCTTCCAATTGTGCTGTCTTCCATGTTGTGACCTCCTGTCTTTGCAAGCGCCGGATCTCAAAGCTAAGTCGCTTGCATTCAGCTTGGTCGCGGGCGCGTCTTCTCTGAACCAGGAGCTCCTGGAGACGTGAACTTGGACTGAAACGTATCTTGCGGGTCGCGGTATAGCCGGACTTCGTTGCCGCATCTTGAAGGGCTGCTTCAATTTGCTCGAAAGACGCCGTATTCCAATGTTCGAACACCCACGTGCTCAGGTAATCTTGAAAATTTTATGGTTGGCCACGCTCGTCCAGATTTGGTTTCCACTTCTTGAACGACTTCTGTCGCCGCTTGCGCCTGTCCCTAGTGGTGGACATGTCCCGCTGCACCCTCAGCTGCGCAACGCTGTGGACGCAACGATGGTCAAGACCGATTGGCGAACAATTGTCGTACCACGTGCTGTGACAGTGGACCCGGCTACCTGCCAGGAGAAAGTCTAGCTGCACCAAAGCCCTGTCCATAGTGCGTCTGCAGGTCCAGCCATGTTAACTACGTTCTACCACCGACTGCCTGCTCAAGATGCGCAGGCCGTGCTCCAATACGAAGTGCACCATCAAACTTCCACGTTCGCTCCAGGGCCCAATCCCGAAAGCGCCTAAGAAATCAGCAACGTCGGAAACAGCAGGTGCGCCAATAGATGCATTGAAGTCGCCGCCAACCAAAGGGATCCGACCATGCGCGTCGCAATCCAGGAGCAGCAAAGACACAGCGTCGTATAATTCGTGCACTACGTCCTCGTTATCCCAAGCAGTCGGAAAGTAACACACACTTCCCTGGAACAATTTGCCGTCCAACTGAAAATCTAAGGAACATAATCTTGGAGAGTATGGTTGAAAACGAACTCCCAATCTACGTGATGAACATCTCGATTATATGCTGATGCCAACACCTCTGTGCATTGAACCTCCAAAAAAGTAAAGTTGTCCCTCAGCTGGGATGGATATGATTTCCTCTCGTTTTTTGCGCCACGTTTCCGAGAAGAACGCAACATCGTATTGTAGTTTGTCAAACTCTTGCAAAAAGTCAAGGAACCGATTGTCTGCCTGGATGCTCTGCAAATTCTTTGTGAACATGCGTATTGTTACGCATTCGTCGTGCATGTCGTGCTCTATGTCCTGGCTGTGGCTGCTTTGGCCATGCCTACCTTGCCAGAGTCCCTAGAGACACATCTCCTCCACGACCTCCTCAACAGCTCCCTTTAAAGTCTCTCCTGTCGAATGCTCCCCCTCGGCCCACTTCACGGAAGCGTCGTCCAGGGCATCGGCCAGATGCACCAACTTCCGGCCACTGCGCACGTGCTTCTTTGGAGGTCTTGTAGTTCAAGACGACGTCTTTCGCGTCGTAGTCCTCGTGCTAAGTGGCGTTTTTTTTTGATTTGCTCAGAATCTTTACTCGCCGCCGCTCCTCCACAGACCTGTTCTCTGAGGCCCACAAGCCTGCATCCTTGAACTTCTGGTTCCTGCGCTGTTTGCGTAAGAGCTTCAAGGCCGTCGTGACCGACACGAAACGGACGAAAGCCACAACGGTCTCCAGGTTCGTGACGTACACCTCCTCCACCCCCTCAACATTGTCGAACACATCTCCGACATACTTCTCAGCTGTGTCGGCATCCATCTCTCCGAATCCCCCGACCACGACCACCGACTTATCGACATCGGCCTCCACCTGTTCATTCCCCCCTCCTCCCCATCCTTCGCCCCGTCGCGTTTTGATGACTTCCTCCAGGACACCAATACGATGTTCGAGTTTCTTGCGATTTTCACGTTCCTGTTCCAGCTCCTTCTTTAACGGGGCAATGGCCTCCTCCATCCTTGACCCCACCACCCGCTCCATCTCCTCGTTGCCGGCTCGGATCCCCTCCTTGATCACGCCCCGAAGCGCTGCGATCGTGGCCGGGCTCATCTCGACTCTCTCGGTGGTATCCGTCCTCAAGGTGTCCGAGAATTTCTGGGCGAGGTCTCGAACTGGAGCTTTCGATCTTGCCATGCCCTCCCGATCTGGGGTCCCCTCGACGGCGCCACTTTTCGATGAAGATGCTCGATCGGCAGCCTGATCCAAAACTTTGAGAAAACCTTTCTCGCAATTCCCACTCAAATCTTGACATCTGGCACCGTGCAAGCCTGCCTCGCCCGTCGTCGACGCCGCCTTGTACCGTTCGTACCGCTCGTATGCTTTGCTTCCCTGCCGGTGCGGGTTCTCCTCCTTAAACTGTACCGGCGTTGCCCCGTCCTTCAGAACCGCAGTTTGCGCCGAGGAAGGAGGCATCCTGTTCCTGATAGCCGAGCTCCAGTTCGGTAGCCGAAAACTTTCGCCACAAAGAACACCGGCCACAAAAAGATTCCCTTTTCATTCTGCCACAAAGAATCCCTGGGCACTCAACCGCAGAAGGATTCCTGTTGCATTCTGCCACGATGGATTCCAGTTTGCGCGCGTGGCGCGTGGCCCTTTGGGGTTCTCAAATCAAGCAACAAAACCATAAGTCAGCGTCGTCGTCGTCCACCTCCTCCGCCTCCTCCTCCCCCTCCTCCCCCCCCTCCTCCTCCTCCTACTCCTTCCCCTCCTCCCCCTCCTCCTTCCCCCCAGCCTCCTGCATCATCTGTCCTTCATGCTCTTTCCTCCCTTTCTCCTCCTCTGCCTCCTCGCTCTCCCCCCCTTCGTCTCTATCCTTTCACTATGTCATCCTTTGAATGCGTACATCTACCAACTTGCCCTGGGGAGTGGATGAGGAGGAGTATCACGAGAGGGGGCAGGAGGAGGGAGAGGAGCAGGAAGAAGGAGCAGGAGGAGGAAGAGGAGCAGGAGGAAGAGAATGACAACGAGGATGCCTCCCCCCTCCTCCCCAGACCGTCGTTCGGGGATGCCCCGGGGGGGGGGGGGGGCGATATATATATATATATACACACACACGCACACACACGTGTGTTTACATATACGTGTATGTATACATACGTATGTGTATATGTATCATATAGATATAGGTTCATTATATATGTATACTATATGTGTATACAATGTATATATACATATATATCCAAAGACACACATGACATGTTTGCATACCTGGCTCTCCGTGGGCCCGCCCGACAACATGACTGTTCGGCTCACCCGTCATCTGTCTCGTGGCCCCTAAGAGGGGGCTCCACCGAAGGCCCCAGTGGCAGCGCCCGCATGGCACCACCGCGCCCATGTCGGCACACCCCTCACACGTTTAGTGGCCCCATAGGGAGCTCAATTGACGGCCCCAGTGGCTGCGTTCGCTTGGCACCACCGCGCCCATTTCGGAACATTTCTTACATATTTCGGGGGCCCTTAGGGAGCTCCACCGAAGGCCCTAGCAGCTGCGTTCGCATTGCATTGCCGCACCCGTTTCGGGACACCCCTTACACGCTCCGTGGCACCATGAGGAGCCCCACCGAAGGCCGCAGTATCTGCGTTCGCATGGCACCTCCGCGCCGAATTCGGCACCCCCCTCACACGTTTCGTGGCCCAAGGTGGAGCTCCACCGCAAGCTACCCACAACGCGGCACTCTCAACTGCATATGGTTGGGTCTTTCGCCACGATAAGTCATCCTCCTGCTGGCATTCCTCCTCCGCCTACTCCGAGGACGCGCTGGACATGATGGTCCTGAACAGGACGCGATGGGTGAAAGCCGCGCCGCTTTCGCCCGAGGCAGGGGCCTCTGTCGAACACTCTGCCCCGCTTATCCACTCCCCCGCGCTTCCTCCCGGCTCCCACCGCCCCCCCCCTTTTGTGTCCTTTTTCCTCACCCCCTTTCCCTCCCCAGTCTCGCGTCCCCCTCCTCTCCTTTTCCCTTCGCCTCTCCCCTCCGCCCTCTCCCCCCCGCCTCATCTGGGGGGTGCCGCTCTCTCGAGACCGCAACGAAGCTGCCCCCTAACCCAGGGCCGCAGCGGGGACGGACGTCGCTGCCACATGCTGGCCCAGAGCCGGCAGGGGGTCAGAGGGGACCTGCGGGGTCAGAGGAGCAGGAGGATGATCGGGAGGAGGAGACAGATGAGGGTAATGATGATGATGATGAGGAGGAGGAGGAGGAGTAGTAGGAGGAGGAGGAGGAGGAGGTGGAGGACCAGTCGAACCCGAGACTCATCACACTCGAAGCTCCCTCTTCATGGGCCCCTACAAGGGCTCATTCCCGCTGAGGGAAGTGCGCCGTTGGGGGGACAACCGTGTGAAAATCTTGATGCGTGCCAGAACACCGTTCTCAGGACTTTCACAACACGAGTCAGCCTGATTGTTGCGTCTTAATGATCCTGAACCGTTCCAAAACAGCATTCACGGGACTTCAACACTGCGAATTAACGTCATTGTTGCGCCTGGCAATCTAGAACACCATTTGTGGAATGTTAACCACGAGAACCCGTGACACTCTTGCAAATTCTTGAGACGAGTGTGAGCGGCGCTGAGGCGAGAGCCACATTTTGAAAAGGAACCGCCCTCAACGCGTGAAACTCTTGCAGTGTTTTGAAACGAGTGTGCGCAGCGCTTCAGCGAGAGCCACATTTTGAGAACCACCCACCCGCAATCCGTGAAACTCTTGCAAAACGGATGTGTGCGGCGCCTCGGCGAGAGCCACATTTTGGAAACGACTTGGCCTCAATCCGTTAAAGATTTGCCAATGTTTAAAACATTGTGCCGCTAAGGCGAGAGCCACATTTTGAACGCCACCCGCCCTCAATCCCTGAACTGGTGCAAATGTTTAAGACAAGTGTGTACGGCACTATGGCGAGAACCACATTTTGAAAAACACCCGCCCTCCATATGTGAAGTTATTGCCAGATTTTGAGCTTTAGGGTCATAAGGTCTCAGACTAAACGCCTGGCCCGCCCTGTCGACACGCCTCTGGGTGCGACAGGGAGGAGTTGTTTATAAGGAAAAGGAGCGGAGGAGGAGCAGGGGGAGGAGGAGGAGGAGGAGGAGGAGGAGGAGGAGGAGGAGGAGGAGGAGAAGGAAGGGGAGGACGAGGACGAGGACGGGGAGGAGGGGGAGGAGGAGAAGGGGGATTCCTGCGCCCAGGGCGCGCGTGGGTTTCTGGCGGCTCCGCCGCGCAGGAAGCTCGTGCAGCTCGGCGACGCGCTGGCGAACGGCGACGAGACCCAGGTCAGGGCCTGGATCAGCGAGGCGATCGGCCCCCTGAGCGCCTCCTCCCCCCACCCCGTCCTTCCTCACCCACACATTCGCTCACTCTCTCACTCCCTCACTCTGACTCTCTCCTCTCTCTCCTCTCTCTCTCTCCTCCTCTCTCTCTCTCTCTCTCCTCTCTCTATCCGTACTTCCATCTCTCTCATTCTTTCTTCCCCATCCGTCTCCAGCAGCCTCTTCTCCTTCTCCTCCCTTTGCCTTTCCTTCTCGCCCCGGTGCTACCCGAACTGTTTCACACCTCTTCGCTCCTTCCTGGTGCGGCGTTATCTGCATCGCGATGCTGAAATTGAGCGCTCAATGGTTCGGTTTGGCCCATTATCCTATCTTTATTGTTGACGCTTCGCGTACCTCCACCGGCCCATTCAGAAACGATACCCAGGCGAGTTGCCTTAATCAAGAAAGTGTGGGCGCATGCAGCTGAACAAAGGGGGAGCAGCCGTCAAACCGAAGCTCGGGAGCAGCCTGAGCAGACGCAGGAGTCAACCATAAACCCTTTGCCGATCTTTCGATCGGGGAGCCTCTTGGAAGTTTTGTTGGTTGAGCCATGTTGGGGCACTCTGGGGGCCATTTTGGGATTCCTTGGAGGCTCTCTTGGGGCCCTCTTGGGTCTCGCATTGGGGCCCTTTTGAAGACGGGGGGGCCCTCTCGTGGCCAGCTAGGATGACATTGATCAAAGAAGGGGGGCTTCTAGATTGGCGCTGCCCCTCTGGAGCGCGAAACAGATGGAGCGTTCCAAAAAGGGCCTCGCCTTCAAGGCTAGAATGAGTTGTCATCTCTTCCGCCGGGCGGAAGGTCGGCGGAAGTAAAACGAGGCCCCCTCCGCCGGCGGAAGGCCTGCGGAAGGCAGCGGAAGTAAAACATGCGTCCCCAAGAGACGAAAACGTTTTTGGGTTCAGGGTTTCCGAAGTCGCCCATATCCAGGGCCATCTTGGAATCATTTTGAGCCCAAGCAAGACTCTCCGATGCCTCGCGGGGGATGGGCCGTCCAGACCGAGGGGAGGAATGCACCTCCGGCAGGTTCACGTCGTGTCGACTGGCGGCGACCCCGCCGCTGGCCTTCCACGTGGAACGCAGGCGGCGGTCCAGCGGTCCACGTGGCACGATCTGACGTTTCGGGAACGGCCGATCGTTCCAGGTGGAACGAACTCCGAGGGGGAGGAGGACGAGGACGAGGACGAGGAGGACGAGGAGTCGCTGGAGTCGGCACGACACGGACGTGCCGTGACAAGGCGGGCGCATCCCTCTTGTCGACCGCAGGCCACGAGACGGGCATGCCCGCGCCTTCCCGGACAGGCGCCCTCAATGCGGCTCAAGACGGCCAGACAGTCCTAGGATTAAGTCTGGCGTGTCCATCTACAGGACGAAAATTCAAAAATAGTCAAAAAAATAGTCTGGGGACGATTTTTTTAGTATTGTTGCCCATGTTTGAATATGTTTCAGGATTTTCCATTTGTTCAAACTCCGCCTGTGGGAGGACGTACCCGACCTGTTCCTAGGAGGCCACATGCGGGCCCTGCCCCAACACCCCACAATTTCGGAGGGGGGGGAGGTGGGGTTCGCTCCGTTCGGGACCTCCCCAGCGAAGAGTGAGCCCCGCCTCCCCCTTCAAAAGTCGTGGGGTGGTGGGGCAGGGCCCGCATGAGGTCTCTTTGTTCCAAAACAACTCTCTAGGAAGGGCTTGTGTCCTGGAGGAAGGGTTCGTTCAAAAAACCCTCCAGGAGGGTTTTTGTTTTGGATCCTGGAGGAAGGGTTCGTTCCCAAAAAGCCCTCCAGGAAGGGGTTCTGTTTGAATCCTGGAGAAAGCGTTCGTTCAAAAAAACAATCCAGGAGAGATTTTGTTGGATCCTGGAGGGGGAGTTCGGCATACGAGACTAGATAAGACGAGTCAGGACAAGGCGAGACGAGACAATCTGTGGCCAGACACGCCGAGGGCAGCCTCCAGGTCGGCCCAAGGAGGCCCCCTACGCCGCCCCGGACGGCCCCCGAGAGGCCGAGAAGATCCGTGCACAGGCAGTGGGAGTTCCACAGGTGGTCGTTTTTTATTCGTTGTTTTGCCGATCGGCGCGGGCCCTCGCACCCCCCCCTCCCCCTTATGGAGTAGCAGGTGGAGCCTCTCCCATAATGGACGCACTGCTGCAAGCAGCCGCACTAAGCAGAGGTCCGGAGCCCCCCCCCTACGCCTAATGTCGAAACGCCGAATAAAAACGGTCACCAATCGTGTGAAGCCAAGATCCTTACCAGCCTGTGTCCGGAGCGATCGTGTGCTTTGTACAAGCGGCTGGCAGCCGTCAGGGTTGCTTCATACAGACGGCTGGTCCGAAGTGGCGGTGGCGGATCGGTCTTTCGCGTTGTGTGCAGAGGCCCCTGGAGGGCACGGCGGAATTGCTCATCGGGTCACTCGCGCAAAAGTTGCGTGAAATCGGGCATGTCCCTCGACAGGAGGGATATTCAAGAATAGTAAAACAAATGATACCGGAGAAAAAACCCAATCATAATCTTTTTAGGGCTGTAGGGCTATATGGGCTATAGGGCTATTGGGCTATAGGGTAATAGAGCTACAGGACTATAGGGCTATAGGGCTATAGGGTATAGGGGTATAGGGCTATGGAGCTATAGGGCTATACGGCTATAGGGCTATAGAGCTATTGAGCTATAGGGCTACAGGGCTATAGAGCTATAGAGCTGTAGGGCTATAGGGCTGTAGGGCTATTGGGCTATAGGGCTATAGGGCTATAGGGCACCCCCGAGCACCCGGGCACCCCCGGGCACGCCCGGGCAGCCAAGCACCCGGGCACCTGGGCACCCCCGGGCACCCGGGCACCCGGGCGTGCAGCAAAAATCGGCGGCAAACCTAACCTAACCATATGAATCCGCTAGGACCCCTACAGAGGCAAGCTCTGATTAGGGAATAGTCCAGTCACGAATTTTCGTGACGTTGTGATTCGTTTGGGTTACGTTTTGATTATGTCTTGTTTTTACCAAATCCGCCTTAAGAGGATTTGCCCGACCTGACCTTCTCGCCGGTTCGCTCCCGAAGGGCTCCTGAGGCCTCCACATGGCCGCCAGAGGGCCCGAAGAAAGCGCCGAACGCCAAAACGGGCCTCGGAGGGTCTCCCGAGGCGGCCCCGAAGAGCCCAAGGAAGGTCCCTCAGAAGGGCCCGAGAGGGCCACGAGCTCGTCCAAGCCTCGAACATGCCAACGGGACCGCGTGCACATGACGCGAAGAAGAAAAAACGCCATAAGCATAAACTTTTGGCGCTCCGCGCGGATCTCTTGGATCTGCGCGGGGCCCCCCTCCCTGGCGCGCGGAGCGCGCCACCAGGGGCGGCGCCGGAGGCGCCGCTGGGGGGGACCCAGCGCGGATCCATGAAATCCGCGCGGGGCGCCAACATTTTATGCTCATGGCGTTTTTGCTGCTTCTGATGACGCGGGCATGCCCCCGGGAGGACCACGGTCAGCCGCATGAGGCCTCCAGGGGCCGCCAAGACGCCCCCCAAAAACCCCTTCCAGAGGGCACGATGTCCGCGCGCAGGAGGGGGGGAGTCTTTTGGCGTGGGGGAGGAGGAGGAGGAGGAGGAGGAGGAGGAGGAGGAGGAGGAGGAGGAGGAGGAGGAGGAGGAGGAGGACGAGGAGGACGAGGACGAGGACGAGGACGAGGACGAGGACGAGGAGGAGGAGGAGGAGGAGGAGGAGGAGGAGGAGGAGGAGGAGGAGGGGGGGGGTAGGCTCCTCCCAGAAAGGGAAGGAGATGGTTTGAAGAGGGATCGATCTTTAACTACCTGCAGTCAAAGCGCATAGTAAGGATGAGAAACTTTCCAAGGCTACCGTTGCATCCTTGCCCCGTCGGTCCATCCTTGGTAACTCTCGCTGGCCAGCCCCGTCCGAAAAACGCCAACATGGCCTCCTAAGGTCCTTGTATCTTCTCCGCGCATCCGTATTTTGCGTTTTGTTTGTACGCCCAGAGGCCCAGAGAGAGGGTTGGACATTCGCCCACTCCGCGCAGTCGAGCCTGTGCTCCCGAATGCCCAGGGTCAACTTTGAATAGAGGGCGGGACGGCGGGAGCGGAGCCAAGGGTTCAACTTTTTTGTCCATCTACGGTTCCCCCCCCTCATGGAGTAGATCTTGGCTGTTTTGGGCGCCTGTTTCAAGCAGGTGTAGTCTCCCCCATAGGACGCACTGCTGCAAACAGTCGCATTGAGCGGAGGTCTGGAGCTAGACACCTTCCCCGCCCCCCCGCCCCCCCTTAATTACGCCCAGTGTCGAAGCGCCGAAAAAGAGAACGCTCACCTCCCGAATGTGACAACCCCCTGCCTGCCCAGGCTGTGTCTCCGTTGCTTTCCCGTGGGTCGTGCACGCGCTGCCGCTCCAGCGAGAGCGGGACCTCAAGACGAAGGTCGATCTTTACGTGGTCTACGTCGCTCCCCCTCGGTCAGCATTTCGTCGCTTCTTTCGTCAAGCGCTCCGCACCAGCAACAGTAGTTGACATCCGCTTTCGCGGAATGCCGTGTCGCACCTGGTCTGAATTCGTTCAGCTTGGAAACGGGCTCGGCGGAGTTTTGAACAACGGGGGATGCGACAGTGGCGAGTTCTCCGACAATATTCCCCAATCAGTGCTTGCACTGAAGGGGTCCTAGCGGATCTTGAAAGATTTGGCGAAAGGTTCCCGGTTCGGGTTCCCGGGTTCCCAGTTATTGGTTCCGGGCCGATTTCGGTGGGTTCTGGGTTCCCGGGCTCCCGGGCTCCCGGGTTCCCGGTCGATCTCCTCAGCGAAAGCCATCCACTGATTGGTTTTTTTCTCGGGTGTAATGGGTATTATCCACAAGCTTCACCCACTGGACATGTAGCACGGAGTGGCGTGCAGCGGACTAAGAGTGTCCACAGCCGTCGCGCGAAGATTGTGCGACATCCAAGGGCATCGTTTCAAGATCTGCAGCCCCCGCCCCACCAACCCAGAGCTCACAGAGTCGGGCGTGAGGCAGCGCGGGAGGGACAACATGTGGGCACTTCCACTCTGGGATCCGGGGGGGAGGGTGCGAGCCACACGTACTATGGGGTTGCGGGTGGTATCAGCGCAGAGTTCGGCAGCGGGCGAGGGAAGTGAAGAAGAACAGGCCTTCTCAGAAGGCGGCGGGACTTCTCAGAAGCCCTCGCGTTTTCCGAGATGTTTTCTGTGTCTTCGGGGAAGGCTAAGACAACATGTCAGAAGGTCGGGGGAGTTGGGGGAGTTCCGAGCCTTCTCAGAAGGCCCGCCCCTTCTCACTTCTCCCCAGGGCTCGCCGCCGAAGATTGCCCCCATTCCATCGGTGTGGGCAACTTTGTCTGGGCACCGGAGGGGGGCAGGGAGGGGAGGGGAGGGGAGGGGCAGGGAAGGAGCCGCGGGGGGGGAGGGAGGGAGGGAAGGGATGAGGGAGGGAGGGAGGGAAGGGATGAGGGAGGGGGGGAGGAGGAAGGGAGGGAGGGAAGAGGGATGAGGGAGGGAGGGAGGGAGGGAGAGAGGAGTGGGAAGGGAGGGAGGGAAGGGAAGGGAAGAGGGATGAGGGAGGGAGGGCGGTAGAAGTGGGAAGCGATGAGGGAGGGAGGGAGGGAGGGAGGGAGGGAGGGAGGGATGAGGGAGGGAGGGAAGAGGGATGATGGAGGGAGGGAGGGAAGGAGGAGAAGGAAGGAAGGGAGGGAGGAGTGGGAAGGGATGAGGGAGGAGGGCTCTGTGTGCTCCCACGAGGCGCGGAAGGCGAAGCTTCCCAGCGAGGAGATCGAGAAGGCTCCGCGCCCGAACGGACGGCGGAGCGGGGGGGATTTCATGTTTACTCACCCTTAGTGTCTCTCCTTTCTTTTACATGCATGGAGTTTTATTCCATCAAGCGTCTATGACGTCTTTTGGGGGGCGCCAGAGGCTCCGCCAGGGGGGTCCAAGCCCAGATCCAAGAAATCCGCGCGGACCTCCGAATCTTGATGTGCATGCCGTGGTTTTGGTTCCTCCGCTCTCGCTCTCCTCCTCTGCCTTCTCATGACCGCCCTGATCGGACGCAGGTGCAGGCCCGAGTCGTGCCGGCGCTTCCGCTCAGGGCTGCACAGCATCAGCGGGTCAGATCCGGCACTTGTATTCTCGTGAGTCTGCAGTGTTGCTCTAGTGTAAGCTCTCCCGCGAGGAGAGTCAGAGTTTCGTGGCCAATCTGCGTCGAGGTGCCACATGTATCGTGTGCCTGCCCCGTGACCTCACTGCTGGGCTGCGTGGGCACAGGGAAGTGCACCGAGCCCAGTCGGGAGCGAAACTCTCAGCACACGTTTTCCTGGTATCTGGGCGAGAGCTGTATGCCGATTGTGTTCCTTGCGCGCGGCCCCGCTCCCGACGGGCCCGCAAGACACATGCGAGGTTCCCAAGGAGGGGAGCGCCACTGAGGAGCATTCTGCGCGGGATTTGGTAGGATGGGAGAGACCCGGGATCCGATGGCCATCGGCCGGCTAGGTGACATGGTGAGAATCTAGCGTGATAGGGAGCAGCAGGAGGAGGAGGAGGAGGAGGAGGAGGGGACGACGAGGAGGACGAAGAGAGGGGACGAGGAGGGCGAGGAGACAAGACGAGGAGGACGAGGAGGAGGAGGAGGAGGAGGAGGACGACGACGACGAGAAGGGCGCTGGCCAGGCGAATGCCGAGCTCACCAAGCTGATCTTGGCCCGAAGGACCGGGGCCAGTCTGGCCGCCCGAGCGCGTTGCCTCCCGGCGTTCGCGCGAGAGCGCAGGGCATGGTGAGAGGCAGCGGGAGGGGGAGGGAGGGGGGAGGAACAGGCGAAGGAGGAGAGGAGGAGGAGGAGGAGGAGATGAGGAGGCGAAGGCGGAGGAGGATGAAGAGGAGGGAAGAGGAGGGAGGAAGAGGGAAGAGGAGGGAGGAGGAGGCAGGAGGGCAGGGGGAGGGAGGAGTGAGGGAGAGGGAGGAGGGAGGGAGGAAGGAAGGGAGGGAGGGAGGGAGGGAGGAGGAGGAGGAGGGTGGAGAGGAGGAGGAGGAGGAGGAGGCGGAGGAGTTGGTGGAGGAGGAGGAGGAGGAGGAGGCGGAGGAGGAGGAGGCGGAGAGGAGGAGGAGTGGTGGAGGAGGAGGAGGAGGATGAGGAGGAGGAGGAGGAGGAGGAGGGGGAGGAGGAGGGAGGAGGAGGAGGAGGAGGAGGAGGAGGAGAAGCAGGAGGAGGAGGAGGAGGAAGAGCAGGAGGAGGCGGCGGAGGAGGAGGAGGAGGAGGTGGAGGAGGAGGAGGGGGGAGATGCTGATGATGATGATGATGATGATGATGATGATGATGATGATGATGATGATGGTGATGGTGATGATGATGATGATGATGATGATGATGATGATGATGATGATGATGATGATGATGGTGGTGATGATGATGATGATGCTGATGCTGATGCTGATGCTGATGCTGATGCTGATGATGATGATGATGATGATGATGATGATGATGAGGAGGAGGAGGAGGAGGAATACGAATAATCATACTAATACTACTAACAGTAAGATTAAAAATCATAATACTAATAAAAATAATAATGATAATAATAATAATAGGAAGAAGAAGAAGACGAGGAGGAGGAGGATTCTGCTACGAGGATTCTGCTACCCTGATCTGCTGCGCTATGAGCAAGAGAGCGCAACCGACGAAAGATGGGCCTCACCATCCCCCAGGCCTCTCCTGGGCGACATGGGTTGGCCGCGCTGCGTTGTCACTGATGACGTGCGTCCCAGCTCTTGCAACCCTGCTGTGCACGGCTGCTCCCCTGGCCATTTCGCGCACGAGCTGATCCCAGCGTTGAGGCTGATGATGTATGCTCCTGCCCTTGTCGCGTTCTCGCAGTACCAGATCCTGCTGCCACTGCTTTCCCTTCTCGCATTGCCAGCTTCTGCTGCCACTGCGTTGCTTCGCACACGAACGGATCCCAGCGTTGTAACTGATGATGTCCGCTCCCGCACTTTCCTCTTGCTGAGCGGCGGCAGAGACTGCTGCCACCTCTCACCCCTCTCGCACGTGCTGCTCCCAACACTGTTCTGACGACCTCGGGCTCCAGCTTCGCCTCCCGCTTCCCGCAGAGTAGTGCCGGATCCTTCTGTCAGAGTTTGCCCTTCTCGCACGCCCTGATTCCAGCGCTGTAGCTGATGTTGGGCTCTAGCTCCGCCTTCCCCATCTCGCTGAGTAGCCACAGAGAGTGCGGCCCCTGCGCAACGTTCTGGCACGCGCTGCACCCAGCGCTGTAGCTGATGACGTCTGGCTGCGGCTTCGCCTCCGCTATCTCGCTGAGTAACGATTATACTTGGGCTCCAGCTTTGCCCCCCGTTTCTCGCATAGGGCCCCGGAGCTCTCGACCCAGCACTTCTCGCACGCGCAGTGCCGAGCAGGTTAGCTAGATAGCATTTGGCTCCAGCTTCAACCCTCGGCCATTTCGCGCATGAGCGAACCCCAGCACTGTAGCTGATGATGCGTCGCCCCTGCTTTCCGCTTGCCCCTTCTGCACGTTTGCACACGAGCTGATCCCAGCGCTGTAACTGAAGATGTCCGCTCCTGCGCTTGACATTTTCTCGCAATGCCAGATCCTGCTGCCACTGCATGCCCTTCTCGCCTTGCCAGCTCCTGCTGCCACTGCTTGCCTTCGCACCCGAGCTGATCCCAGCTTGGTAGCTGATGACGTTACTCGTGCACTGCTCGCCTTCCTTACATGTCTTCACCTTGCCCTGATCCCAACGCTGTGGCTGATGGCATCGGGTTCGTCCTTGATCGGCCTCCCTCCTCACCGCCGGCTTCCAACGTCGCGTCGGATGTAGCTGACGGCGTCGGGCTCGTCCTTCACCTGGACACAGTGCCAGCGCCTGCTGCCACTGCCTGCCTTCTTGCTCGCACGGGCTGCTCCCAGCGTTGTTGCTGATCGTGGCCCACCCGCACTTTTCTCGCAGCGCCAGCGTCGGCTGCCACTGCTTGCCCCCTTTCTCCCACGGGCTGCTCCCAGCGGTCCTGCTGATCGTGGCCCACCCGCAGTTTCTTCGCAGCGCCAGCGCCAACTGCCACTGCTTGCCTTCTCGCACGGCCTGATCCCTACACTGTAGCTGATCAAGCCCATGTTTTGCCTGCACTTCCGCCGCGGCGCTCGGATGGCCGGCGCTGCAGCTCGCCAGACTGACGAGGGGAAGGGGAAGGAGGAGCAAGAGGACGACGAGGGAAAGGAAGGGAGGGCGGAGGAAGCCCAGTCTCCTGGCGGGTGCGCTCGCGCCTGATCTCAGCATTGTGGCTGATGACGTGGGGCGCCACGCCTCTCGATGTCGGCTCTCGCGAGCAGGGCCATTTCGAAGTTGGCCCGCGAAACACCCTTGCGCGCCCCGTGCAGGGGGGGCCGCTCGGGCGCGAAATGGCTTGGAGGAGGAGGGAGGAGCAAGAGGACGACGAGGGAAAGGAAGGGAGGGCGGAGGAAGCCCAGTCTCCTGGCGGGTGCGCTCGCGCCTGATCTCAGCATTGTGGCTGATGACGTGGGGCGCCACGCCTCTCGATGTCGGCTCTCGCGAGCAGGGCCATTTCGAAGTTGGCCCGCGAAACACCCTTGCGCGCCCCGTGCAGGGGGGGCCGCTCGGGCGCGAAATGGCTTGGAGGAGGAGGAGGAGAGGAAGAGGGGAGGAGGGGAGGAGGAGGAGGAGGAGACAGAGGAGGAGGAGGAGAGGAGGAGGAGGAGGAAGAGGGGGAGGAGGAGGAGGAGGAGGAGGAGGAGGAGGGGGGGGGGAGGAGGAGGGGAGGAGGAGGAGGAGGGAGGGCGGAGGAGGAGGAGGAGGAGGAGGAGGAGGATGAGCTGGTGGGCCCGAGCCTTTGCAGGGGTAACCAGACACCAGCTTTGCAAATTAACAAAGAATGGAGATCACAGGTCAGGTAGATGTTGCCTCTCGATGATGAAGGGGGGCTGGGGCATCGGGCTACGACTGGTGGCCGCACGGTTGCACTCTCTCGCGCTGATGGCCTTCGTCAGGCTGGTAAGCAGACACTTTCCCGTGGCAAGGGGCGCGGGAAAAGGCAAAGTTTTTCACGCCGTGCTTCCGTAGTGGGGTTTGTCAGCCCGAGCAGCGGGGACTGGCGCCCACGCGACCGCCCGCAAAAGGAGCGGGCATCGTCGCCAGATATGCGTTATTTGTTGTGCTCTATCCTTGTCCATTCTGTCTGCGCCCTTCCTGCATCCGTCTCTCATTGAAATTTGCGTATGTGCAGTTGTAGCAGCACGAGAGCCAGCATGCAGCATAGTGGTTGTATGTGCAGGCTTCCCAGAGTCCACAATAGCAGGAGTCAGTAGTATAGGATTTGAATAGGTTGAGAGAAAAGGAGGAGGAGGAGGACGAGGAGGAGGAGGAGGAGGAGGAGGGGAGGAGGAGGAGGAGGAGGAGGAGGAGGAGGACGAGGACGAAGGAGGAGGAGGATGGAGGGAGGATGGAGGAAGGATGGAGGGAGGAGGGGGACGAGGAGGGAGAAGTTGGGGGAAGGAGGGAAATAGATGGGGTAAGGAGAGATGAGGAGAGCGAAGGAGGGAGGCTGATGATGCGACGCTGGCATGGGTGGCGGGCCGAGCTCTTTGTCGCTTGCTGCGGCACGGCGGGCGGGGCGGCGCATGACAGACCCTTCCGCCGGCCGCCTTGCCAGGGCCCCTGGAGACCCTCCCAGGGGACAGCGAAAGCGTGGCGGGAGAGAGGCGGGCTGCCTGCCAAGTTGGGGGAAGGAGCGGCTCGAAATCGGATGGGGGGTAAGGAGAAGGGGGGGGGGGCGGGAGGGGCTGGGATGCGACGGGGGGCATGGAGGCGGGCCGAGCTCTTGCTCCTCCTCCTCCTCCTCCTCCTCCTCCTCCTCCTCCTCCTCCTCCTCCTCTCCTCCTCCTCCATGCGGCCACTGTCGGCATTGGCGCGTTCTCCGATGGCCGGGTCGCGAATACGTTGGGGCAGCCCCGCGGGCGAGGCCGTCGGGGCAACATTGCGAGCCGCTGGGGCGCGGGAGTCAGCCGCTGGGGCAACCCCGCAGGTCTCGAGCTAATCGCGGCCGCGTTTGGCGGGAGGCAGCTTGAAGTCCAGCTCTGCCGCGAGCTGCTCCGCCTCATCCCCGGAGGTCACCGTTCTTTTGTCGAGCTCCTCGAACGCCTCCCGCTGGGGCGCCGGCGGCCCGCGTTCCGGGAAGTCTCGCGTGGGCGGCCGCAGGATCAGCGTGTTCCGCACGCACGTGGCGCGGGAGAACATGACGTAGAGGGGCAGCCTCCACTGCTCGTCCGACATGCCCGTGCGACCAGCGTCCTCATCCTCGGCGCAGTCGACGGTGGCGCCTTTGCGCAGCGTTTGACCCTGCTACAGCGTGGAAGTCAGGTAGCACGCGTGCGTCAGGGTGAACCCCGAACGGCGCACGAAATGCGGCCCCGAACTCGGCCACGTGAGCTCCTGTTCGTTGGGCCTGAACATGAGCAAGCTCCTCGCCTGCGCCTCGGCTTCGCCGTCGTCGTAAACGCTTTCGGCACCTTGTAGCAGCAGTTCGGCGCCCACCCCGCGACCCACCCCGCGACCCAGCCGCGACCTAGCCGCGACCCACCCGCCACCCACCCCGGGACCCACCCGCGACCCACCCCGCGACCCACCCGCGACCCACCCCGCGACCCGTCCACGACCCACCCGCGACCCTCCCGCGACCCTCCCGCGGCCCACCCGCGGCCCACCCCGCGACCCACCCTTCGGCGCCTGCGGCGAGGTCGTTGTATGATTTGTCAAACTTCGGCGCCTGCGGCGGGCTTCTCCAGAGTTTCGCAGAGTGCCGACGTCCCCACCGCCCCCTCGCTCTTATCCGCACCTGCGGGGTGCTACGTATGTTTATTGTTTCCACTGTCATGCGAGAAGCTTCGAATGGTCTGATATATATATATATATAAATATTATATATATATATATATATATATATATATATATATATATATGTATATGTATGTATATATATACATATATATATACATATATATATATATATATGTATGTATGACCCTCATTTTTTCGAGGTTGCTCGGAGGTTCCATAGAACCTGGGTCCTGATCAGCATCTCCATGTACAGTTTGAACATCGTCAGCTGCGGCCAGTCGGGCAGGCAGTCAAAGTAACACAACAGACCAGAGAGGATGCGCAGGAAAAGCCAACAACAAATCCAAATCCTGGTTTGTTTCTTTTTTGTTTTGGGCGGTCTGGGGGGTCTGGAGGGTCCCGGGGGCCCGGGATTCGGGGGGTCCAATTTCGGGGGGGTTCTTGTTAATAGAGATATATGAATGGGAATCTATTTTCGCAAGCCGAACAACTTTTTTTTTGAACCCCAAATGCCGGCAGCGACGTGCTGTTCAGGTGAGCGGATACATGTAGCGCTCTCTTCGGCTTGGGGCGTGCGATATGTCATGGGAGAAGATGCTGGAGTTTGCAGTGCCCGCTGTGGCGATCGATCAACCTTACTTTATGAGAGTAATTTCGGCAGATGGTCAAGCCCGGTGTGGCGCTCGAGCAGCCACGTGTTATGGTAGGACTTGAGGGAGGTGGCCAGGCCCGCGGTGGTGTTCGAGCTTCCGATCTTGACAATTTGCGTGTGTGTCCTCATGCTCCCCGTCCTCCCTCCTCCCCCTTCCTCCCTCCTTCCTCCTCCGCCCCTTCCTTCCTCCCTCCTCCCCCCCTCATCCTCTCTCTTCCATCCTCCCGTCCCTTCTCCTCTCCTCCCCCCTCGTCGTGCCTCCCCCTTCCTTCTTCCCCTCTCCGTCGTGGGAAGACCCCCCGTCTCCTGTATCATCATAGTTTTAAACTGCAGATCCACAGCTCCGTGGATAGCATGATGCGTCACCTGCGGTGCCCCGCGGATCGAATTCCCCCTGGGTCCAGGATATTTAATCCCTGAAAGTAAATGGATCAATTGTTTCCCACACGCGGAAGATTGGATCCGCGCAAGACATGAGCCACGACGCTGCCGCACACCCGAAAAAGGGATCCAATTGGATCCATCGGTGCTTTCATATTTTCTCAAGTCCGAGAGGAAAAAACTTTCGGCCAGGGGACGAAGGATTTGGCACTCCTCTCGCATTTGCACGCAGGGATGGTCTAGTAGGAGAGAGAGAGAGACGCACTTCAAAATAAAACGACAAATTCGGCACCCTTCTCGCATTTGCACGCAGGGATGGTGATGGTGATAGAAGTTTCAGTGTCGGAGGAGGTGTTGTCCTTCGTTTCAAACCCTGTTTTGCTCCGGTATGTTTTTTCCCGCGCCGTGCACGTGGGCGGGCGAAGTCCGCCCGCCATGGCGGGCTTCGCCCGCCCGCGGAAGGCTTCGCCTTCCCGCGCGCGGCGCGGGAAAACGGTGCCGGGGCGAAACAAGAATTGAAACGAAGGGCAAAATCTTCTCTGAGTCAGTGCTGGTTCGGGTGCGAGGAGCCGTTGTTCAGAAAAGTCGGCCGCAGGTCTGACACGTATCGTCACCTCCGATTGCCGCGGCAGAGCCATGCAGCGCGTCGCCGCCGTCGCCCTCTTCGGCCTGACCGCCGCCAACAACGTCGTGAGCCCGTATGCCAAGAAGTGCTTGGACATCGAAACCATGTGTGCAGAGTGCGACGACGCCGCGCCCGTTGACGACCAGAAGAAAGGCTGCGACCGCAAGGGCTGCGACCGCCAGGAGCCGTCCACCATGAAGAAGGGCACCCGCATTCACATGTGGACGTGCCACAACGACGAGAACCATAACTTCGAGCTCATCGGTGGCCGCGCCATGAACAAGGCTGCGGGCCGCACCTCCAAGGACGCCGCGGAGTTGTGCATCGACATCAAGGCCAAGCGCGCGGATTGCGACCCGTCCGCGGACCTCAACGACGCAGCGAAGGGCTGCAACCGCGACGGCTGCAAGCGCCAGACCTGGGACCATATCAAGGCGGACGCCGAGGCCGGCGGCGAGGCGGAGATCCAGCTCTGAAACCTTCCGCAACGACACGTCCAACTCCAGCTCCTTCGGCAACCAGAAGTGGGACCTCTTGGGCAATGGCGCGTGGAAGAACGCGGGCGCCGGCCTGTGCCTGGCGGCCCGCCGCGGCGACGCCGAGTCCGGCGACGACGCCGCCAACGATGCCAAGGTGCACATGCACGGATGCCCCGACGACTCCGCGGACGACCTCGCCGAGTTCGTCTTCGACTTCGAGACCGGCGATCTGGCCGAGCAGTCGGAGGGCGACGCGAGCGGGGGCCGTCTTCGTCGCGCGTTCTCCGTCGGTGCCAAGGCCGTCTCTCGCCCCGGAGGAGACGTCTCCTCCGGGGCGAGCTCCCCGGCGCCGCTGCCGGGCGCGGCCGCCGGCGCGCTGGCTCGCGGCCGCCGCTGCTGCTGCTGCTGCTGCTGCTGCTGCTGCTGCTGCCATCCGCCCCCGCCGCGGCGCCAGCGATAACGAGCTCCCACTCGCGACGGCGGAGCGAGCGCGGCGTCGCGAGTCAGACGTGAGAGTGAGAGGATCACTACGGTTTCTTCGGCGCTCACTGCAGCGCTGACTGGGCGCCCCCCCCTCCGCCGCCGCCCGTTGGAACCGGTTTTGGCCGGCGAGCCCGCCGCCGTTTTGTCGTTGAGCTGCGTTTGCGGTTGCGCCCGCGGGCGGGTTGAAATGCGTCGCGCGGTTGGGATTTGAAAAGTATGGGCAGTCCGCGTCACGCGGCGCGCTCTTTTCGATAGAGTTGCAAATTTGTCCCTGGAGAGTCGCGTCGCACGGCGTGCTCTTCAAGGGACTTCAAAAAGTTGTCCTTCGAGTGGGTCATAGGATTTGCAGTTTCGTTTTACGCGGACAACTCTGAATTTCTTGTTGTTTCGTTTTGAAGTCCCGTCCGTTGTTTTCGTCGTGTATTCTGCGTTATCGTTATGATTATTTGAGTTCCGACGTGTTTGTTATATTCGTTGTGGATTGATTCAACTGGTTACAAAATCTAGCCCGCCACAATAACTCCGCACTGGTTGCGAAATGATTCGCCGCCAATTTTTACGGGGGGCCCAACCGATTTGCATTCGTTGTTTTGCTTCGCCACCGCTTTTTCGATACATCAGTTACTGTTGCAGGTCGGTTTGTCCGCCGCCCGTTTATTTCCCGACATAGAGCCAGAGTGAGAAGGCCGAGCGGTCATTCATTGTCCCTGGGTGCGTGGCGGACGGGAAGATTCGCGGTGAGGATTATGTTTGTTGCGTTGTTGTTGTCGTTGTCGTTGTCGTTGTCGTTGCTGCTGCTGTTGTTGCTGTTGTTGTTGAAGAAGAAGCAGAAGACACATTCATTTCTGATGAATAATTATTGATGATGCCCCCTCACCGGTGCACGCTGTTTTTCTCCATCAGCGCACGCCCCGTGACGCTCGCACCTTGTTTTTCGACAGGGAAAGTCCCCCCGATTACAAAAACAACGGTTCCCGCCAGAGAGTTCTTCCAAATTTACTCAGGACCCCCGCTCCCGCCTGAGATTTCCTCGCAGTTTATTCAGGATCGGTGCTCCCGCTTGTGACACCCTCGCAATTTAGTTCGGACCCCCGTTCCCATCTGAGATTTCCTTACAATTTGCTCAGGAACGGCGCTCCCGCTTGAGACTTCCTCGCAATTGAGTCAAAACTTCTTCGCAATGTAATCAGGACCCCCGCCCCCGCCAGAAAACCCTTCACATTTTCCGGAATTGCGCTCTCGCCTGTGACTTCCATGTAATTTACTCAGAAATCACGCTGTCGACGCTCAGGAAACACGCTGCGCCAAGGACGCCGTCACAATTTACTTAGGAATCGCGCTCTCGCCATACTCAGGCATCCCGCTTGAATGTCCCACCCGCCCGACCCGCCCGTCAGGGGATCGCCCGCCCGTCGTGGGTTCCCGCCCGAGACTTCCTTCAGGAACGGCGCTTTCGCTTAGGACTTCCTCGAACGTTCACACTCTCACCTTCTTGCTCCTCCTCCCTCTCTCTCTCCTCCCTCCTCCTGGTAGATCGGGGATTTTTTGAAACCGTGGACCTGCATCCTTGATTTTCTGCGGTAGGTAGCGGGGGCCAAAGAGCTGGCCCAATGCGCACTCCTTGTAGTCCTGCTCGTCGTCTGGGTGAGACTCGAAGGACACGATTTTGGCCCGTTGCTGCCACTCGAGGCCCAAGTTTTTTGTTTCTCTTCTTATTGTTTTTCTTCTTCTTCTTCTTCTTCTTCGGCTACTCCTGCACGGCCGTGAACCGAACCTCCATGCCGTCGCGGGCCTACAGCAGCGTCCGCAGAATCCCTTGAGAAATCAGAAGGCCCTGGCGTTCGGAGGTGATCACGTCTTCAGAAGATTTGATAGCCTTGCCGTTCGAAACATGAATACATATGCAAGCGCGGTAGGGAATCGAGAGAGGAGGCGGCCCCGGCGTGATTTTCCGAGTCGCGGAGGAAGTCCCAGGGCCGAAAACAGGGCCGCCCAAACAACAGATTGGCGTTCGGGGCCCCTTTACCCACGAGCACGCAGGGCTGTTTTTGCGGA
>CAUYUJ010006302.1:53635-66135 GCA_963575745.1 Prorocentrum cordatum | reverse complement strand
GACTTGCAGGGATATCAAGGCCAAACGAGTTATGAGACTGTTAAAGAGTCCATCTCTCCTGCAAGAATCTGTTCGCCAGTTCGGAAATGCTGACTGAGAAAACGCCATTCCTTATTCAAGCTGCATCTTGCAGGCGCGCGCGAGTGTCCGACGCGCGCGCGCCATGAGAGCCTACCACGGGGATCCCAAGCACCGCTCCGACATCCGAGCTGAAACTTTGAGGCCACCGAGACCCCACACATCACAAATGATGACCAGACGCTTGGACCTCCACTGGGAAGGGGTGCACACCGTGTCCGCGCCCTCCAGAAGCGGCCACGCGCGCGAGCGCAGCATCGGCCCGCAGGGGAGCTCGAGGGGCGGAGGCGGGCGGAGGGGGCTCCACGGAGAGAACGGGAAGCTCAGTGGACTGCTGGCCCTGTCTCTGCTCTGGCTGCACACGTTCACAACCCCCAAAAAACGAGCTCCGACCCTGGCCGCCCACCCTCCACAGTCGGCCAAGACTTCTGGCTCTGCTTCAAAAGGGCGTTCCTGTGGGACTGATCAATCTGCGCTCGCGAGGCGGACCACTGCGCCCACGAGTCTGCTTCATTGCTGCCAGCATCCTCATATTCGCCACTGAGGCCAAGCGGCGCCCGTGTACGCGTGCACTGTCTCTTGACCTTCTCCGTAGACACGACTGAGGGGCCTCCCCAATCGCGAATCTTGCTCAATACCACGCGCCACGACTCCGACCAAGCACTTGCGGGAGCTACAGCACCCTCGCTCTCCTCTGGGGTGGAACCCCTCACAGACAAAGGAAGAGTCAGCGTGCAGCGCGGAGCCTGGGCGCGCGCTCGCTGGAGCGCGCGATAGAAGGCACAGCGCTCAGCATAAACTATGTCCTGTGATATCCTGACGACGCTCGTGCAACGTGCCGCACAAGACCGAGAGCACAGGGGAAGAGGTGGGGCACTGCGAGATCACGGCCCACGCTGTTGCCTGCGCGTGGGAGGCGAGTTGTTGCTTCATCCAGCTGCCGCCCGAGAAGATGTGTCCTCTGACATGGCCTCTGTCGGGGGCGGGCTTACAGGAGGGGGGATTCAGCGAGCGGCAGCAGCTTACTTCTCGGCAAAGAGAAGAGGAATTGGCTGGCTGGAGGCACGCACGCGGGACGCAAGGGTAGGGGGGAGCGTCATGCCCTCCCGTGGCCTCTTCGCGCACGCCACACGCAGCGCGCCTGTGCAACAGGGTCCCAGGGGAGGATCCACAAGCCACGCGCAGGGGGTTCTCAGACAACTTAGCTCCCCACTGTCCGTACTGTGGCCACCAACCTCCTGAGACAACACCCTTGACGTGCCCGCGCTCCGCGGGCAAGAGGGAGCGAAGGCTTCTGAGCGGCGCGGGGTTGCACCCCCCTGAAGCTCGGGCACTTCCAGACGACGAGCAACCCTGCCCCACAACCAGTGCTCCACAGCTCTGCGGGGCCAAACTACGAACGTTCTCGGACCAAACTCGTGATCGTTTTTTATTCATTGTTTTGCCGATCGGCGCGGGCCCTCGCAACTCCCTCCCCCCCCTTCCACTGAGTAGATCTTGGCTGTTTTTTGGCGCCTGCTTCGAGCGGGTGGAGTCTCCCCCCATGGGGCGCACCGTTGCAAACAGTCGCACTCAGCAGAGGTCTGGAGCCAGACCCCCCACCCTCTCTCCCCCCCCTTCCGCCCAATGTCGCAACGCCGAATAAAAAATGCTCACCTCCTGGACAGGGAGGCCCCCCAAGGAGCGGAATGCCTGAGGGCGGGGCCCTGGACCCCCGGAAAGCCCGCGGCAGGCCGCCGCGGCCGCGCGGGCCCGCCGAAGGAAGGGCCTTCCGACCGTCGCCCCAAGGGAGATCCGCGTTCCGAGAACTGAGAGGCAGCGTGATCTGTTCTCGTGCACAGGAGGAGGAGGAGGAGGAGGAGGAGGAGGAGGAGGAGGAGGAGGAGGAGGAGGAGGGGAGGAGGAGTTGGAGGAGGAGGAGGAGGAGGAGGAGGAGGAGGAGGAGGAGCTGTGTTCTAGAGCTCGGACCTCTTTCTTTTTGTTCGTCGTCGTCGTTCGTTCCTTTGTCGTTCGCCCTCCCTCCCCCCCGGCCACAGAGGGAGAAGCTCCTGGAGGAAGGAGGCGAAGGCCTCCTGTCCCTCGCAGCTCCTTGGTGCAAGAGCACAGGGCACGCGTGCCGCTTGTTCCTTGCCCGAGCGGACGGGCGGGAAGCAGACAGTCCCACACAGCCACCGCGAGCGTCCGCAAGGGCTCGACGCTTGACTCGAGAGCTGGATCGCATCGCGGCGGCTCGAACATCATGAGAAGCAGCGTGAGATTTCGACCGGCTACAC
Organism: Prorocentrum cordatum; assembly: GCA_963575745.1. Lineage (NCBI taxonomy): Eukaryota > Dinophyceae > Prorocentrales > Prorocentraceae > Prorocentrum > Prorocentrum cordatum. The sequence continues at coordinate 63,784 of CAUYUJ010006302.1, read as the reverse complement.
TGGTAACCGGAACATGCGCTTGCATGGCGCGCGGAGCGCGCAGCTCCGCGCAGTTTGTGCCGTGCGCGTGCGCAGCGCACCCGTGCTTATGGGAGGCCAAGGCGGCAGCCTGCGCCGCGCTGTGCAGCCGGCGACGTTTTGCACGCTTGCCGAGCGAAGCGATCTTACGAGCCCGAGCGACAGTTGGCGCTCTACGAGCTTGACGCGCTGCACGCAAACGACGCGCAGCGGCAGAGAAATCGATGCCGATATTGAGCTCGTTACCAGCGCCTCGAACATTCATCTTTCGAAGCCTCTGGACTGGCTAGGCACGGGCCGACGTGGGCGACGCGACGACCCGACTCTTGCGACGGTGAACAACCAAGTGCACCTTCTGAAGTTCTGAAGCTCAGCGTGGAGCAAGGCGGTCGTCCCAGTGAGGTCCTCGACCACATCTTGCTCGCGCCCAGCGCGGTGGGCCCGAAATCATCAACCACGAGCCCGAGATTCACATGCCGATAGACCGCAACAACCTTGTCAGCAGGGACGATGAGCACAAGCTGCAGCATGAGCGCGGCGAAATGACATCCAGACAAAACATTGACAAAACGGCCTGGACGGCCCCAAGAGGCCTGGAAACGACGCCCCCAGGAGAGAGGATCCACGGGGCCAGATGGAGCTCGACGAGAAGCTTCAGCTGGCGGAGCGGAAACCCCGGCTGCATAGCAGTTTTCACGAGCGCGTCGTGGTGCACGTGCTCGAAGACCTTCTGAAGGACAAGCAAAATCAGCCCGCTGGAAAAACCACAGGGGGGCGGCCCGTGCTGAACTGGCGGCCTGAACCCAGGCCAGCTTGTCACTGCTGCGCCCTGACGTGGACCACCAGCGGGGTCGATCATTCTCGGCCCGCCATCTCTTGATGATGGGGCGTCTGAGGCGCCCTGGAATTCTGGCCAGAATGTGAACGAGGGCTATCGGCCCAAAGCCTCCTTGCCGCTCGCTGAGAAAGAACCTTGGTCCAAAGCCACGGCCAAGAGCAGCGCGTGTCCGTCGCCCCCCGGGGGGTCGATGAGAGCCAGCAGGGCTCCGTCCGACAAATGCACAAGCTGCCGAGGGCAGAGAGAATCAAAACCGCACCAAGACCGTGTTGGACAAATACGCGTGCAAGCTTTCAATTGCGCGAGAAGTCTGGCCCCATGTCAGGGGGCCAGGAGATGGAATCGGACGACGCCCTCACCTGCCACCAACCCGCCCAGTCGGCCTCGAGAAGTTTCATCCCCTCCGCTGCGGTAGCAGGACGCTTGGCGCCGTTCACTTGGACGACGGAGTTGGCCACCCAAGGCTGAGCAGGCTTAGTGTAGGAGAAGAGGGTCGCGCTCCCGTCACAAGTGTGCGTGGCGCACCACTGACGCCACCCACTGAGCTTGACAGGTTCAGCCTGCTTTAAAACCCGCTTGGCTATGCTGCCAGCGGCGGACGAAGCAACCTCAGCAAGTCCACGAGGCACCTCGCGCGCCAGCGAGAGCAACGATGGCCGCGGAGAAGCATCGGCCCCAGGAGCCTCACTGACCTGGGACATGGGCCCGAGGCGCCCAGCAACGCGCAGAGCGCACGCTCGGGGACAGGTTGCGCAGACCCCGATCCAGCGAGGCGCCTGGCCAGGAGCCGCCACCGCGTGGCCTCGGGGGGAATCCTGGGAAACCACGCGGACGGCGGCTTCGGCGGCGACTTAACGCAGACGACAGGGCCCTCAGCTCTGCCCAAGTACTCGGGCGAGTCCTGCTGCGGCATGTCGCGGGCGCCCGCGAGGTCGAGCTCGGCGGTCTGAAGCCACAACCTCCAGTGCGTGTCCACATCCAATCCAGCGTTCTCGACGACGTTGCGATAGTGGCCCCAGCGTGGCACAGATCATTGCGCAGGCAACCAATGGGCAGATCAGCATGAAAGCGACGTGGCACACGAACAGCTGGATGCGGCATGGAGCAGAACGTCTGCGCCTGAAGTGCGAGTCGCACAGGAGAGTGCGGCGTCGTGGCCACATCTGTCAGCACTTCTAGCTCGGCACCATGCATGCGAGCGTCGGAAACGACAAAGAGATTGCTGGCGCGTACCTTGATCTCGGCAGACTTCGCACATGTCAGCAACGTGGGGGCCAATATAGAGGCGCCCAGCGCCTGGGGCCAACCTGATTCGTCCAACTCTGCCGGAGAGAGATCGAATTCTCCCGAAGCGACAGGGACAAACTTGCGAGCTTGACCGCGTCTCCAATCGTGGCGAGTATACTCCAGCTCCTGGGCGAACGTCCTTCACTGCTGTGTAGGCAGGCACTGACCCACAGAAGGCCGACCTCAACGATGCCTGTCGAGTGTAACACCGAAGCCCTTCCTGGCACCAGCGAGCGCGATATGCGCTCAACCTCTGGCAAGCCACCTTTACGAGGAACCATTTGAATGGGCCCTCCACTCGAGCCTCCTTGGCCCGTATCAACAACGGCTTCGAAGCTAGCTCTCCATCCTATCTTGGACAGCTTGCTTTCCCAATCATGAGCCTGGGGCTGCAGAAGGCGATGCTCCTGCACTGCCGCCGCTTTGATCGACTTGACTTCGGTCACTCCGAAGCAGCGTTTCCAAACCGACAAGGCCTGCCACGTTGTTCGATACTATGGACCATAGGGCGTCAAAGCGCAGACTACTACCCTCGTCAAAATTAACCTCACAAATGGCGACCGCGCCCCTGCGATGTCGGCGCGCCCTTCAATGTCGATAGACGCCCCTCCAATGTCGGGGCCGGGGCAAAAGTGGTCTGACCAGGAACGACTCGGAAGTTCGATGGTGACCGACGTCGGAGGGGCGGCGCATTCAAGTACCTCGAAGTCACCGCTACTTTGTCCAGTATCTCCCCACAAACAGTTCAGCCACGTAAGACATTTTTGAGGTTAATTTTGACGAGGGTTATAGTCTCCAGACTCTTTGAACTTCTTGGCGGCCGCGCCGTGCACCTGTCCAAAGATGTCCTGCGCGCGCTCGCGCTTGACACCGTGTTTCTCAATCAGGGCAGCGATGGACTCATCAACTGTCTGGGCTGTGGCCAACCAAGCGGTGAGCTCCGCACAGGCTGCGTTGGCCCTCTGTTTGGCTGCAGTGGCGGCGGCCTCTCACTGGGCCTCGCGCTGCTGCCCCCCCCCTGGGGGCGCTGCTGGGCAGACTGCTGCTGAGCTGGTGCGGCTGCGGCGGCGCGCTGCTCAGCGTCGGCGCCGCCCCCTCCCGCGCCGCCTGCTTCCGCCCCTTCGCCGCCGCCTGCGCCCGCGGCGACGTCGGCTTCTGGCTTCGGCGTGGCATCGCGAATAGGCTGAACCAGAGTAGCAAGACCTTGAGCAACTTGCTGCGCGCGCCGATCCTGCCCGAACGCCGCGACGAGCCCCTCGAGCTGGTGCGCGGGGTTCCCCTTCGCCGCCACGGCAGAGTAGGCGTCGGCCGCCTTGGCCGCCGCCTCCTGGTGAGCAGCCTGCGCCTGGGCCAGCTCCGCCTTGCACTCCGCCGCGTGGGCGCGCGCCGCGAGTGCCGCCTGCTGCGCCTCGTCAGAGGCCCTCTGGGCTTTGTCGCGCCTGTCGGCCAAGAGGTCCTGCTCGATCTTGGCCGATGTTGCTGCGGCGCTTGGCTCTCCGCGCAGTCGATCACGCTGCGCCACGATCCTCGCCGCTCGGAGCTGACCTCCCTGAAGTCCTCCTCAGACATCTCGGCGTGGACCAAGAGCCGGCCCTCGGGCAGGAAGTTGAGCTTCTTGGCTGCAGGTGGGCCCTTGTTCCATTCACCGTGGTCGCGCCCCATCGGGATGATCCTGGGCCTCGCCCCTGCCGCCTTGCCACACATCCTGCATTCCTCGCGCAAAGCGAATGTGCACCTGTACTGGCATTTCTTGTTCCTGCACTGCCACGCTGGTGAAGTCCCCCATCCCTGCTTAGGGGTCCCGCGCGAGGCGGCAGCAAACGCATATCGGATGAACGTAATTGTGCGCAAAGGAATGCGGGTTGCAACCGCAAAACGTTACACCGAATGCCGGTGGGGCCGCTGACCCCCAGTGCCTTTTCTCAGGTCCTGAGCAAACCGCCACGGATTTGAGCCAAAATGGCTCCGGATCTCTTCCTCCATCTCCTCCCCCTCCTTTTCCTCCTCCTCCTCCTCTTCCTGCGCCTCCTCCTCGTCCTCCTCCTCCTCCTCCTCCTCCTCCTCCCCTCCTCCTCCTCCCTCCTCCCCTCACTCCTCCTTCCTCCTTTCCTCCTCCCTCCTCCTCCTCTCCCTCCCCCTCCTCCTCCTCCTCCTACTCCTCATCCTCCTCCTCATCCTCGCCCTCCTCTCCTCTCCTCCTCCTCCGCTCTCCTCTCCTGCTCCTCCTGCCCTCCTGCTCCTCCTCCTCCTCCTCCTCCTTCTCCTCCTCGTCCTCCTCCTCCGCACGTGCACGCGACCCCTTGCACGCGACCCCCGTGCACGTGTACCATGGTCTCCTTTCTATATTTTAGTTCTGCCTCTCGGGTCTCCTGCCGCCGGCGGGGGTCCAGTTTGGCTCGGCGCCTCGACCCCCCGATTGTCCTCCTCCTCCTCCTCCTCCTCCTCCGCCTCCGCCTCCGCCTCCGCCTCCGCTCCGCCTCCGCCTCCTCCTCCTCCGCCTCCTCCTCCTCCTCCTCCTCCTCCTCCTCCTCCTCTCTCCTCCTTCTCTCCTCACCTCTTCTCCTCCTCGAGGAGGAGGAGGAGGAGGAGGAGGAGTAGGAGGAAAAAGAGGAGGAGGAAAAGAGGAGGAGGAAGGAGAGGAGGAGGAGGAGGAGGAGGAGGAGGGGAAGGAGGAGGCGGAGGAGGAGGAGAGAGAGGAGGAGGAGGAGGAGGAGGAGCGGAGGAGGAGGAGTAGGAGGAGGGGAGGGGGAGGGAGGAGGAGGAGGAGGAGGAGGAGGGGAGGAGGAGGAGGAGGAGGAGGAGGAGGAGGAGGAGGAGGAGGAGGAGGAGGAGGGGGAGGAGAGGAGGTGGAGGTGGAGGATTGGGGAGGAGGAGGAGGAGGAGGAGGAGGAGGCGGAGGAGGAGAGGCTCCAGGTGCGCACAGCAGTCCCCCAAGAGGACCCAGCGCGGCCCCGACGGGGCCTCTGGGACGTCCCCGAGGCAGCGCCCAGGGGACCCCGTGCCGCCCCCAAGACGGCCTCGAGGCTCCCCTGAGATGGTCTCCAAGGCATCGCCGCCGCGAAAGTGTTGGCCCACCTCGTGGCTCCACCGAGGACAGTGCCGAACGAAGGCTCCAATAGTGGGCAGGGGGCCAGATGCCTGCGAGCAGCAGGGCGCCCCCACTTCGGCTTCGAACCCGACGAAGCCTCGAATGGAGATCTGGAGGAAGCCCTATGCAGAATCGCCATGTCGACTTTGAGCCAAATTCGTTTCTACTTGTGTTTTGGAGGAAGTGTGGTGCGGAAATACCATGTCGACTCCGAACCCGAAAATTCAGGTTTCGGTTAAAACGTTTGTTTCGGGGAAGTCTCAGGCGGAATCGTTGTTTCGACTCGGGCAATCCCTTTGGCTTTTAAAGTTTCAGATTCTTCGAAGGCACGTGTGCGACCGACGGCGAACTTTCCTGTGTTCAAAAATTCAAACTGCGTGAAGATGCTTTCGCTTGTCGAATCCATGAGACGCTCCCTGGCAACATTGTGTGCGGGCCCCGTCGCCGTCCGGGCCCCTTTCGAACTGTCCCCCGATGACAACACTGTACTGGGGCCCCGCCGCGAAACGAGAAGAGTGGAATGGTGGCCAAATTTTCTCAGCGGTTGACCAGGCCCCCTCGAGTTATGAAAAAATCACGACGGGAGGTTTTTCACTATTTTTGACCTTTGGGGGCCCTTGCCGGCCCTCGGGACCGTCAAAAAACGACTCAGGACGAAAAACCGGTCCCGGGGAATGGGTCGAGACCTCGGGGGGTCGACGTCATGAACAAATCATGACGTCGGGGGTCTGGGTAATCAGGCCCCTCAGCACAGTGCGCGAAGCATTCTTGCGTACATTGCCCCGTGTCCCCTCATGAGGTGGCAGAAAGAGCGAGGTACGAGCGACGACGTTCTGGTGGGGCTACTAGCTTTCTTGGGCGGGGTTCCATAGAAGAGGTGGGGCGGGGACACTTTGGCGTTAACACGCGCCCCCACCAAAAAATAGTAGCCAAAGTGGTAGTCAATTGCGGCAAATAGGACCCCAAGACGGCCCAAAAGGCTTCGAAAACGGCCGAACATACCCCGGAGAGTGCCGAGAGGGCTTCAAGAGGGCCTGGCAGCTTGCGTCCGTGCGCATACAAACGCTCCTTTTATCCTCCGAACTTTCACTTCACTGCAGAGCCGCAGCGTCTGCGCAGACATGATGGCGTCACGCAGTTCAGTGCTCTTCTTCATCTTCGCCCGCGGCGAGGCCTTTCAGCTCGGCGTTGGCGATGCGAAGCCAACGGCCGCCCGTGCAGCCGTCAACAGTAGCGCAACCGGTTGCGCAGATGTCACGCGTGAGGGGTTCACGGATTTGGCAGCATTTCCAAACATCGCTGCTTGTAGCTCCGCTGTTTATGGCTACCACGTTGCGTCAGCGCCAGGCTGTGCTGCTGGTTGGCACGTGTGCACTGGCCAAGACGTTTGGGACATGAACATACAGACGACCGATGCCTTGGCTTTCAGCGGCAGGTTTGCTTACGATTCCAATCACGATTGTGGAGCATGCTTTGCGACGTGCTGTACGAAATGGGTGCAGCAGTGCCTCCCAGAGTGTCAACGGTGTCTTCGTGTGCTCGGTCTCAGGAGGTACCGACCCAGACTTGGCCGGCATGGGGTCAGGGGCAAACTCAGCCTCCGCGACGAGCTGCATGCAGGGCGGCCGTATTGATGTCGGAAATCCAGGGTGTACCATCACTACCAGCGGCGTTACCGGTGTGGTGTGCTGCGCCGACGACCCCACGCCCTTCCCGACGCTTGCGCCGACGCTGGACCCGACGCCAGCACCAACGCCAGCACCAACGCCGGCACCGACGCCAGCACCAGCGCCGCCCCAGATTTCGGCCGTGGGCGATCCGCATATGCAAAATGTACATGGCGAGCGGTTTGATTTGATGATGCCAGGCAAACATGTTCTGATCAACATCCCTCGTGGGGAGCGCACTGAAAAAGCATTGCTTCGCGTGCAGGCCGATGCGCGCCGAATGGGTCATCAATGCGCGGACATGTACTTCCTCGAAGTTAACGTGACTGGATCGTGGGCCGAGGCGAAACAAGCCGGAGGGTATCATTACAGTGCATCGCAGAGCGAGATCGATGTACCCGAGTGGATTGCCTTTGACAAGGTCGAGCTAAAGATCGTTCGCGGGCATACTGACACTGGTTTGTCGTATTTGAACGTGTACGTAAAGCATTTAGCACGGGCGGGGTTTGCTGTCGGAGGCCTGCTAGGCGAAGATGACCACAGCGACATAAGCACGCCCGCGGTTGAGTGCACGCAGCAGCTGCGCCTGAAGCAGGGCGCGCGCCAGAGCAGCAGTGCCTCGACCGCAGAGGGATCTCTTGCCTGATGTGTTGTTGCATGGAGTCTCTCGCCTGACGTTATTTTGTATACTGCCTTTTGAGCTGACGCATCTGCTTCGGACCTGGCCTTGATTAGATAGTTCGGGTTATTAGATTCGAGATTTGTGGAGGTAGCGCGGAGGACGCGAGGAGAGTTTTTGCATGCTGCCTTTTGACGTGTCCAGCGCTGGCGCAAAGCACAAAAAAAGGCCTCAAGAGGGCCCAGGATGTGTCAAAAACGGCCCAATATTATTTGAAGATGGCCCAAGAGGCCACCAAGACGCCCCGAGATGACCACAAGAGGGCCTGAGGGGGCAATACAAGCATTGAGTATCCTAAGGGTTTTGACTGATTTCCGGGCTCTCGCTTTGAGGGCTTCCGACGGCGCAGGACGGCCCAAAGGTCCACCAGGTCGCCGCAAAATGGCCCAAGACGGCCCCCCAAGACGGCCTGAGAGGGCCACAAGACGGCCCACGAGTCCCCCAAGGCGGCCCAAGAGGGCCCAGGAGGGCTCCAAGACTGCAAGACTGCCCAAGAAGCCCCAAGACTGCCGCAGAGGCCCCCAAGACGGCCTAATAGGGCCTTCAGAGGACCCCCAAGAGGTGTAACGTATGTTGATGTTCCGTTGCTTTTTCAGATGTTAGGCGTCCTCGTTTTCAGATTCCCGACCGCTCAAGACGGCCCCAGGGGGCATTTCGGGTCGCCCGAAGGCGGTCCAAGAATGCCCCACGGCGGCGCCAAGACGGCCCAAGATGGCCCCGAGACGGCAACGTCAAGACAGTTGCAGATACCTCGAAGACAGCCCAAGGGAGAAGCGAGGTCAAAGAGGGCCCCTGCTGCGCGGTCTAAGAGCGCTCCACGAGGGCCGACAATGACTTCAGGGGCGGCTCAAGAGGCCCCCGAGACGGCCCAACGGGGCTCCAAGAAGCGCTCGCAGAGGGCCTGAAGAGAGAGCGAGTGCTAGTTTGTCTTCGGTTCTGATCGTCTTGGACGTGTTCGTTGTTTCAGGCTTCCGGTCGCCCACGACGGCTCAAGGGGCCCCCCAATGGACCCCAAGACGGCCGAAGAGGGCGCCAAGACGGCCTAAAGACGGCCAGCGAGGGCGCCAAAACAACCCAAGAGGACCCCAAGACAGCCAGGAGGGCCCCGAAGGGGCGTCCAAGAAGGGCCCTTGACGACCCAAGAGGCACCCAACACGGCTCCAGATGCTTCCAAGACGGCCCAGGAGTGCCCCAAGATGGCCAAAGAGGCCCCTAGACGGCCCCAGAGGCCCCCCAGAGGCCCCCAAGAGGCCCCCAAGACGGCCCCCAAGACGGCCCCCAAGACGGCCCAAAACGCCGCTACGGGCCCCCAAGTTTCCTCCAACAGCTTCTCGGCAGCAGGAGGGCCCAGAGACGGCCCAGGACGGACACAGCCTTGATGCGGCTCTTGTCCCCGAACGACCCAGCCACGGACTCAGAGTTGACGCAAAGGCTCCCAAGAGCTCCAGGGAGAGGTACACCAACTTGTAGGTGAGTCGGTGACGTGCAAAGTTTTGAACGCCAAGGGTTCCAGGAGCTCCCAGTGACGTCCAAAGCATGTGACGCCAAAGCTCCCAAGAGTTCCTGGTGGTTCAGCAAGCTCTTAGCGCCGAGGCTCTCAAGAGCGAACTGTGACGTACCGACATTTGAACGCCAAGGCTCTCCAAAGCAAATGCCAAGGATCCCAGTACGAACGATGGCATGCTCTCAACACCAAGGCTCCCAAGAACGGACGGTGCCATGGGACCTCTCGGGCAAGTTACCGCGTAGCTCTTTCCGTTTCCATGCTGGGCCGGGTCAAGAGCGCCCCAAGATGGTTTCAACATGGTCCCAAGAGGGGCTCAAGAGGGCCCCAGGACAAGACGTGCTTAACGTCTCGCCCGAAGAGGCCCGAAGATGGCTCCGGGCTGGGGGCTCCGAGAGGCAAGAGTCGTCAAGCTTGTTGTAGTTTCGTGCATCTGGCATCCACCACTCTTCGGCTCCGGGTGGCCCCGGGAAGGCGCAAGCAGCGCACGGGGGGCCCCAAGAGGACCCAGTGTGCCTCCAAGATTCTTCCAGGCCTCCGGCACAGCCCCAGGACGGCCCCAGGCAGTCCCAAGACCGCCCCCGAGCCAGTCACAAGACCCAGAGCGAGGCACGCCGGAGGGTTTTCGCGTGCCTCGCCCGTGGCCCTCCTGGCCATGCCGACGTCACCGATGCAGCGGCGATGCATCCGCGACGCGGCGCGATCCTCCGACCTCCTCTGCTGCAGCCCCATTTCGCGCACTCTCGTTGTATCTTGAGGTGGTGCACTCGTTGTTCGTGTCGCGTGCTCTTTCTGAGCCGTTGGTTTGAACGGAAGGGTTTCAAGTCCATGAGTGCGGCCGATTTGATGCCCTCGATGCCCGTCCCCTCAATCTCGGAACATTGGTGTGATGGTGTGATTGCTTGCTGCTGCACCGTGTCGCTATTTTGAATCGGTGCCCTCCTTGTTCGAGCCACGTGCTTTTTGCGGTCGTGAGTTTGATGGGTCGGATCTCCGTTGCATCAGGGCGGCTGGCCTAATGCTCTAGAACCCCGTCCTCTCAAAGCCTCCTTACCAGTCGGATGTGGT
>CAUYUJ010006302.1:11135-48635 GCA_963575745.1 Prorocentrum cordatum | reverse complement strand
CTGGGAAAACTTCACTTGTGAGTCCTGTCCAGGACCACGCTGTGTCTGGGCTCCACCCGAGGTCCAGGAGGGCCCCGATGACTGCACTGAGGTGGCTGACTACGTTATTCCACCGCCTGGGCCGCTGGAGCTTCTCCACGACTTTCGGCCAGGCTGTTGCGATGCCGCTCCTGAAGTGGGGCTCCGCCGCCACCAGCTCGAACCATGTCTCGAACAAACGGGGCCGCCAAAAAGATGGCGGGGTCGATGGCGTCGGGCGGCAGCTTGGCTTGGTGGAGCCCTGCTGCGAGGCAGCTCCCTGACTTGCTGACGCCTAGCGCTGCCCCCGCCGCCCCCCTGTGACGGGCGAGCTCGGCGGGGGCAACGCCATGACCTTCGAGGCCCCAATGAAGCTGTGGTTGTGCGCCTGCACGGTAGAGTCGATGGACGTTCTTGGTGACCTTGAGGAGCCCCTTGATATTCTGGTGCCTCTTGAACCCCAGACGCTGCCGAGCTCTCCGAACCTTGCGGAGCCTTCTTTTTCCCGCGGTCGTGTCCAAGCCGAGGTCCTTGGTGCCCAACTTTGTTTGTGGGGGAACGCTTGTTTTCATGACAGCGTTGGAGGAGCTGATGCCTGGCCCCGCTGTCGTTCCCGAGGAGGGTGGAGTTTGGGGAGAGCCTGCGTCCAAGATCCGCCAACCCAGCTTTGAGGAACTGCATGGCCTCGGGGAAATCCTCAATAAGGGACCTGATGGAGCCCACCACGCGCGCGCGTAGATCACCAACCCATGTGCGAATAGAAAAACGTGGGAAGCGGTGATGTGCATGGTGTAGGAGGTCGTGTAGCAGGACCCTCGCCTAGGCGACACTCTGCCCACACCCCGCAAGGATACTGCGCTGAGGAATGATTGGATCGCTGACCCCCATTTCTGCGGTGAGGAAACGAATTGCCAGGTGGGTCATCATCCCAAGGCTGAGGCAGATCACGGGGTACCCCATTTCCTTTGATTTCCTGGCTAGGGTGGGGGTGTGGATGGTGTCATAGAACTTCTCTGTCCAAGAGCCCATCGGCGATCTTGATCTGAAGCTCTGTCCCGATCTCGGCAAAAAGTTATGATAGGATCCCTGCTCGCAGGCAGCTGGTCCCTTTGATTGCTGCATCCCAATGTCCTGCCTTCTCCACCTCCCACTTGCTGGTCTTCCCCCTCCTGAGGCGCATGAGCAGGCGGTAGAGGGATGTGGTGAGGGTGGTCGGCCTGTCCGCCGTCACTGACTTCGGCTTGAGCGCAACCAGGTCCCCTAAGCACTGGGCTGGCATGGCCTGCTCGGCCTGGATGGTATTCAACACCGCAACTAGTTCGGCTCGGCCTGGCTGCGGGAGCCTAAGGAAGTCGCGCACTCTCCATTGGTCTAAGCCCGTGGCTGAGTGCGGTGGGAAAGTCTTGACTGCACGGAAAATCTCCTCCTCCGTCCACGGCTCCTCCATGTTCTTCTCATCCATGGCCTCCTGCCGAATGTCTTGGATCCAGGATTCTGGGATCGGCGTGGTGTCCCGAATACTTTCTGGGCCCCAGTATTGCTTCCAAAATTCAATGTCCACGGGGTCCGTTAAAACCTCCTCCTCCAGGATGAAGTTGTCTGCCTCCTCCGCGGTAACTTCCACTTCCACCTCCCTCATGAAAGCATGGGCGGCTCCGCCCCCTTGCTTGAGGCTGGTCTCCAGCCAGTCGGCGAAACCACGCTGGGCGTCCTGCAACGCTTGCCGCTCGAAAAACTGGACCTGCTGCTCTAACAGGTCATGATACTCGAAGGGGTGGCCTGATCGCATGCTGAGGCCATCCCAAAGATTGTTTTGTTCGGCCTGGGAGAGGTCGGAGTTCCAATCTAGATCGTTGAGGCTCTTCTCGATGACCCGCTGGAGCCTGCGATGATTGGGGCCATGTGGATCTCGTCTACGGGCGAGGTCTCGTTCACGGACCCGTTGCTGGATGGTGCTCCAACGCCGACTCTCGGGCCCTCCGCGAGGCTCGGGAGGGTTGGGGGGAAAGGCGCCCCTTTCCTCCCTCCTGAAAGGTTGAGCCCGACTGGGCCCGCCTGGACCTTCGGGGTCGTCTGGCACGGCACACCACCATTCGAGGGCCTGCGAGAGGACGGCGAAACGGTGCGTCAGGGCTTTGCTGACATGGGCCTTGGCGACGGGGTGCTGAACAGCGGGGGCCTCGGGGTACTTGTCGAGGGCCTGGATGTGGAGCTCATCCCAGGGCCTAGGTGCGGCCCCTGGTCTGCTGATATCTGGGGCCTCCACTGGATACGTGCTGGTCTTGCTGAGCACTTCTGTCTGGAGTGCTCCTCGTAATCCTAGATGGGGCATCCATGGGCTGGTCACATCTGGCTTGACGTTCAGGATCCTACCTAGCTTCTGAGACACTATGAACTAGTCGATCACCCGCCCCTTGCACGTGGAGTCTACCTCTGGCTCTACGGGGATCCCACCTATGCTTGAGACCCAGACGCCCCCCTCGATGAGCTGCTGGCTGGTCATGTTCCAGTCCCCGCCTATGATGTAGGGCAGTCTGTGGGCTCTGATAAAGTGGACGACCAAGGTAGTGGTCTGGATATTATATTCGTTGTAACCTGCATCGCTCTGAAGATAGACGGAGATGAGGAGGAGGCTGTGGCCCTTCAACCTGAGCCCCCGTAGAGGGGTGTCTCATGCCCCTTGGCCCCTAGGACGCGGCTGTGAGAACAGAGTTTGCGCTGCACGAAGATGCCTACACCACCATGCGACCCTGTGGCTGACGTCTTGGTGGCGGGGCAGAGGTAGGCGCGATGCCCCTGCTTCTTCGTGAGCTTATGTGCATCTCGGAGTCGGCTGCGCTCCACGTGCAGCTCTGAGAACATGATAACGCGCGGCCGCTGGAAATCATCCGACTGGATGTAGTCGCGAGCCTTTCAATTCCAACTTGTGATGTTGGCCAAGTAAATGTCTAGCGCGCCCTGCTTCCCCCGCCTGGCATCCTCCTCGTGTCTTGCATCTCCCGCGGCACTGACACTCTTGATGCATGATGGCGCAAAATCGTCAAAGGTGCGTGTACTATCTGAACTGAGGCTGAAAATGTCATCGCCACTGTCGATGACTAAGCTGGTGAAATCGTTGATCTCGCTGCCTTGGAAGATCTGCACAATGGGGCCATCCTGGTGGCCTTGCCCGCCTGCGGGGGGGCTGCTGGGCTGTGGTGGCCCGTCGGCGCCTTCAGAGCTGATCCTCCTCGGCATCCGCTGCAGCCCCCCCGCGCTCCCTGGGCTCACTACGGCTGCGGGCCTGGCGCGTGGGGCCGTCCTCGCGGCCTCTGCTGCGCTGCCCGTCGCGCCGCACCGGTGGCCTGGGCGGTGGGGTCTGGCCATGCTGCGACGCTGTGTCGAGCTTGGCGACGAAGGCGGCGGCCTGGGCTGCGTCGTCCCCTTTGAGCCCTCCGATTGCTGCGCGTAGCCCTGGCGGCAACTCGGGGATGTGTTGGGTCTGTGCTGCCTCGGGGCTGCCTGGCACTGGTATGTCGGCGGCCGCTGTGGCGGCCTGTGGGGCCGTGGGCTCCACCCCTGCCATGGGCGCCACGCCCTGCGGCCGCCACTGGGCGGTGGCCTGCTGGCTGGCCTCCTCGAACTTCCTGCGGGCCTCGGCGAGGTCGGCTGCGACCTTCTCCCGCTCGGTCTTGGCGTCCTGGAGCTGTACCTCAAGGTCCTTGACCTGCGTCTCGAGCTCCTCCTCCCGCTTCTCATGCTGCCTGACCTTCTGGAGGGCGGTGACGGCGGCTGCTGCGGGGGGTGGCCTCTTCTCGGTGACGAGCGCCGCAGCCGACTGAGCCGCTGGGCCCAGCTCCTTCTTCTGGGCCTCGCTGAGCACACCGAGGATGGCTGTGAGGATGCTCTTCATGTCGGTGGCATCAGGGCTGCCTGGGCTCCGCGTAGATACGTCCGTGGCTTCAGAACTTCCCTGGCTGGAGTCTTCCTTGACATGGAAGGGTTCGCCACACTTGCACCAAACCTTCCGTTTTGCCTTGGACTCATACTGCCATGCTCCGCAACCGCTGCAAACCACGTATGGGTGCTTCTTATGGCGGCGCTGGGGGGAGTCGGCGGTCCAGGTCCAAACCACGGTGCAAGGAACGGGGCTCTGGTCTGTGAAGCCTGAAAGAAAGAAGTGCTGCCTCGAGCCCTAAAACCCCAGGGCCTCCCCTGAGGCTCAGTGGCGCTTGAGCCCTCCTCCTCCTCCTCCTCCTCCTCCTCCTCCTCATCCTCCTCCTCGTCCTCCTCCTCCACCTCCTCCTCCTCCTTCCCCTCCTCCTCATCATTCCCCTCCTCCTCCTCCTCCTCCTCCTCCTCCTGCCTCCTCCTCCTCCTTCTCCTCCTCCTGCTCCTCCTCCTCCCCCTGCTCCTGCGGCCCCGCAGCCGCGGTCGAGGCGAGGTGCATCGAGGAGGCCCAGGGCACGCTGAACCAGCTGGTCCTGGGCAGGAAGGCCGGGCGGCACAGTTCGGGAGAGGGCAGGAGAGGGCAGGAGGGGCAGGGACGGGAGGGGGGGCTGGCGGGACAAGTAAGAGAGGGATGGAGGGGAGGAGGAAGCTCCTCCTCCTCCTCCTCCTCCTTTCCCTCCTCTGCCTTCGTCTCCTGTTCTTCCTCCTCCTGAGCCTCCTCGCTTTCCCCCTCCCCCATTCCTCACCCTGCTGCTCCGGCTACTGCTCCTCCTGCTCATCCTGCCCCTGATCTTTCCTTTCCTCCTTCTACTCCGGTCCTCCTTGCGTGTCAACGCCGCGTGAAATCTCCATGGGGAGGCCTCTCCATCAGATTTTTGACTCCTCCCTCCTCCCCTTCTGCCCTCCTCCTTGAACGGAGCCAGGCACAGCAGCTGGCCGAGGCCGTCAGAACTGGCGACGAGACGGAGCTCAAGGAGGCGATCGCCGAGGCGAGCAAGGCTGGCGTGGGATCCGAGGACATCGCTTCTCCGCGCAGTCCTGCCCGCCAGCGCGCGCCTCCTCCCCCTCCTCCTCTCCTCCTCCTCCTCCTCCTCCGTCCTGTCCGCCAGCGCGCGCCTTTCCCCCTGAGATCCATGCGCTGCCACGTTTGCACATAGGGCGTTTCCGCCCGGTTTCGGGCCCTGGGACCCTCACAGATCGGCTGCGAAAGCCGAACCGTGCTTGTGCCGATCCACGATTCGGGCAACTCGGTGGGCGACGGAGAGGGGTGCGGAATTCGTCTCACACGTCGCGAAATCCGAAGCCTGCCCCCCGCCTCCCATCCATTCAAGAGAATCCATGCTTGTAGGGTTCGGATGTCGCCACCTCACAGATCGATGCGGTTCGAAGAAAGCCGCAGAAAGACAGGGTCTAGGGCCTTGGTCGTGATTTTTCGTGACGCTGCATGTTTTCCGCAGCGTCTGATCTTAAGGGGTGCTAAGGAACGGGAAGCCGCTGAGTGAGAAAGCAAGGGGCGTGTCTTCGCAAACAGACCAGTCTGGACGTGCCCTGATCCTGGGAGGCCCTTCAGGGAGGGCTTGCTCTTGTTCCTCATGCAGTGCTTGGCACTGAGGGCCCTCTGTCTTGTTCCGTCTGTGATTAAAGGGTCCTGGGTGCCGAGTTCCGACCATCGTCGCCATGGGTTTCTGGCCGTCGCCGTTGGTTTATGTGCCATGTTCTACTTCACCCAGAGGCTGACACAGTGACCACCGACAACGCCTAGACCCTGGATCTCGCTGACCGCGGGCGTTAGGGAGCTTCGAACTTCGGTTGATGACTCTCTTTGCAGGCCGTGTATGTATGTACGAGGAGGAGGAGGAGGGGGAGGAGGAGGAGGAGGGAGGAGGGAGGAGGACCAGGACGAGCACGAGCACAGGGAGAAGAAACATGAGGGAAGGGACTTAGGGAGGGAAGAGAGGAGGGGCGCTGGTCGCTAAGCCCAGAAGTTTGGTCCAGCCCAGTCTGAACTGTTCTGCGTTCTGGTTACTGTCTGGAATCCTACGCTGTACGCTCGCGTGGCGACGCTCTGGGAAGACCCTCTGCTCCCCTCCCCTTGCCTCCTCCACGTTATCTTCACCCAGGCGCCGACGTGGTTGCCATCCTGCTCCTTCACTTCCTGATCAGATTCTCAGCGAACATCAGCATCAACACCATCGTCCTCATCCTCGTCATCCCATTACCATCGTCACAGTCTCCGTCGCCACTTCCAGCATCACCATCACGCCAATCGTCATACGCGTAACCCTTATCCTCAGTATCATATTCGTGCTTGCACGGTTTTCATCTGCGCAATCCGCCGCCATTCGGGGGCTCAAGGCGCAAGGGCCGGCCGAGTGGCCGGATGTTTCCGCCGTGGCTGGGGCGCGTCGCGGATGTGGCCGGCGCTGGGTTGGTGAGCTACCTGTCGCGCTGCCCGCCCTGCCCGTCGCTCCCTGCCCCGGCGGGCTGCAACGTGAGCCTCGTGTGCCCGAGCATCCCGCCGTGCCCGGCCCTGCCCAGCGTGCTGGGCGGGCCGCAGTGGGCCCAGGCGCCGCAGCCGGGGCCGTCGTGCGGGCCCTGCCCCGCACCGCCGACCTGCCCAGGGGAGCAGGTGTGCCGCTGCTGGACGCTCAGCTTCTCTCTGTTCCTCGTGGGGGTGCTCGTCGGGGCGCTCATCACGAGCGGGCTAGGGAGCTGCCGCCGACTGACGCCGACGAGTTCACGTGCTGCGCCTGTCCGTGCCTTGACGGCGGGAGGTGGCCAGGATGGCGACCACTCAGTGGGTATACGTCTGGTACGCCGGCGAGAACAAGTGGCACCAGCACCTTAACTTAGGCAGGATCGCTCTCAGTCGGAGTGATCACGTCATCTACGCTGCGGATGGCGACATGTACATCATCCAGATCCAGGACAATCCAGACATCCAGGCGACGAGGTTCGGCACGTACGCCACGCCCCCCGTCGGCCTGCGGCGGGCCGACGTCTACGGCTTCAGGCAGGAGCCCACCCAGGCCGAGGTCCGCCAGCTCGTGGTCGAGGCCGAGGAGGTGGCGGGCCAGGAGTGCAGGCGCCGGGCCGAGCTCATCGGGGACTTGCAGGTGCTGCGCGGGCTGAAGGTGCTCGTCCCCCCTGGGGGGGCCGCTGCCGCGGGCCCGGCAGCGCCGCCGCCTGGCCCCGCCGTCGGGCTGCTGCGTGGCCGCGCTGCTGCCCCTGGGGCTACGCCTCGCGCTGGGGGGGTGGCCGACGTGAACGACGGCGTGTGGCGCGTGGCTGCGTGTGTGGGTGACTTCAGGGTGGGCGACGAGATCGCGGAGCACGTGCCGTCGCCCTCCCGCGTCGGGGATCGGGACCTGCACCTGCTCCCGTCAGGCGAGGCCCTCTTCGTGGAGTTCGTCACCTCGGCGGCCCTGCCGGGGTTCTTGCAGCGCGCCGTGGGGGCCGACGCGAGGATCCTGCCGGTGACCCGCAACAAGCGGGGGAAGAGGGAGCTCACCTGGTCGGCGATGGTCGAGCTCACCAATCGTGAGGAGTTCGACGCCTCCGACTGGGGGCTCCCCGGCCCCCGCACTGCCGACTGGTGCATGGACTACATCCTGAACGAAGGCCTCGGGATCGAGGGCCACCACGAGCACTTCAGGTCGATCTGCAAGCTCGCGGCCTCGGACTGGGGCGTGCAGGAGCACTACCAGCTCAGCCTGCAGCTCAAGCAGGCCCTCTGCATCGACATGCTGGACGGCTCGAATCTGGTGTCGGTGGAGACAAAGTTCAGGAGGATGCAGACGATCGAGTTCGCCCACTGGGACAAAGCGAAGGACCAGGAGAGCAAGGGGATCGGCGGCAAGCTCTCGTTGGAGGAGCAGGCCGCGTTCTCGGGCGTGACTCGCGCCCACACGGCCATCGTGATCTGCCCGGACCTCATCGAGCATGTTCGGGCGGAGCTCGAGCGGGAGGGGAAGCTCAACAAGAACCTGCGCCTGGCACGCGAGGAGCGCGAGTCCAGGCGCAAGCATGGGTAAGCAAGGCACGGCCACTGGGAGCGGCAGGGACCCAGTTGGCCGAACTACTTCCTGCAGAGGTCCGAGTCACTCGTCGGGCCCGAGCGCCGCCACCCCGGGTCGTCGCGTGCCTCGTGATGTGTTCCCTCTACTTTATCCTTATGACCTTCAACGTCAGCGGGGTGGGGCTTTTCGAGGGCTCAGCCGCGTCGTTCAGCAACGACACCTTCGGCGGAGCAGTTTTGAGAGGGACGTGACTCGGGCGGTGGATGCATTGAATTGGTTGAACGACTCGTCTACTCATGTCGGGCGGGACCGCAGTTTTACAGCAGGCGCCCTGTCGCTGGCCCAGCGCCAGTGCCTGGCGCACATCAGCAGCTCTGTGGAGAAACTTGGTGCTCCTCCGCGAGATCTGTCTCCCGCAGAAGCGCTACGGCAGCTTCGCGTGGCCGGGGGCGGCTACTGCGTCGAGGAGTCGCCCCTCGGAAGCTATGACCCCGCGCTCGTCTCCTTGCCGGACGGGAAGGTGCCTCCAGTACCGCTCTCGGACGTGTGGGGCGATGGCGGGATATCCAAGGTCGAGCTTTTTGTTCAGCAGAGCCTGCTGCCGGCTGACGTGGCGGCCGCTCGACTGGACGCATGCTCTGTCAAGACGCCCTACTCGGACCCTCGGCTGAGGTGCGCACGAGACTGGGAAGGTTTCGTTCGTGATCTGCATGCTCGTAATTTGATCGACTTCTCGCTGGACGACGGCGTGAGGGTCGACGCGTTTTTTGTCAAGAAGAAGGGGGGCCGCCTCAGGATGGTGATCGACTGCAGGCGCAGCAACGTCGTGTTCGCCGACCCCGCGCCTGTCGTCCTGCCCACGGGGGACTCGTTTGCCGCGCTCGAGCTGGACGACCCCGAGGGCATCCTGGACGTGGAGGGCGTTGACCTGAAGGACGCGTTCTACCACCTCGAGCTGCCCATCGAGCTCAGGAGGTACTTCGTGATGCGGCCCGTCCTGGCGGGCTCCGTCGGTGTCTCCAGCCTCGGGGGAAGCCAGGTCGCGCCCGCGGCCAAGCTCTTCCCTAGGCTGAAGGTGGTGCCGATGGGCTGGTCGTGGGCGCTGTGGTGGTGCCAGTCCATCATGGAGCGCATCGCGGAGCAGTCGGGCTGCCCTGAGTCGCAGCGGCTGCACGACGGTCGCCCTGCGCCTGGCCTCAGCGAGTTCGGGCACCTCCAGTACGTGGACAACTTCGTCAGCTTCGGCTACGATCGTGTCGCCGTCCGCGCTGCGGTGGCGCGGGTGGCGGCCGAGCTGGAGCGTCGCGGCCTGGTGGTCACGCTCGAGGATCACGCTGGGGAGGACGAGGGCACCTTCAACGTCCTGGGCTGGGACATCGCCGCCTCGGGGAGGCTGTCCGCCTCGGGGAGACGCCTGTGGCGCGCGCGGCTCGCTGTCAGGTGCCTTCTCAGGCGAGGCCGCTGCTGCGGGGCGGACATCGAGCGCACCCTCGGCCATCTCATCTTCATCGCGCTCGTGCGGCGCGAGGGCCTCGCGCACTTCGAGGCCTGCTTCAGGTTCGCGCAGACCTCGTACCACGTGGAGGCCCCGCTCCCGGGCGGCGTCCGCACCGAGCTCGCAGTGTGGGATGGGCTGGCGCCCCTCCTCTGGCGGGATCTGAAGGCGGGCTGGTCGATGGACGTGGGCGCGGTCGACGCGTCGCCGTGGGGCCTGGGCGCCTGTCAGTCCACCTGGGCTCCAGCGGCAGTCAAGTCCGTCGGGCGGTACTGCGAGCGGTGGCGCTTCGGGCGGGCGGAGAGGCTCCCGCCCCGGCGCCGCGCTCTGGCCGCCAGCCAGCGGGCGCTAGGCCAGGCCATAGCTGCCGAGGTGGGTGACCCCGCCTCCGGCGGCCCTGGGCTCGTTGCCTTCGCGTCGGCTGCCGACGCCCTGCCAGCCGAGCCCGTCGGCCCGCCTTTGGAGCGCGACCTGGCCGAGTTCCCCGAGGTTCCAAAACGTCTCCTCGAGCGCTCGGCCTGGACTGTCACAGGGAGGAGGAAGTGGGACCGTTCAGAACCGATGCCCATTCTTGAAGCCCGAGCGGTTCATTATCACCTTCGTCACGCCCTTCGGAATGCAAACAATCATGGCAAGAAGATCTTGGTGCTAGGAGACTCTCTGACGGCTGTCGCCGCCTCGTCCCGCATGCGAGCTCACTCACACGCAATGCTCCGGGTCATGCAGCGCATCTCTGCCCTGTCCTTGGCTTCTGGGTCGTATCTGTGCGTGAGGTGGGCGCCCGCAGAGTTCAATGTGGCCGACGGGCCCTCGAGGGGCAGGGGATCTCCAACAAAGCCTACAGACATCATTCTTGACAAGCACGACCCCGCTAAGCACGACATCAAAAGCAAGCACGAGTACAACATTATCAGCACAGTCAAGCACGATATTACCGACATGCCCATCATCAGCAAGTGTGGCAAGCACGACATCAGCAAGCACGACAAGCACGACATCAGCAAGCACGACATCAGCAAGCACGACATCAACAGGCACAGCTTCACCGACAAGCACGACATCAGCAAGATAGGCCAGCACGGCAGCAGCACGCATGACACCGACATCAGCACGTTCCTTCCTTCGCATCGCCGTTTTGGTTCATGCTGTCCAGCTTCGAGGCCTTCGCCTGGCGAGAGGGCGCCCCCACTGCCTGTGCAGAGGAAGTGCGACTGGCATGCTGGGGCGGGCTCGCCGCCGGAGTCGGTCGCCGCGGAGCCAGCCTTCGTCGACCTCGGCAGCCTCGCGACCGGGCCCCCCGGTCTGGCCGGGCCGCCGCGCTGCTCGCCAGGCCGCGCCTGCCGCGCGGACCGCGCCGGGCCCTCTGCAGGGCGTGAGGCGCAGGCCGGCGGCGGCGACGCCGCGCCCCCAGACCCCTCGGGAGCGGGCGGCCGAGGTGCGGCCGCCGCCGGGCGTGCAGGTGCTCAACGCCGCCGCGGTGCGCACGGCGAGGGGCATGGAGGCCTACCAGGTGCTGCACACCGCGTTCGCGACTTGGGCCAGGAGCCAGCAGATGGCGCTGTCCTCGGCCGCGGACGTCGACAAGGCAGCGGTGGGCTACCTGCACGTGATGTTCAACGAGGGGAAGCACCTGACCTACGCCAACCGCCTCATCGCGGCCATCGCTTGGATGCGGCCCGAGTTCAGTCGGCACGGCCAGCTCCGCCTCCCGCGGGCGAAG
This sequence comes from Prorocentrum cordatum, assembly GCA_963575745.1. Lineage (NCBI taxonomy): Eukaryota > Dinophyceae > Prorocentrales > Prorocentraceae > Prorocentrum > Prorocentrum cordatum. The sequence continues at coordinate 37,453 of CAUYUJ010006302.1, read as the reverse complement.
CAGGCTGCTGTGGGCTGGAAGAACCTGGCGCCGCCGAAGAGCCGTCAGGCGCTGCCGATCGAGGTGGTCTTCCTGATCATCAACTGGCTTCTCCTCCAGCGGTCCTACGAGGCTGCGCTGGCGGTGCGGCTGCTGTTCGAGATCTACGGTCGGCCGGGAGAGATTCACAAGCTGCGAGCCGTGGACCTCGTGCCGCCGCTGATGTCGCGGGGCGCGGCCCACCGCTTCTGGAGCCTGACGCTCCACGCAGCCGAGGTGGGCGACGTGTCCAAGACGAACGAGTTCGACAACTCCGTGCGGCTCGACCTGCCTCGTCATCAGCGGTTGGCCGCAAGCCTGGACTGGATGCTGGCGCGCAGGTGGGGCGCGGGCTGGAGGGCGAGCGCCCTCGCCCGAGAGGGCGGGGCCGCAGGCTTGCCCGGCTCGCTCTTCCTCATCTCGCCCGCGGACGTGTCCCAGGAGTTCCGGCGGGCGGTGACCGCCCTCGGCCTCCGCCGCCTCGGCGCCGTGCACCTGTGCCAGCTACGGCACGCCGGGCCGTCTCACGACTCCGCGGCCTCCTGCCGAACGCTGGAAGAGATACGCCGCCGTGGCCGGTGGCGCACCTGGAGCAGCGTGCGCCGCTACGAGAAGGGCAGCCGCCTGACAGAAGTACTGCATCGTCTACCCCTCTGGCTGCAGCGACACGGGGGAGCCTGCGTCGAACACCTGAGCCGACCCGTGTTCGAGGTGCCCTCACCTTTGCCGCAGCCCGTCTGAGCGCGCCCGTCATACTCGAGCTGTTTTCTGGGCATGGCGGCTTCGCCCGTGCCGCAGGAGCCATGGGCTTCTGGGTTCTCGTGTGGGACCTATCTCTTGGGGAACAATACGACTTGACGCGCTCAGAGAATCGTGCCAAGATCAACGCGTGGCTCCGAGCAGGTTTGCTGCTTGGCTGGCACGCGGGCGTTCCTTGCAATACACTCACACGTGCCAGAGGATACGGTATCGCTCCACCAGCTGTCAGATCTGACGAGTACCTTTTCGGACTCCCCGATCTGTCGTTTAAGTTGCAAGCTCAGGTTGATGCCTCCAATTGTCTGATCAAATTCGTCGCTTCGCTTGCCCGGGCCTCTCTGGCCCTCGGTGTGCCGTGGTCCGTCGAGAATCCCAAGACCTCTCGGCTCTGGCTCTTGCCGGACTACAAGCGCCTCCACCGCCGACGTGGTGTTGAGCATGTTGTTACTTCTATGTGCATGTGGGGTACCCGGTGGCGGAAAGACACAGGGCTCCTCCTAGGTTTGCTGGATCCCACGCCATGGCGTGACACCAGATGCCAGGGCTCGAAGCGTGGATGATGTGCTCGCACCGGCCAACGTCATGAGATCCTCAGTGGCAAGAGACCCGACGGGACTTTTGCCACCAGTGCTGCAGCCATCTACCCAGTGCGCTTCTGTAAAGCTCTGGCCAGGTCATTTTATAATGCTCACGTTGCAAAGATTGCTGCCTCTTTCCAGAGGCATCTGTGAGAATTCGGCGCTACCAGCTTGCAAGCATGCCTGCAGATTTGGCATGTAAAGTGTGTGCTCAGTCGACCTCGCCGTGGCGTCTCGCGCCACCCCACGCAGCTCGCCCTCACACCTGACTTCTGGCAAAAACGAGCTCTGATGATATTTGTGCTTGCACGGTTTTCATCTGCGCAATCCGCCGCCATTCGGGGGCTCAAGGCGCACCATCCAGCCATCCCCACCTCCTCCTTCTTCTTTTAACCTTGCTCCTTGGCATGTAAAGTGTGTGCTCAGTCGACCTCGCCGTGGCGTCTCGCGCCACCCCACGCAGCTCGCCCTCACACCTGACTTCTGGCAAAAACGAGCTCTGATGATGATCATCATCATCATCATCATCATCATCATCGTCAACAGCAGCAGCATAATCATCATCGCCACCATCCTCACCATCATCATCATCATCAGCATCATCAGCATCATCATCAACATTATCATCACCGCCACCATCATCATCACCAGCATCCTCATAGTCACAACCATCATCATTACCACCATCAACAACACCATTATCGTCACACTCATCATCAACATCATCAACATCGCCTACGTCATGATCATCAGCAGCAATATCACCATCATCATCACCAGCATCATCAACATCATCAGCATCATCATCACCATCACCAACATCGTTATCAGCAGCAGCACCACCATTATCATCATCATCGTCGTCGCCGTCGTTACCAGCATCACCAATATCAGTATCATCATCATCACCATCATCTGTCCATCATCACCATTATCAGCATCGCCTACGGAATCATCATCATCACCATCATCACCATCATCACCAACATCGTCATCATCATCACCAACATCATCATCATCGTCATCATCATCAGAGTCATCATCATGAACATCATCATCCTCATCAGCATCACCACCACCATCACCACCACCATCATCATACTCATCAGCATTATCATCATCGTCGTCGTCAACATTATCACCATTATCGGCATCCGAGCCATCATCAGCATCATTGGCATTTCCATCATCACCATCATCATCATATTATCATCATCATCAGCCTGATCATGATAATGAGGACCTTCATCATCATCATCACTATCATCATCAGTATCGTCATCGGCAGCATCGTCACCGGCATCATCGTCATCGTCATCATCACCGTCATCATCATCCCCATAATCATCATAATCATCATCAACACCATCATCACCATCAGCACCATGATCATCATCATCACCACAACCATCACAATCATAACCATCATCATCACCATCATCATCATCACCATCATCATCACCATCATCACCATCACCATCACCATACCAGCAGCATCATCATCATTATCATCATCAACATCATCATCATCATTACCATCACCGTCACCATCAATAGTATCACCACCACCACCATCCTCCTCTTCCCCTATCTTCCTTTACCTCGACCCCCCTCCCTGTCTGCCTCCCTTCTCCAACCTGCATCTGCTCCTTGGCCCCCCGTCCCCATCCTCCCTCTGCCCCCCCCCCTCCCGAAGACGCAGAGGAGATCCAGCGCGCGACCGACGAGCTCCTCCGCATCGCCCGCGAAAGGATCCTGAAGAGACTCGAGGCCGCTGTGGCCAGCGACGAGGAGGTCGAGATTCGGGAGGCGATCGCCGAAGCCCGCGAGAAGGGCGTCCAGCCCGAGGATCTGGTCGCGCTTTTCTGGCTGGTCCGCGCGCGATCTGTAGCGCCGCCAACCGCTGGCGGGCAGCTTTGTGGCTGTCGTCGTCATTGTTGTTGTTGTCGTCGCCGTCGTCGTCGTCGTCGTCCGTCGTCGTGGTCGTCGTCGTCGTCGTCGTCGTCGTCGTCGTCCATCGTCGTGGTCGTCGTCGTCGTCGAGGTGGTCGTCGTCGTCGTCGTCGTCGAGGTGGTCGTCGTCGTTCGTCGTCGTCGTCGTTGTCTCCGTCCTTCGTCCCTTCTTCCCTGGCCGGCTGCAGAAGATGGGAGTCCCATTCCCATCAGCTGGGAAGCAGGCAGGTGTTGGACAACTACAGTCGGGCCGAGTTATAAGATCGAGGTCTGTTCGGGGAGGGTACCCTACTGTTCTTCGTGTTTGTATGATGTTCTCGTGCATCCTGGGTAGGGTAGGGTACCCTTGGATGTTCTGTTTGTTTTGGCCGTCGGAGGGTCTCATGTTCTTGAAGGGTGCTCCTCTGGCCTGGGTCCGACTGCAGCTGCACGCGGCTGGGTTCGCCGTCTCCTCTCCAGCGGCCAAGGGGACCTCGAGGCTCTCGGGGATCACGGCTTTCGGGTGGCTCCTGCCCTCTTCGGGCCTGCCCCTGGAGGCTTCTCGTCGCCGCGGCCAGACTCCCTCCGAGGTTCCGGCCAGAGCGCGGACACTGGAGTTCTGCCCCCCGTGCTTTTATTACTCCGGGGGCAGGGGGACGAGGACGACGATAGCGACGACGACGACGACAAAGACGATGGCAACGACTATCGTGACGATGACGCTGACGATGATAATCATGATGGTGATGGTGGTGGTATGGTGACGAACTTGGTCAATGAGGACGGCGATGGCGATGCAGATGTTGGTGGTAGTGCTGCTCATGATGATAAGGATTACTACGATGATCATGATGATGACGATGGTGATGATGACGACGATGATGATGATGATGGTGGTTATGGTGGTGATGATGATTCTGATGATTCTGCATATGATGATGATGGTGATGATGATAGTGATAGAGATGGTGATGGTGATGGTGATGGTGTTGGTGATGATGATTATGATGATGATGATGATGATGATTGTGAGGTGTTGAGGTGGTAAGGATGGTGAGGGTGGTGAGGATGATGAGGATGATTCGGTTGCTGAGGAGTATCATGATGATGACGGTCATGGTGATGATGGTGATGATGGTGGTGATGATGATGATAATGATGGGAGTGATGATGTTGGGGGTGATGAGGATGGTAAAGATTGTGATGCTGCTGTTGCTGTTGCTGATGATGGTGATGATGCTGATGCTGATTATGATCATTATGATGATGATGATATCATTATGATGGTGATGGTGATGATGGTGATCATGATGGTGTTGATGATGGGTGATGATGAGTATGTTTGTGACGATGATGATGATGATCATGCTCATGATGATGATGATGATGATGATGATGATGATGATGATGACGATGACGATGACGATGACGATGATCATGGTGGTGATGATGATGATGATGATGATGTTGATGATGATGATGATGATGATGATGATGATGATGATGATGATGATGATGATGATGATGATGATGATGATGATGATGATGATGATGATGATGATGATGTAAGCAAGCTGCCAATCACAGTGGTTCGGGAAGTGTGACGGAGGCTCTTTCGCCACGCCGCTGCAGTGCGAGCGCGCGCGCACCTGCAGCAGCAAAGAAGCCAGCCGGCGTAGAACCCAGGCCGTGTGCTGAGTGTGATCGCACACGGCCAGCACGCGTAGGCGCATACACAGACTGAAGCGCAGAGAGATACACAGCCTGCGCGACAGCGAGGCTGGTCCAGGAGACCCAGCCTCCGAGATCTGAATGAGCTGCCCGAGGCTTCGAGACGCAAGGCGAACGCTGCACTGCCACGCACCGCTGTCAGGCCGCCGCCCACGTGCCGCTGACCGAGCCCTGGCGACCCGCGTGTGCCGTCCGCTTCGGGCTTCTCGGCATCCTGCAGCTCGGGCTGCGCGATTCTGCGCCGCCTCCCGGCCGGCTGGATGGTCGACGCGACCGCGTGCAGGCGCCAGCGCGTCGTTGTCGTCGTCCGAATCCATCCCAGCTTGCGCGGAGCCGCCGCTGCCGCCACCAGGCCGGCTGGATGGCCGTGCGTGGGCACCTGACGCCTCGACCGCGCCGAGGGGGCTGGCCGCCGCAGTCCGCCGTGCTCGCCCGCTCGCTGCTCCGGTCCGAGCCGCAGCCCGAGCCCGCGTCAAAAGCCTCTGCGCGCACTGTGGGGCCAGTTCGCAGGCACGGCGGCCAGGTGTCGGGCATAGCCAGGACCCCAGGTGAGGGGACCCAGTTAGTGGTGGGGCCCCGAGGCCCTCTACTTGGCCAGAGTCGCTAAGCCAGGTCTGCCGTAGCCGGTGTTTTTCCGGGTGACGGCAGTTCCGGTTAGTGGAACGCGGCGGGGGGGTCGTCCCCCAGTACCTGTCACTAAACCAGGTCCCATCAAACCCAGTTTTGCCAACGCCCGATGTGGGGCCCTCTTGCAGGCATGGTGGCCAGGTGGTAGTCGAACATGATTGTTCCGGGGTTCCTGTGTCAGGAGGGAAAGAAACAACACACAGACACAATTAATCGTCGACTCCGAGGAAAATATGGGAAAATATGGGATGGGGAGGGAGACAAAAACCCATAAAACATGAGAAAATATGGGGAATCCTGGGATTTGTGTGTATTTATTTGTATGCCCCTGGGCCCCCGTCACTGTGAGCGGGATGCGTACTGGCTTGGCGGACTGCGGGGGGAAGGGTGGAGCGCAAGCAGCACAGGCAGCAGCGGGAGCACGAGCGGCTGGAGCCGCAGCCATTTGCCTTGCTGACCAGGGCCTCGAAAGGGCCATATTTTAAGTCGGGCACGTCCCTCTGCAGGAGGAAGATTCAAACATTGTCAACAACTAGTCAGGGGACGATTTTTCTGAGTATGTTTGAATTGTTCTGCATCTGTTTGACAATTATTCATTTTTTCGCCCCAAACCCCCCTGTAGGGGGACCCGCCCGACCTGAGACATACTTCGGTCGGCGGCGCGGGCAGGCAGGGTGCGTCTGCGCCGCACCGCCGTCGCCCACGTCGCGGGTGCCGCCCCCTGCTGAGCGCACCGTCGGCTGCCGCCGCAGCGGGGCGCTGCCAGCGCCGCACCGCAAGGCGGGCGGGAGTCAGCGGGGCCTCCTGCCAGACAGTGAAGCCACGAACCCGCCACGGCCAGTGGAAGTCGCCTGCACCTCGTCCACCTCAGCGGTCCCGAGCAGTCCGTCATGGACGAGCTCACCCAGACCTTCCTCGACCGACGCGGGCAACCAGCGGTGACCCCAGCACATGCGTGGACCCCCAAGCCCCGACGAACGGCAAGCGGCAGAAGCCGCTGCCATGTTTGAGTGCAGCGGCGGCTGCTTGCCGGCAGCCCGTCGCCGCCCGCGAGAGGTTGGCCGAATTCAAGCGGCCTTCCCCCTGCCTCAAACGGGGACAATATTGCGAAGGCCTTACGGCCAGTGCCGCCGACCTTGAAGGGGGACGACCACGACAACGTAGACGTAGACGTAGACCTAGACGTAGACGTAGACCTAGACGTAGACGGCGATGACGACGACGACGACGACGACGACGACGACGACGACGACGACGACGACGAAGACGAAGATGACGACGACGACGACGACGACGACGACGACGACGACGCACGCTGACGCTCTGGAGCCGAAAGCTTCTCCCAGGCAGGGGTGCTCAAGCGGCCCTCCCGCTCCCTCAAGCGGGTTCAGGATTTGCCCCGCAGGAGGTCCGTTCATCTCAGCGGCGAGCCCAGGGGGGAAGTGAAAAGGGGATACAAGGGGCGGGCCTTCTCAGAAGGCTCGGAAGTCCCTTGGCCTGCTGAGAAGTTTTCTAAACCCCCAGAAGATACATAAAACCTATAAGAAGGCGCGAGGGCTTCTGAGAAACCCCGCCGCCTTCTGAGAAGGTCTGCTCCTTCTCATTCCCCCCCTCGCTCGCCGCCGTGTCAGCTCGACGCCGCATCCCAACGTTGTCGTTGTCTCATTCCCCGAGTTTCCTCACGGCCAGCTGGGCGGAGGCGCGACCCTCTCGGCCCCGGCATGGCTCGACCTCCCCCCTCGACAGGGGCAGGAGTGCGGGCGACGGCGCGCGGGCAGCCGCTCCTCCTCCTCCTCCTCTTCCTCCTCCTCCTCCTCCGACGTCCGAGCCAGGGCCAGGGAGAGCGCAGGCAGGTCGAAGGCTGTGCGCATGGTCGTGCAAGGGATGGCCCCCTTCGCCCCAGGCGCGCCCGCGGCTGCTGCTGCAGCTGCCGCCGCCGTCGACGACGACGACGAACCTGTCCCTCCTGGGTAAGTGTCGCTCCTCCTCTTCCTCGCTCCTCCTCCTCCTCCTCCTCCTCCTCCTCCTCCTCCTCCTCCTCCGCCTCCTCCTCCTCCTCCTCCTCCTCATCCTCCGCCTCCGCCTCCGCGTCCTCCTCCTCCTCTCCTCCTCCTCCTCTTCTCCTCCTCCTCCTCCTCGTCCTCCTCGCTCCTCGCTCCTCCTCCTCCTCCTCTCCTCCTCCCCCTCCTCCCCTCCTCCTCCTCCTCCCTCCCCCTCCTCCTGTGTGTGAATCCCCCTACTTTCCTCCTATCTTGCTCATATCCATCGCCCCTTTCGGCTCGGATGCAGGTACTCGTACTCAGAGGGTGAAGAGGACAACTTCCATCATCCTCATCACGTCTACCTACGGACACTTTGGGGGTGGGTTCGGTCCTTCGGTCCCCCTCCCCCTCACACAGGTTATCAGCCTTCTCTGTTCAAAACGCAATCGCTCCAACTTCCGCGCTTCCTGAGCCCCCCACTCAGTCGCGATGGAGGGCGGTGCGCCTCTCGGCCCCGCGCCTCTTCGCGACGGCGTGGCGGACCCCGTGGCGCGCAACTTGGATCAGGAGATTGAAGTTTTGATGGACGTGCATGGCATCCCGCGAGCTGATCGTGTGGCCATTTCTCCAGGTACTGAGGGTCTTGACGCTGGACAAGGACACGCTCCTGGTACTCCTCAGTTCCAGGCCCCTTCCTCGTCGTCAGTCGTTCATCCCGTCGCGTCGCCCGTCGTGTCGGATGCAGCGGGAGACCGCAGCTCGGGTGCTGCGCAGCATCTCTTTCAGAGCGCTGAGGTCCTCGTGCCACGGAATGATCCGCCCAGAAATGCTGTCAGAGCGAGACACCCTGTGGCTCCTGGAGTTCCTCAGCTCCAGACTCCTCAACCTCCTCAAAATCTGACCCCGACTTTTCGGGCCCCTGCTGGGGGGGCCCACTCGGAGGCTCTTTCGCCTCCACAGGGAAGTCCCGTGCAGAGAGGCTCTGGAGGATCTCGCCGCTGGGGCGGGAGTCACGCGAACGCCGGCGCGCCAGGACGGAACCCAGTCACCCGTGCCGTGACGCCAGTCCGAGAGCACATCCGCGCCCTCGAGTTTCGTGCTCAGACCCGCGACGGCGCAGCCTTCGCCGGTCGTCAAGTCACTGTTTCTCGTTCTCGCGCAGCTTCGCCTCGTGACAGACGTGGCCCCGAACAGTTCCAGATTGCAGCCCAGGATTTGCACAGCCGCAGTCCCTCCCAGAGGGCACGAAGACGCGCTGTCAGCTCACCTGTGGCTGCGCCTGCCGCCGTCCCCCTAACAGATATGGCTGAGCTAAGAGACCAGGTACAGACGTATGTGGAGCATCAGACTGCTCTCGTGCACCAGGCAACCGCCACTGAGACTGCGATCTTGCGATCGGATCTCGCTAAAGGTTTGCAGGAAGTCGACGCTAGATTGTACGAGGATCGTCACGTCATATGTCAACTCGTTTCGAAGGTCGATGCTGTTGCCGCTCAGCGTGGCCAAGACCGCTCCGAGCTTGCCGCTGTGCACTCCGAGTTCTCTCATTTGGAAGCACGTTTTATCCATATGCGTGACCACAATGATACTCGCGCCAAGTTTCTCCACGATGAAATCCAAGCAGTTGCTGCCGCCAGCGCCGGCGCGGCTCCCTCAGCTCTCCAGGGCCAGATTATTGAGCTTCGTGACGCCACGATGTCTGCTACATCTGATCTTCGTGCTGAGACCCAACAAGTCCAACAAGATCTCTACGGCAAACTCTGTCAAGCCGAAAATGCTGTCAACCAGCGTCTCTCTGATTCCCAAGTTGATTCGATCCCAAAGCTCACCGCCAGAGTCCTGACTCTCGAAGAGGCCGTGACTGAGCTGCGCGTTGTAAGGGCCCAGACTGGCCAGCTGGTGCCCCCTTCTTCGGTTGACGACCCCGCCGTACTGGCAGCCGTACAACGGACCGTGCGTGCGGAGGCGGACCACGTGCAAAGGCAGTTACACGAGCTTCGCTCTGAGAGGGATGCTGGAAAGGCACGGGTATCTGAAGTGCAGACCCGCCTGGCGGATACGCAGCAGGAGCTGTCGCGCGTAAAGGCCGACATGGATCAGCTACGTTCTCTTCTTACAGACCTTTCCCAGTCTACTCAACGACAGTATTCCGTGCTTACAGACAGGACCCGCGAGGTCCAGAGGAATGTTGATGGTTTCTCAGGCTGCATCGAACAGTTGCAACGTGACAACATCATTCTCGAAGACCAATTCAAGGCCCACGTAGCTGACGCTACACAGCACACACCTGTACCACCGCAAGCCCCGACCTCCAGACGCACTTCTCCCGGCGCCCCTGCCTCGAACGCGGGGGGTGTGCAGGGGGAAACCCCAGCCGCTGGCTACCAGCCACAGGCCCGACGTGTGTCACCGTCAGCTGCCAGCAGGACCGCGGCCCCGGCCGCTTCCGCAGCACCTGCACAGGAGGCAAACTTCGACGCTGCAAGCTTTCGCACGCACTCACCAGTGCCCAACGTCCTTGGTGCTACTGTCATGCAGTCTCAATACACCATCGGAGGGAGCCCTGTTGCTACCATCACACCGGTGAAGGAGAGCGAGCGTGTGCGTGTTCCAGGTCTTCCCAGAATCGGACATGTTCTTGAGTGGCAGCACGCAGTCCGCAAGGCCTTCTGCAGTGCCTCTGGGCGTCCAGATGCTGCATACAAGTTCTTCTGTGTTGCAGAACAGCCCGGTGTGACACTGGATGATCTACAGGACAGCGGTGATTTCGCAAGTTTGGATCTGAAGTTCGCGGAAGCTTTACAAGCGATTCTCAGCAGCGAATTGAAACTGGATATCAAATTGCTGGAGAACACAGAGCACAAGCACGGTCGCATGATAAAGGGACGTCAGATCTACTGGAAGATTTTGCGTTATTACGATGTGACCGACGCCGACGATACGATTCATGATTTCGAAAGGATCAACACTCTACGTATGCATGGAGATGACCTCAAAAGGTTCGTGACGGAGTGGGACCAACTGCTCCTGGAGCTCCGGGAGCTTCCTCCGCCGAACATTATGGAGTCACTGTTTCGTACACAGATTGAGTTGCATCCTTGGATGAAGGACGACATGAACACGTACAACAAAGCTCCTAAAGGGGCACCAGAGCGCTGTTACACTTGGCTCCACCACCGAGTCACAGCTGTTCTTGAGCTACACCGAACGCGGCGCAAGCAGTACCACCTGAGGACAGGCAACAGGGACACCGCAGCCATCATCTCTCCGAAGACTGGCTTCTGCGTGCCCTTCAGCAAGGGCAAATGCCCCAAGGGAAACGCGTGCAAGCTCCTGCACATGGTGGACTCCCGCAGCCGCCCTGACACTGGCGCCCCTCACAGCGAGAACTCTCGCCAGCCCCAGCGTTCTGCCCAGCCACCCGGCTCGCAGCAGCCTCACGGCGGCGCCGCGCGTTTTTGCCACAAATTCGCCAAAACTGGTGCCTGTTCGCACGGCGACCGCTGCCGCTACCCCCACGTGCCCGCCTGCAGCTACTTCCAGGCAGGCCACTGCGCCAAGGGCGACGCGTGCACCTACGCACACCTGGCAGCCAACGCTGCGACTCCGCCACAGAGCACCAGCCGCCCGCGGAGTCAGGACAGCCGTGGCCGCCCCCCCTCGCGTGGACCGAAATCTGGTCGAAACCACCGTTCGTCCAGGAGTCCGGGGGGATCTCAGCAGCCTCCTCGTGACGCCTCCCAATCTCAGACCTGGGATAACTGGCGATCTCGGCCCGCTCCCAACCAAGACGGGTATGAGAGTCAGGAAGGCACGCTCCACGACGACTCCCAGCGCGGACGTCGACCTTCTCGCGACTCAGACCGTACCAGCCAGCGGAGCAGCACGAGCACGAGGGCCCGGTCACTTGCCGCTCCCTGGAACCGAGTGTACGTCATACGCTCCAAACACGGCGCCCTGACCGGCACCCGCGCCGGCTCCCAGGCCGGCCCCGTGCGTAACCCCCAGCCCGGCTCGCCGCCCGGCGCCCTGACCGGCGCCTTTGCCGGCTCCCAGGCCGGCTCCCAGTCCGGTTCCCCACCTGGCGCACTGCTGCCTGGCGGCGCCCCCCCCGGCTCCGAGCACGGCTCCCAGACCAGCTCCGAGCCCGGCGCCCTGACCGGCACCCGCGCCGGCTGCCAGGCCGGCTCCGAGCACGGCCCCCAGACCAGCTCCGAGCCCGGCACCCTGACCGGCGCCTTTGCCGGCTCCCAGTCCCGCTCCGAGTCCGGTCCCCAACCCGGCTGTTCTGAGCGCAGCACCTTTCTCGGCTCCGAGCCTGGCGCCCTGCCTGGTGCCTCGCCAGGCCCCCAGTTTGGACACAGCACGCGAGTGTCCAACAGTCCGGGGGGCACGCGCTGTTACGACTCCTGTCGACTACGGCGCTCCCCCTCCCGCGACCGACGCCGCAGCAGCCAAAGCAATGATCACGACCCGAGCCCTTGTGATCGGCCTCCCGGCTGTCTTCGACCTCAAGTTGACGTCTGTCGTCCACGATCCTTCGCTCTCGCTGTAGTCCCTGGCAGGAAGACTCAGACGCCGAAAGGCTTGCAATGGAACTTTGCAGCCACAGAGATTCACTACTTCCCTGTTCAGACCAAAATGCGTCGACACCGTACTTCCCCTAACCAGGGATATGTGGTCCACGTTCCTGATGTTCTTCCGGACCACTGGCTGCAGACCTCCGCGGATGCGCTCCAGGAGGCAATCGAGAACGCCATCCGTTTGACCGAGCGCCTGGACGACGACCTCGACACCTGCATGCCGCTTGTCCCAGCCGGGGCAGTGCAGCAGGGAATTGCAGCAGGGCTAGTGCAGCAGGGAACTGCAGCAGGGCTAGTGCAGCAGGGAACTGCAGCAGGGACCATGCAGCAGGAAACTGCAGCAAAGTCCCCCGCGGTTCTCGCACGGTCTTGGGTCTTGGATAGTGGTTCTGCGCACCACATCACGGACAAGGACGATTTGACTCAAGCTGAAACATGTGGTATTCGTCGTGGACATGAATACGTATTGGAAACAGCAAACGGCGATCGAGTTGTTAATGAGCACATCAATGTTTCTGTGCCTTCCATTAACTTGCACACAGGTTCTTTGGCTCTCAAAGGTTGTCCGTCTGTTATTTCCATGGGTCGTCTCGTCGAGGATGAGGATTGGACCATCCATTGGAGCAGAAAAGATGGGTGTGTTCTCTCACCACCTGATGGTGGACCATCACGGAAGGCCCCTGTTCGCGACTACATACCACACGTTGACGCCGATAACATGGAGTTAGTGTTTCCGCCTCCACCGAATCCGGGGGGGCACTGTCCGTGCTGCGGCGCCACGAAGGACCAGCCACGGCAAGGGGATGACTCAGCTCCGGCTCAAAAGCCGCATGCTTCTGTTACGTCTTCAAGGACACGCCCGGCTGCTGCTCCATCAGAGCATCTGGACACCAGAGCGCCCAGAGGATCTGGACACAGGAAGAGAAACCCACCTCCCCTGCCCCCGCGGCGCGGAACACGGGACTCTCCAGGAACGACCCGGCACGGAAAATCTCCCCGCTCCCAGGACTCTCCGGATCCGATTCGGCTGAAGAAATCCCGAAGCAGGAGCCCGCTGGCTCTGGCTAAGCCGTTGTTCTTTCGACAGACGGTCAAAATCAAGACCCCGGCTCTTAGTTCGGACCCCCCTGTGCTGAAGAGGCAGACGCCTCCCTCGCGTTCAGGTTGTTTTTGTGTCCTCCCTCGACAGCAGGTAGCCGCGAGCTCAGCCACCGCCGACCAGCCCGATCAGCCGGTCGATTGGGACCCCGATCGCCGATCGGACGCGGATCGATCGCTGGATCCCGGCCTCGGCTTCCATTCGCCCACTCTCGGTCCGGAGACCAGAGACGCCGTCGCTCTCCCGAGCGCCGATCGCGCGTGGTCTGACTACATAACAGATGTCATAAGGGGTGCTGCCCATCTGGACGCCGAAATTGCAGCGGGCAACCGCAGCGAGTACGGCGCAACGAAGGGCACGTCGAAAGGGGGAACGGAGGCCGACCCTGCCCCCCCTACACACCACAACTCCCCTTACGGTACATCATCTGGCGCGTCCTCGAGCCATGGTTCCGCCTCCTCTGGCGCCCCCATGGCGTGCCGCTGGTTCTGCCGCCGCTGATTACGCAGGCTCGGCAGTTGTACCTCATGGACATCAGAGCATACCAGCACCACATCATGATGGACGATGACATCTGCATACAATTTTGATGGCTTCCGAATTTCTTCTGATTTTTGACGTGCCTCTCACATCTTGGTCGATATCAAAACCATACTTGTCACCATGGACAGGCCCAGCTGTATATGAAAAGGTACCGCAACCAGCCTACTCACCATTTCTTGCAGCCGACGCCGAGAATTTGGTTGGAGCGATGGCATAAGTTTTGTGCGTTATCTCTGGGACGTTAGCTTCGCGATAGAAGAGCAGGTGACAACCTTATTATCGATTGCAGTCTTGACAAAACGGCCTAAAGAGCCACAAAGATGATTGTCTAGCATGTACTGTTGAAAATGCACAATTGCAAAAACATGTGAAAAAGCATAATTGCATAAATACACTTGATTCTTCATTACTGGTGCAAGACGTACAAGATTTTCTTGGAACTTGCGCATGCACTCTACTCCTCATATCTCAATGTTTTGCGTTTTACTTTGGATTGGATCTGGCTCATTGCACACATCGTTGCATTCATATCATGTGTTGCTTCGGGCACCGACCGTTTGGGTCGGTGTCATAAGAGCTCAGTCTCTCCATTCCACTTCTCTCCAGCCCACAGCACTGTCCTGGGTTCTATCTCGGCGGCAGGCGCTGTAAAACTTTGTTTGCGGGTTAGCGCCGCCGTTGGGTGCGAACCTTACGACAGAGTTTTGGCTGTCCCTTCTTTCCTTCCTGGGCTGAAGCAGTGGATTGCAGACAGGAGTTCAGTAGAGATTCACTCTCCTATCCCGATCCCCGCTTCGGTGCCTTTCGCCTTTGTGCGTGGGCATCGGGCGGGATCGGGACGGGGGGTGTGTGTGAATCCCCCTACTTTCCTCCTATCTTGCTCATATCCATCGCCCCTTTCGGCTCGGATGCAGGTACTCGTACTCAGAGGGTGAAGAGGACAACTTCCATCATCCTCATCACGTCTACCTACGGACACTTTGGGGGTGGGTTCGGTCCTTCGGTCCCCCTCCCCCTCACACACCTCCTCCTCCTCCTCCTCCTCCTCCTCCTCCTCCTCCTCCTCCGTCGAAGACTGCGACGCCTCTGGCGTCCCGCCCACTTCCACGGGCGCCGAGGGGCTGCGTGCGGCGCCAGCGATGGCTGAGCTCACAAGGGGGGCCTCCCGGCTCACTTCGCTGGGGGCGCGCAGATGGCGACCTGCACCGACCACGTCTCGGGGCGGCAAAGAGGGGGGCGATGACAAACATGGATCAAGGGGGCGTGGATTAGCGACGGGTCCCGTTTCCATGGGAAATCGCGGATCTCCTCCGCCGAGCGAGGCGGCACCGGCCACATTTGGGGGAGGGTGCCTCCCCCGATTCGTGGGTTTGGCGACCGCGCGCAAAATCCATGGATAGCTAATCCATGTTTGCGCGCCCCCGAAAAGAGAGGGGCGACGACCAGGGGGGTGGACATCATGACGGGGGCCGCGATCATCTCAACAGATTTCGTGGTGCCGCTTCTTACTTCAGTGCGTCCTGGCCCCCTCCCCCGGGGCCGCGCGCGCCGCCTGCCATGATTTGCGCGCCCCCCTCTTGGACGCCCCCTCATTGGACGCCCCCGAACATCCTCGTCGGCTCGACGCCGGTGGCCTTCCGGGCGTTGGGCACGGCGCGACCGCGACGGCAAGGGCCTTTTCTGGGGTGCCCTGGCCAGCGCCATCTTTGGCGACCGTGCCGTCGTCTCGCTCACCACGCACACTCCAGGCATCAGTTTCTCACAACCAGGAGGCGAATGCGTATCCGAGACTGTCTTCATCAAGGACTCGGATACGTATTCGCCCCCCCTCCAGAACAACAGCAACAACCAACAACCACCACCACGACAACATAACCAACACCAACACCAACAACAACAACAACAACAGCAACAACAACAGCAGCAACAACAACAGTAACCACAACACCGACAACAACACCAACAACAACGACAACAACAACGACAACAACAATGACAACGACAACGACGACAACGACAACGACAACGACAACAGCAACAGCAACACAAACAACAACGACAACTACCAGGACGACAACAGCAAGGACAACAACAATGTCAACACCACCAACAACAACATCATCAACAACAACGACAACAAGAACGACAACAACGACGACGACGACAACGACACCATCAACGACAAACATGCATCCGAGGCCAGCTGCAAGGACCCCCCGCTTCCCGGACAGAGCCACCGTGCCCACGGGCGCTTCACGGGCGCGCAGGGCCTCTGTCCCCGCTCGCTGGCAAGCAATCTCGGAGGCCAGCGTGGCCGAGGCGCTGCGGCGGGCCCGGAGCTAAAGTCGGGCACGTCCCGCTGCAGGAGGTGCACTCGAGGTCGGTAGAACACGGTATGGCGACGACTTCTCGTGCTGTTTTGTTTTTCTGTCTGATGCTTTGTCGAAGCGTTGTTTCAACTGTTCTTCCAGAGTCCGCCTGTAGGAGGACATGCCCGACCTAGTCTAGGAGCCGTATGAGCGTCGGCTGGACAGCTGGTCAGGCCGGGCACTGGAGGTCACAGAGCTGCCCTTGCGATCGGTTGATCGCGCGGTCTTGTCGCAGGGTCGCCCCCTCGCCCGCAGACTCTGGCGCGGCTCGGGGCGAGGCTCGCCCGCCGCCCTCCAGAGCACCGTGGACCTCGCAGCCGTGACCCGGACAGCGAGCACGCATCGAGGACGGAACCTGCTCTCTCGAGAGCCTCCACACATTTGCACAGACAGCTCCTGCGACACGCCGGACGGCCAGCTCGGCCTCGCGAGCCTTGGCCACGGTGAGTTCCAGCCCCGCCTCATCAGCACCGCACCCACCTTCGGCGAGCATACCATCACCTGGTCTCAACCGATCGGGTGCGGGTCGCTGCCCGTCGCACCAAGAAGGGCCTTCGCTGCGTCTCCTCCTCCCCCTCCTCTCCTGCCGTGTCATCCATTCCCCCCGTCCTCGTCGTCCTCCTCTTCCTCCTTCCCCTCCCCTCCCTTTTCCCTCCCTTCCCTCGATGTTTGCAGCCATGCTGTGGCCTGATGGTCGAAAAGCCGCTTCCCTTCCAGGCCTTTCTGAGCTTTGGCACATTTTCTTTCAAGCAAAGACGAGTGAGCACGACCGAGCGTCATCAGCTTGCGTCCGACCGAACACTTCCCTCCTCCTTCCCTCCCTCCCTCCCTCCCACCTCCCTCCTCGTCGTCCTCTCTCCTCCCCCTTCCCTCCCTCCCTCCCCCCCTTCCTCCCTTCTCTCCCCCCTTACATTGACTTGGTCAGATGGTCGCACTCATACTCGTACTCCCTCCCCCATCTCCTCCCCTCCCTCCCCAGGAGGGTCCAAACGGACCGCGCCAAGGGGGAGCTTATCCTGCCCCCCCTGCTTCGTGCGCCTCACCTCCCGCTTGGTGAGAAAGGCCTGCGAGGCGCTTGCAGTCTCGGGGCCTGGACGAACCTCTGTCCGAAGTGCTGCGATATCCTCCCCTCCCGTAGATGGACAAAACGGAAGCCTTGGCTCCGTCCCCCCGTCCCCCCCGTCTATTCAAAGCTGGCCCTGGGCATTCGGGAGCACAGGCTCGAAATGAACCAAAAAAAAAACGTTGACCCCCCAAGGGCCTCCAGCAGGCCGGACGCCAACTTTGAGTCCGGAAGGAGGGGGGCGAACACGGGGTCAAAAACGACGGGTTTCCCACTTTCTTGTCACCTCATTGTCCCTCCCTCCCTCCCTCCCCCCTTCCCTCCTCAGGAGCTCAAGGCCGCCCAGGAGGTGCTCCGCAGCCTGGTCCTGGCGCGGGACCTCGCAGAGGCCAGGGCCTCTGCCGGCCTTAAAGCCTTAGAGCTCTGCCTGGCTCTGCGGAAAGTGCACGCGGCCCCTGTCACAGATCTCGGCGAGGCGATGGGAGGAGGGTTGAGGGAGAAGGAGGGGGAGGAGGAAGAGGAGGAGGAGGAGAAGCAGGAGGAGGAGGAGGATCGAGGACGGAGGACGGTGGAGGAGGATGATAGGAGGACGGAGGACAGAGGAGGAGGAGGAGGAGGAGAAGGATGAGGAGGAGGAGGAGGAGAAGGAGGAGGAGGAGGAGGACGAGGATGAGGAGGGAGGATGGAGGACGCAGGATGGAGGATGGAGGATGGATGATGGTGGAGGAGGGGGAGAGGGAGGAGGGAGGGGGAGAGGGACGCCGGTGATATTGGCCTGGACATTCATCCAAGATCCGGTCTTTTTCGTTCATGGCTGAGGCTTTGGCCTCATGTAGAGGAAGCAGCGCTCGCAGTTCGTTGGCAGTTTGCCGTCGGTAATTTGTGTTGGGTTCTGCGAGAGAGAGGTGAAGGACGGAGGAGGACGCAGGATCCCCGAGGTCTGGGCGCAGCACCTGCTTCGCGCTGGGCGCTTCCGCCCTGTCTCGGGCCCCAGGGCCATCACAGATCGGTCGGGCTCGGTGAACGCCGCAGGAGGATGGGGTCCAGGTCTTTGGCCGTGATTCTGCGCGATCTTGTATTTTTTCGCGACGTGGGATCTCAGGGATGGAGAGTGGAGGAGGAGGAAGAGGAGGAAGAGGAGGAAAGGAGGAGGGGGAGGAGTAGGAGGATAGAGAAGGATTGAGGAGGATGGAGGACCCTGACTCTGGACCCGCCCCGCCCTACTTTGGACTATTGCGAACGTAGGGCGGACAGTTCCACCCTACTTTTTAAGCTCCTCCTTTGATGTCGATGTCCGCCGTACTTTGCCGTCGCTGTTTTCGCCATATGTTTGCAGAAGTATCCGCCCTATCTTTGCTGTGGCGGAGATTTCCGCTTCACTTTTTCGCATCGTTTGGAGTGCATGTCCGACACAATTGAAAGTTGGCCAGCCAAGCAAAGTACGCGGATCTGGAGTCAAGGGAGGAGGAGAATGATGGAAGATTGAGGATTGAGGATGAAGGATGGAGGATGGGGGATGGAGGATGGAGGAGGAGGAGGAGGACGAGGAGGATGACGAGGAGGATGACGAGGAGGAGGAGGAGGAGGAGGAGGAGGAGGGGGAGGAGGGGGAGGAGGGGGAGGATGAGGGGGGATGCAGGATGCAGGATAGAGGATGGGGGGTGCAGAATGGAGGATGGAGGATGGACACGCGGCCCAGCCGGGGAGCCCCGCGGGGGGGGCGGGCAGCCCCGCGGCCCACGGCACCGAGGCGCAGACGCTCGCGCAGCTGCGCGCGGCGATCAAGAGCGCGGAGGGCGCAGGCGCCCCTCTCCTCCTCCTCCTCCTCCTCCTCCTCCTCCTCCTCCTCCCTCCTCCTCCTCCTCCTCCTCCTCCTCCCTTCCCCTCCTCCTCCTCTCCTCCTCCTCCTCCTCCTCCTCTTTTTCCCCTCCTCTTTTCCTCCTCCTCTCTTTTCCTCCTCCCCTCCTCCTCCTTCTCCTCCTCCTCCTCCTCCTCCTCCCTTCCTCCTCCTCCTCCTCCTCCTCCTCCTCCTCCTCCTCCGCCTCCCTCCTCCTCCTCCGCCTCCTCCTCCTCCTCCTCCTCCTCCTCCTCCTCCTCCTCCATCCTCCATCCTCTGAGGGGCGGGGAGCTCACCATACCTCGTTGCGTCTTTCTTCCCGCCCTTCCGCTTCTTTTGCTGGAACATCCGCAGGCTTGAAGCACAGGGCGCTGGACTACGCCCGGCAGCGGGCGACGGCTGCGGTGCAGCTTCAGGAGGCTGCGGGATGAGATGGGAAACGCGAGCGTGAATCCCGTTTTCCTTATCCACCCAGAGAGATTCGCTTAAGTTCCCCACCAGCTCAATTGTGTACCCCTTCTCCTTCATGTTCCCCTCTGGCGCCTCCTCCATCATGTTCTTCGTTGGTCCTGGAACTCCTTCGCGCCCCCCTCCTACTCAGATTTATCCTCCTGCTTCTTCTTGTTTTCGCTGTCAAGAAGCCACTGCCAGCAAGATACCCTAAACAGCAAAATTGAGGACTCGATGAAATCAGATGAATGGAGTGCCAATAGAGATGTAAACATGGGAAGCCACCAGGGAGACCATACAGGAAACCATGCGGGAGACCATACCAAAATACCATACAGGAGATCATGACGGGAGACCATGCGAGAAACCAGACGGAAGACCATACGGGAGACCATGACGGGAGACCATATGGGAGACTATGATGGGAGACCAAAACCCACCAGCCACCGATTCCGGAACCAGAGGAGTTCGGACAAATACATGGAGATTTTCCGGGCGGGGCTAGTAGGACGAGGATGAATCATTTCCAGAGCCTTCTGGAACGCTCTCGCAGCGTTCCCGAACGCTGTGAGAAGGCGGCGGCGCCCGAGACAGCCTCCAGAACCGCCGGATCGCAGAGATTCCCGACTGCTCGCTGGCGGTAAACCGTCAATCTAGTTACCGCCGGGACCCTCGTAGAGCTCTTGAAGTCGACAAGGCATCCTAGGAGTTCCGCAGCTAGCCTGCAGCTGCATCGAACGCATGCATGCAGAATCTATTGCACGAAATGAATATTTCCAACAGTTCTGGTTATAGCTGTTTTTTCGCCTCGGCCTGGCTCTCGCGGCTCCTTCACTTAAAAGTTTGAATGTATGCGCCATAGACGTCCACTGCTGACGTGCAGCGCGAGATGACGTCGAAGAGCCGACCAATTCATGCAGCATCTCTCACAAGTTTCTACAATTGTGTTTCGGAAAGCACTGTTTTGTGACCTCGCAATGCTTGCAGTAATGCAGCAGGGCCTTTCGAGGCGCTAGACCAATGCTAGCGATGCTGCTGAATCGACTCGTGTGGCTGAAAGCTCTGTAGCTGCTCTTAATGTCAAGATCAAGTCCTTAAACGGACTCGTTTTTCTGCCATAGCTCGAGTAGCAGACCGATCTCAGGCTTCTCGAGGCTCCAGGCCAAAGCTTTCGATGCTGCTGAATCGACTGCTGTGACTAAGCGATCTCTAGCTGGCCTAGATCTCGAGTTCAGTCGAGAAACTACATATTCTGCAACATGTCATTTTCTCAGGGTCGGTTCCCGGAGGTGAATCGATAGTAAGATTGCAGCGACAGCGCTGAGAATTCGCATGCAAACTTCTACAGGCAGTAGCTTCACATAGTAAGCATTCCAGAGAAAAGGAATCGTAAAATCTCGAGATTTCCTGAACCATCCGGCGAAACCCCACATGAAGTTCGTTGTGGCCGAATCGGCCAACTAGCTCCAGCTTGCGCCCGAATTCCTCTTAGCTCATCTAGCCGAAGAGCTCTGCGAGGTAGTTATCCTCGCCCGAATTTGTCCTCGCCCCGGCTCCGGCCTGCCTGGCAGACGAGTTGTCTGGGAAGTCCTGCGCTGCGAGATGCCTCCCTGCGGAGGCCGCCAGGAGCCGCCGTGTGGAGTTGCTGGAGCCGGCGCTGCGCACGGACGGCGCCCTTGCCGGGGGAGGCGGAGGGGGAGGGGGCTGGAGGAGCAGGAGGCGGAGGAGGAGGAGGATGAGGAGGAGGTGGAGGAGGAGGAGGAGGTGGAGGAGGAGGAGGGGAAGGAGGAGGAGGAGGAGGGAGGAGGAGGAGCAGGGAGGAGGAGGGGAAGAAGAAGGAGGAGGAGGAGGAGGAGGGGGAAGGAGGAGGTGGAGGAGGAGGAGGAAGAGGAGGAGGAGGGGAAGGAGGAGGAGGAGGAGGAGGAGGAGAGGAGGGAGGAGGAGGAGGAGGAGGAGGAGGAGGAGAGGAGGAGGAGAGGTGGAGGAGGAGGAGGGGAGGAGGAGGGAGGGAGGAGAGAGAGGAGGAGGAAGGAGGAGGAGGAGGAGGAGGAGGAGGAGGAGGAGGAGGAGGAGGAGGAGGAGGAGGAGGAGGAGGGGGGGAAGGAGGAGGAGGTGGAGGACCAGTGGAAATCCAAGAGTCATCAACGATGTCGAAATAAGCCCTCCCACCAAGCTCCCTCTTCAAAGGCCCCTACAACGGTTCATTTCCACAAAGGGAACTGTCTCGTTGGAAGACAAGCGTTGGAAGACCCTGAAGCATGCCAGAGCATTGTTCTCGGGATTCCAACGCCACGGATCGACCTGACGGTTGCGTATTGACGATCGTGATTCGCTCCAGAGCGCCATTCTCGAGATTTCAACACAACGAATCAACGTAATTGTTGCACCCTCATCATCCTGAACCCTTCCAAACATCATTTCTGGTACATTGATCGCGTGATTCCGTGAACATCTTGAATTTGTTAAGCTGGATGCGCGCGGCGCTAGCCACAGTTTGAAAAGGAACCGCCCTCAATCCGTGAAACTCTTGCAAATGTTTAAAATGAATGTGCGCGGCGCTAAGGCGAGAGCCACATTTTGAAAACGACCCGCCCTCAATCTGTGAAACTCTTGCGAATGTTTGAAACAAATGTGCGCGGCGCTCAGGCGAGAGCCACAGTTTGAAAACGGCCAGCACTCAATCCATGAAGCTCTTGCAATTTGGGCCAACGAATGTGCGCGGCGCTAACGCGAGAGCCACATGTTGAAATCCACCCGCCCTCCATGTGTGAATGTGTTGCCCTTTTCAGCTGTTAGGTCATAAATGGTAAAGAAGTCTCAAGCGAAACGCCCGGCCCGCCCCAAAAATTGGCTTTGGGGTGCGACAGGGAGAAGTTATGTACATTGAAAAGGAATGGAAGAGATGGAGGAGAGAGAAGAAGAGGAGGAGGACGGGGAAGGAGAGGAGGATGAGGAGGACGAGGAAGGGGGAGGAGGAGAAGGAGCAGAGATGAGGAAGCAGGAAAGAGGAGGAAGGGATGTGGGACTTGGAGCAGGAGGGGTTACCTCGTGCGAGGAGGAGGAGGGCGAGGACGAGGACCAGTATAAGCCCAAGACCCTCCCTCCAAGCTCATTCTTCATAGGCCCCTACAAGGGTTCATTTCCACTGAGGAAGTGCCCCGTTGGGAGACAACCGTTTGAAGGTCTTGAAACCCGCCAAAACACCATTCTCGAGACTCCAACGCCACGAATCATTCAGACTCTGCTTTTTGACGATCCTGAATCGTGCCAGAACACCGTTCCTGGTACTTCTGCACTGCGACTCAAACTCATTGTTGCAGCCTGGAAACCCTGAATCCTTCCAAAACGCAGTTCCTGGTACGTTAACCATGGGAACCCGTGAAGCTTTTACAATTGGTTTGAACGAATTTGCGCGGCGCTGAGGCGAAACCACATTTTTTAAAAGAGCCGCCCTCAACCCGTCAAGCTCGTGCAATTGTTCCGAGACGAATGTGCGCAACGCTAAGGCGCGAGCCACGTTTTGAAAACGACCCGCCCCCAATCCGTGAAAGCCTTGCAACTGTTTGAAACGAATGTGCGCGGCGCTCAGTCGAGAGCCACATGTTGAAAGCATCTGAAAGCCACTAACCCGCCCTTCATCAATGAAACGCTTGCACATGCTTGAAACGAGTGTGCGCGGTGCTAACGCGAGAGCCACATTTTGAAAACCACGGGCCCTCCATCCGTGAAACTCTTACTCATGTTTAAGACAAGTGTGCGCTTCTCTAAGGCGAGGGCCACGTTTTGAAAGCCACCCGCCCTCAATATGTGAAACTCTTGCGAATGTTTGTAAGCTTCCAGATCATAGATACTGAGGAAGTATCAGGCGACACGCCCGGCCCGCCCTGCCGATTGGCCTCGGGTTGCGACAGGGATAGGAATGGAGAAGGAGGAGAAGGAGAAACCATAAAAATGATAATACTATCATGAGGGAGGCGAACACGGGGGGTGAGGGTGAGGACGGGGGAGTTGCATGAACAAGTTTTCATGGGGATGGGGCAGGGGGGGTAGTGATCACACGGAGGCAGTGACGCAATCGTAGGTATCACATTGTGGGCTGATTCGGGCTTATTCATCAAGGTGCGCCCAGCATCATTCAAGGGCGTTCGCCGTGTGGCTTTTGGAGCAGCTCCCATGTTTTGCCTGCACGAAATCAATTCAGCGGCCTGGCAGGGTTTCTGGGGGGCTTATAACAGCCACCTAGGGGAATGCCACTCTAGAAATGTAGAGTACCGCCTCCCAGAAATGGCTGCTGGGGTCCACATCACTTGTGAGGACTTTACCACACATCAGGCAGCATATGAGTGCGCAGGGGATGGAGCCCGTCTCGCCAGGCTCCCCCAGCATGACATCCAGCAAGTGTGTGTAATATGGATGATGAGGCAGTTCGTGTGCAGAAACGCCTCATAGAGGTGACCCTGCAAGTGACAATTCAAGCCCCATCCCGGTACTCGGCCATCTCCCAAGCTGATCACGTAACCCGCAGTCGTGCTTCTAGGGCCCAGCGTGTAGGGAGCCTGGAGCCACGCAGCGTGGTCGAGAAGGGAGGGGCCCCCAACCAAGGAGTTGGGAACGCTGGACTGGCTTGCCTCGCAATGCCCGCGCAAACCTCACCAGATCCACCAATCATGAGGTGTCTTGTTGTCATGGACATTGGTGAGTGTCCTAAGTGTGGAGCTTGCGGTAGTGCGAAAGTAGGCAAGGTCTGCAGACCACTGGGGTGAGAAGGTGCTGGCCAAACTGTGGGATGGCCGCCTTCTGCCGTGTCTGCAGGTCTGGCCAAACGAGCTGGGCAAGTGGCAGAGAGCTGAGGAGCGAGAAGTTCTGCAGCGCTCGTCGTCCCTCCGTTTCATGATCGGACGTTGGGATTCGGGGTGTGCGCCAGGAGGACGAAGAGGAGGAGGATGAGGAGGAGGAGGAGGATGAGAAGGAGGAGGAGGAGGAAGAGGAGGAGGAGGAGGAAAAGGAGGAAGAGGAGGAGGAGGAGGAGGAGGAGGAGGAGGAGGAGGAGGAGGAGGAGGAGATGGAGGATCAGGAAAAGGAGGTGGAGGAAGAGGAGGGGGAGGAGGGGGGGAAGGAGAGGGGGAAGCGGGGTGAGGCAGGGTTGGGGGGGCGTAGAAGCGTGGAAGCGTGGAGGGGAGGCGGAGGCGGAGAATGAAGAGGACGGGAGGCGGAGGCGGAGGCGAAGGCTGAGGAGGATGAGGAGGCGGACTAGGAGGGTGGAGCGAGAGGAGGGCGGGGGAGAAAGTGTTAGCGGCAGCTGGGAAGGGTAATTGCCAGCTCCTATGTCCTAGCTCTAGTTTCGGCCAGGCCTGGCATGGGCCATGGACCGGCGCGCAGGTTCTCTTGGCTTGGCTGGGCGCTGGGAGGGAGAGGGGGAAGCAGGAGGAGGTAAGGGGAGGGAGGGAGAAAAGGCAAAGCAGCAACAGCATGAGGAGGAGGAGGAGGAGGAGGAGGAGGAGGAGGAGGAGGAGGAAGGAGAAGGGGAAGAAGGAAGGAGGAGGGAGGCGGCGAAAGAGGCGCGAATGGAGAAGGAAGAGGAGCAGATGGACGAGGAGGAGGAGGTTGATGATGAGGAGGAGAAGAAAGAAGAGGAGGAGGACGACGGGGATGGGGACGGGGCTGGGACGGGGGAGTGGGAGTGGGAGGGGAAGGAGGGAGGCGGCGAGACACAAAGAGAGGGAAGGAGGCGGCGAGAGAGAAAGGGAGGGAGGGAAGGAGGGAGGCAGGGAGGATGATGAGGAGGAGGAGGGAAGATGAGGAGGAGGTAGATGAGGAGGAGGAGGAGGAGGTGGAGGAGAAGGAGGAATAGGAGGACGAGGAGGAGAGGAAAGCCAGTGCAAACCCAAGACTCATCAACGATGCTGGAGTACACCCTCCGCCCAATCTCCTTCTTCAAAGGCCCCTGCAAATATTCATTTCTACTGAGGCAGTGCCCCGTTGGGAGACAACCGTTTGAAAATCCTAAAGCGTGCCAAAAAACAATTATCGGGACTCCAGCGCCGGTAATCAACTTGACTGTTGCGTCTTAAGGATCTTGAAATGCGCCAGAGCACCATTCCCGGGACTTCAACACCGCGAACCAACGCTATCTTGACATCGTTCCGAAACACTATGCCTGGTACGTGCGCTGATCAGGGGAATCAGAACAACTGTTGGGAATGTTTGAGACGAGTGTGCGCTGCATTAAAACGAGAACCACATTTTGAAACATTTTGATAAGGAGCCGCCCTCAACCCGCGAAGCTCCTGCACTTTTTTGAGGCGAATGTGCGCGGCGCTAAATTGACAGCCACATTTTGGAAACGACTCGCCATCCATCTGCGAAGCTGCTGTCACTTCTAAGTCTCAGGATCATAAATAGTAAGGTAGTCTCAAGAGAAGCGCCCGGGTCGCCCTTTCGACTGGCTGCGGGGTGCGACAGGGAGGAGCTATTTGTAAGGAAATACATCGTATGGACGAGGAGGAGGAGGACCAATTGAAACCCACCCAAGACGCATCAACGACGCGGGAAATGCCTCATAGGAAAAGAAGGGTCGGGTAGTAGTAGTAGTAGTAGTAGTAGTAGTAGTAGTAGTAGTAGTAGTAGTAGTAGTAGTAGTAGTAGTTGTTGATGTAGTAGTAGTAGTAGTAGTAGTAGTAGTAGCAGTAGTAGTAGTAGTAGTAGTAGCCGTAGTAGTAGTAGTAGTAGTAGTAGTAGTAGTGGTAGT
>CAUYUJ010006302.1:0-7500 GCA_963575745.1 Prorocentrum cordatum | reverse complement strand
GTGGTGGTAGTATTTGGTTCATGCGCTATTTCGATTGCAGCCCGTTTCCTTGTGTTCCTTTGACGCTACATTCCATTGGGAAGATAACACGACAAGGCAATGCCCGTGTTTTCGCACAGCGATGTCTCGAAACTCGAGACGCGCCCGCTTCCCAGCCAGAGCTTGGGTGTCTCGCCAACAATCGCAAAGGCTGCGATGTCCAGCATGAGCTCGGGAACATATTGCGAGGACGGCCTCTTGGAGCTGTCGGCCATCACCGAGGGCGAGGTGTCGTTGACATCGCGAGCGTGCTTGCGATGGCTTGTCTGTTCGAAAGTGCAGGTTCCGCATCTGTCGCACTCGGACAACTGTCGAATTTGACATCTGAGATGTCGTCGAGCAGCGCCGTGCCAGAGATGTCGGAGAGGTTCACGACTGTCATGGGCGCAAGCTCTCGGACTGTCGGGCACTTGCGAATTGCCGCGGCACTCGTCTCGGATAACAGCTTCACATGCCGTCGCGCGATGTGGGCCGACGTCGAAGTCCGGGCTACGATCGCAGAGGCTGCCGGCGCGTTTCTCGCGTCGGCCAGCCCAGCCCACGCAGCGCGCGGCACCGTCGGTTCGAAGCTCATTGCCGCCATCAGCGAGGCGAGCGCCCGCAGGCGCGTGCATTGCCTCGGCAACCGGGGTTTCCCGTTCGAGCCGGCGCCGAAGGCGCTATTGAAGACGCTAGTCCTTGTGAGGGCGCGCCCCTTTGAAGACGCAATTCCTCGTGAAGACGCTATTCGAGACGCTAGTCCCGGTGAAGACGCTATCCCTGGCGAGTGCGCTATTCCGGGTGAAGACGCTATTCCCGGGCCGGCGAAGACGCTATTCCGGGCGAAGACGCGTTCTGCGGACACAGACAGCACTTCCCCAATGAAGACGCTATTCCGGGTGACGACGCTTTTCCCGGTGAAGACGCTAATCCTTGTGAAGACGCTATTCCGGGTGAGTGCGCTATTCTGGGCGAGGGCGCCATTCCGGATGAAGGCGCTTCCCAGCTGATCCGGGTGAAGACGCTATTCCTGGTGAAGACGCTTATTCCCCGTGCAGGCTCTATTCCGGGTGGAGACGCTATTCCGGGTGAGTACGCTATTCCCGGTGAAGACGCACATTCCCAGTGCAGATGCTATTGCGGGTGAGTGCGCTATTCTGAGTGAAGACGCTATCCCCCGCGAAGACGCTATTCCCGGTGCAGACGCTATTCCCAGCTGTGAAGACGTTGTTCCGAGTGTGGAGACGCTATTCCTTGTGAAGACGCTGTTCCTTATGAAGACGCTAGTCCGGGTGGCGACGCCATTCCCGGTGAAGACGCTATTCCCGGCGAAGACGCTAATCCGGGCGAAGACTATTCGGGCCCCCGTGAAGACGCTATTCCGAGTGAAGACGCTATTCTGGGTGAAGACGCTATCCCTTGCGAAGACGCTATTCCAGGCGAAGACGCTATTCCCGGTAAAGACGCTATTCCGAGCGAAGGCGCCATTCCGGGCCATGAAGACGCCGTTCCCAGCGAAGTCCAGGCGAAGACGCTATTCCGAGTGAAGACGCAATTTCCGGCGAAGACGCAACTCCGAGTGAAGGCGCTATTCCGGGTGAGGGCGCCGTTCCCGGCGAAGACGCCATTCTTTGCGAGCGCGCTTCTTTTCGCCGGGCGCGGCATCCAACGCGCCCCCCCCCCCGCTTGTAATTTGCAGGTGCAAGTTGACTCTGCGCCCCCCGCGCCCAACGCAACGCGCGCCCCGCCTGCTGCGCGACGCCCTCTGCCAGGCAAGACCCCTCCCCAAGTTGTTTAAAACAGAATCCTCGGTGCTAGACGTGCCCCATCTGTTGCGCGACGCCCTCTGCCGGGCAAGGCCCCTCCCGGGGCCCTCCCCAAGTGCTGCGCGGCACCCTCTGCCAGGCAGGGCCCCTTCCTCAAGTGGGTAAACAAAAAACCCTCGACGTTGGACCTGCCCCATCTGCTGCGCGGCGCCCCCTGCCAGGCAAGACCCCCCCCCCCGAGTTAATCAGAAAAGAATCCTCGGCGCTGGACGCGCCCCCTTGCCGCGCGGCGCCCTGTGCCCGGCAAGACTCGCCCCCAAGTTGATTAAAAATGATTCCTGGTGCTAGGCGCGCCCCCCTGCTGCGCGGCGCCCTCCGCCAGGCAAGAGCCCTCCCCGAGTTGATGAAGACGAGCCCCCGGCGCTAGGCGCGCCCCGCCCGCTGCGCGGCGCCCTCTGCCAGGCAAGACCCCCCCCCCAAGTTGATTGAAGTGGAATCATTGGTGCTAGATGTGCCCCTTTGTAGCGCGGCCTTCATTTATTTCTGGCGTTTTTCTGCAGGCGGGCCGAGCCGTCGCACCGCCCGCCCCGCGGCAAAAAGACTCGCCGTCGGCATCCCCGGCCGCTGCCGCGGAACGAGCTGTCTCGAGGCGGCGCGGCCGACAGAAGCCCCCCAGCAACGCGTGTCCTTCAGCTCCAAATGAATGCGGCGGCGGCCCGTGCGCCCCTTCTAGGAGCGTTCTTCTCGGGGCTCTCTGGGCTGCCTCGCGACCTCGCGGGGCTCGCCACGGGGCTCCGCGGTGCTCATTGGGAGCTGCCTGGAGGCATAGAAAGGCCAGCGAAAGCAAAAAGGCGAGAAGGCATAAATCATGATTTCTGTTTATGTTTTGCAGGAGCGTTGCCTCTTGGCCGTTGCCCGGGGAAGTTCCGCGGCCACTTGGGGCCGCCTTGGAGCGGTCTGGTGGCCCCCCCGAACATATGAGAAACAATGTCGCGCCATCTTGGCCCATCTGATGCCTTCTTGGAAAGCATTTCGGGCTTTCTGAGGCCGTCTTGAAGCCATCTTGAGCCATCTCAGACGTTCTGACCGCTCGCGAAGCCTTTCGTTATGGCCCAGGGGAGGGGGGGGGCAAGAGGGCGAGCCCCTCCCCGAAAGGGGATGAGGGAGGGGCGGAAGAGGAAGCGCTCTAAACCACCAGCGCCCAGAGAGCTAGCGGGATTTCCGGAGCCCTTGGCTCGACCTTGCGTTTTTAGCGTGACCATGGCTTCTCCTCTGGTGAATCTCCAGTGCTTTTTGCGTGACAAAACAGTGTCGATTGATGAGATTGAGCACCTTGCATCATTTGTCGCCGACCGCGCCCATTTGTCGGCGCGGCTGGTTCGGTTCGGCCGGCGAGCGACGCCCCGCGCGCGCTGGCCGCGCGCGTCGTTGCGCCGAGGGGCGCAATCCAAAGCTGCGCATGCTTTTGACGCGCAGCTTGCACGAGAAAAATGAGTGGCGCCTGCAGGCGTTTCATAACGCGCTGGCCGAGCCGCGGCGAGGGCCCCCCGCGGCGCAGTCCAGATTGGCTTTGGACCCCACGGGCCGTAGTCGCATTCATGTGGAGCTTCAGGGCACGCGTTGCTGGGGGCCTTTTTGCGGGCCGCGCCGCCGAGACAGTTCGTTCCGCGGCAGCGGCCAGCGACGCCGACGGCGAGTCTTCTCACCATCGGGCGGGCGGGGCGATGGCTCGGTATGATCACAGAAAAACGCCCGCCAATGGATGGTGCGAACTCGACGAGGCGGCCAAATGCCCAGCAGATATGCACAAGCAACTCCTGTCGGCCAGCGCTTCAGCCGCGTCGGCTTTCTTCGGGCACGAGGGGCGCGCCATTCCTGCAACCCGCATGCATATGTAGATGTAAATGTATATACATGTATATATGTATTTGTTTATGTTTATGTGTATGTGTATGTGTATGTGTATGTGTATGCATGCGTATAAGCATATGCTTGTACATGTGCATGTTGTGTATGTATATGTGTATGTGTATGCATATGTATATGTGTGCGTGCATGTGGTTGTGTATGTGCATGTGCATATGTGAATGCATGTGCATGTGAATGCGTATGAGTATGTGTATGTATATGTACCAGTGTATTACTTGTGTATGCATATGAGTAAGAGTATGCGTATACATACATATACAAATGTACAAGTATGTAGACATGTAATGTGTAGGTGAACTTAAAAGTATGTTCATGCATTGGTATATGTGCATGTGTATGTACATGAGCGCCACTGGCGCCAGGGGAATAGAGGCTTCAGGCCGAATAGACGCTTCGCGAGCTTCACCGCACGTCAAAAGAGTAGAAACTTCAGACCAGATAGAGGCTTCACGAGCTTCACCGGGCGCCAGGGGAATAGAGGCTGCAGGCCGAATAGAGGCGTCGCAAGCTTCACGGGGCGTCATGGGAATAGAGGCTTCAGGCAGAATAGATGCTTCAGGAGTTTCACTGGGCGTCAGGGGGATAGAGGCTTCAGGCCGTATAGAGGCGTCGCGAGCTTCACGGGGCGTCATGGGAATAGAGGCTTCAGGCAGAATAGATGCTTCAGGAGTTTCACTGGGCGTCAGGGGGATAGAGGCTTCAGGCAGAATAGATGCTTCAGGAGTTTCACTGGGCGTCAGGGGGATAGAGGCTTCAGACCAGATAGAGGCTTCACGAGCTTCACCGGGCGCCAGGGGAATAGAGGCTGCAGGCCGAATAGAGGCGTCGCAAGCTTCACGGGGCGTCATGGGAATAGAGGCTTCAGGCAGAATAGATGCTTCAGGAGCTTCACTGGGCGTCAGGGGGATAGAGGCTTCAGGCCGTATAGAGGCGTCACGAGCTTCAATGGGCGCCAGGGGAATAGAGGCTTCTGGTCGAATAGAGGCGTCTAGGGTCACCACATCACCAGCGCGTCGCAACTCGTAGGCCGAATAGGGGCGTCACGGGCCGAATGCAGGCTTCAGGCCGAATGCAGGCTTCAGGCCGAACAGAGGCTTCGCGAGCTTCAATGGGCGCTAGCGGAATCGAGGCGTCAGGCCGAATAGAGGCGTCACGAGCTTCACCAGGCGTCAGCGGAATAGAGGCGCCACCGCAGCTCCTTGGCCGAATTTAGTTTTCAAATAGCGTCTTCGGCGCGGGCTCGAACGGGGGCCCCCCCGAGCCAGGCCCCTGTGTATATGTCTATGTGCGCGCGTGTGCGAATATTATTCAATCGTATCGCTCATTCCGCTGGCGCACGCTTCGCGCCTTGGAAGCCTTCTGGGCTTCTTGGGGGCCTCTTCGGGCGCGAGGCTCGACTTGTCCATTCGTGTTTCCCCTCTCGGGCCCGTCTTGGGGTCGTTTTGGGGATCTCTTGGGCTGTCTTGGGCGCTTCTTGGGCCGTTTCGGGGCCGTCTCGAGATGTCTCGGGACTTGCATGGGGCCTGTCCAAGGCGGTCTCAGGGGCCCCTAAGGCCGTCTTGGATGCTCGAAAAGGTGATAGCGTGAGAAAATCAGAATCATTGCACGTTGTCTCTGCGGGCCCGATCGGGGGAATTCTTGTAGCGTTTGGGGGCCTTTTTGGGGGCCTCTTCGGCTGTCTTGGAGGCGTAATATTTGGCCACATTGGCGGCGTTGGTGGCCTCCCTGGTCCGTCTTGGAAGCCATCTCGGGCATCTGGGACGCGTCTTGGGCGCATTGAAGGGCGCCTGGAACCCGCCCCACCGCCGCGCGTGATTTGTGGGTCAGAATGATCAGGGGCGCCCGTGGCGAGCGAAAAAGAACAGGTTGAGGGGGAAAAAGGTTGAGGACAAGGAGGAGGAGGAGGAGGACAACGAGGAGGAGGAGGAGGAGGAGGAGGAGGAGGAGGAGAGGAGGAGGAGAGGATGAGGATAAGGATGAGGATGAGGATGGGGATGAGGATGAGGATGAGGATGAGGATGAGGATGAGGCCCAACTTGATCGTGGACAAAGCGCTTGTTTGGGAGGCTGCTTGAGGTGTATTGGGAGGCCTCTCGGAGGCTTCTGGGCGGTATTTCTGGGGCCTCCACGGGCCTCTCGGGGGCCTCTTGGGGCTTGTTGCGAACCTTTTGGGAGCATCTCGGGTTCTGGGGGCCTCCTCGGGGCCGAGAGCTGAAATATTTGTTTGGGGCCTCCTCGGGGCACGGTCGGAAGCGCTCTTGGGGGCCTCTTGGGGCCCTCGTGGAGGCGTCTTTGGCCGTATTGGGGCGATATCGGGGGCCTTTTGGGCTGTCTTGGAGCGCGGGTAACCATTACTTTTTGCTTCTGGGTGCCTTCTTGGGAGGGTTCTTGATGGCCTCCTGGGGCGTTTGAAAGGCGTCTTAGGCCGTCTGAAGGCCGCTTTGGGCGTCTTGGACCGATCAACGACTGGGGGCCCTCATGGACCGCTTTGGGGGCCTTTTGGGGCCCTCTTGTAGCGCTCCGGAGGGCCTGAAGAAGGGCGGCGCCCAACAGGAAAACCATTTCTGATCCGAACCGGCCAGGGCACTTTCAATCATGGGGGCACTCGCGGGCAACCCGCGGGACAGCCCGCGGGGCACCGCGCGGGACAGACCGCGGGATTGCTGAACCAGTCTGCCGACGATGCGACCAAGAGGTGTTCTGGCTCGAGACACTCCGCGCTTGAACCTCGGTCATCGCCCTGCTGGCCGCGGAAACCTCGCAGTCCTCAGCACCCCGCCGGGCGTCTACGCGATGGCGAGCGGGCCAGTCGCCGAGGTTGCGGCGGCCGCGGCGCCGCCCGCGAGAGCAGCTGAGTGGACAGAGCGCGAGCCACAAGTCCGGGCAGCCATCCAGGCGCCCGGGCGGTGAACGGCGAACGGCAATTCAAACGTTTTTTTTTCGATTGCCCGCGCGCTGTAAATTCATGCGCGCGACAGCGCAAGGGCGCGCTCGGTCAAGCGCAGCTTCCGCTGACCCGCGGTGATGCGCACTCGGCGTCCGACAAAGAATCTGCCGACCGTCATCGCAGGTGACCTTGCGATGGCCGAGTTCAGGGAACTCGTGCCCGAACGCTTCGGCTTCGGAAGGAGGGGCATGGAATCGCGCGCAGACGCAGTGACCCCAGTGATCAAGGAGGCCGCGAACGCGGCAGGGGGTCGCCGCAGATCGCCGCGGAGGCGATGGCGGCGGCCACAGTGGCCGACGACTTGGGCACGGAAAGCGCGCGGGCCAGGATGGGCGAGGCCTTTGAACGTCCGTCAGCTGAACGCGCGCAGAGCGCGGTGGAGGCTGGAACTGCCTAGAGTTCGTTCAGCGGCATGCCGTTCGAGGCGCGGATGCCCCAGAATGTGCGCGACGTGACATCGGGGGCAGCAAGCCAAGCGCCTGGCCTTTGCTTGCCCCGGCGCTCAGCCGGCCGGCTTCGCCCCGAGTTCCTCGGTCGGTGAACGGGCGGCTGCCCGAGGGGGCCGAGCCTTCCAGTGGCGCGGCGCTGCGCAGGGGGCGTCCTTGCGCCATCTTCTAGTCGTTGCACCTCGACGATGTTTTCTTCGACGCGCCAGTGCTGGTCGTAGACGTAAAAGTAGTGGCGGTGATCGCGTAGTCGTAATCGTAGTCGTAGTCGTAGTAGTAGTAGAAGTAGTAGTAGTAGTAGTAGTAGTAGTAGTAGTAGTAGTAGTAGTAGTAGTAGTAGTAGTAGTAGTAGTAGTAGTGGTAGTAGCAGTGGCAGTAGCAGTGGCAGTAGTAG
>CAUYUJ010006301.1:0-54669 GCA_963575745.1 Prorocentrum cordatum | reverse complement strand
CCTCCTCCTCCTCTTCCTCCTCCTCCTCTCCTCCTTCCCTCGTTCTCTGCCCTTCCTTCCCCCCCTGCTGCTTCTACAGGAGAACAAGAACGACACAAAGATGAGCTTTCGGAACTCCGCGCGGATTTATTGGATCGGCGCTGGGCCTGGCGCGCGCAGCGCGCCAGGGGTGGCGCCAGAGGCGACGCCAGGGCGTGCCAGCGCCGACCCCAGAAATCCGTGCGGAGTTCCGAAACTCAACGTTACTCCAATGTGTCGTTTTCGATTCTCCCCCTCCTCCTCCTCCTCCTCCTCCTCCTCCTCCTCCTTTCCTCCTCCTCATCACAGCATCAGCAGCTCAGCATCATCATCAGGCATCAGCAGCATCAGCATCAGCATCAGCATCGCATCAGCATCAGCATCAGCATATCAGCATCGCATCAGCATCAGCATCAGCATCATCAACATCATCATCATCATCATCATCAGCATCAGCATCAGCATCAGCATCAGCATCATCATCATCATCATCATCATCATCATCATCATCATCATCATCATCATCATCATCATCATCATCATCATCATCATCATCATCATCATTTTCCTTCTCCCTCTCGTCCAACGCCCTCTCCTCCTGCTCCCCTCCTCGTCGTCCTTTGTGTACGTGCTCCCACTTGCGCACGCTCCTTTATCGTCCTCCTCTATGGCGTCCCCCTCCTCCTTCGCGAGAGCCACAGATGACGGGCGCCGCCTCTTCCGAATGTTCGGCCGGGCCTGCCCGGCTTGGCGCGGCAGTGCCGAGCGGCAGCTCTCTCTCCCACTCCTCGTTCGGCGGGTCGCCCGCGTTGTGCGGCAGCACCTGTGGGAGAGCCAGCCACTCGGTGTTTCCCACATGGGGTCCGAATCTATGGGATCGGAGGACCGCGCCGCATCGCCAATACATCGCCGACGTGGAGAAAGTCGGGCGCCAAATGGCGGATTTCGGAAACCCTGTGCCCAAAACCGTTTTGATCTCTTGGGGGCGAATTTGTCGCTTCCGCCGCCTTCCGCCGAGCTTCCGCCGGCGGAGGCGGCCTCGTTTTACTTCCGCCGACCTTCCGCTGCCTTCCGTGGCGGAAGAGACGACAACTCTTTCGATCCTCGCAAGCAAGGCCTTTTTTTTTGAACGCCCCAAACAGAAACGCATCGCCCATGCATCGGCGACGCGGCGCGATCCTCCGACCCCATGCTGGAGGCCTGGAGCCATGCTCCTGCTCCTCCTCCTAGCGGGCCACGAGCTGGCGGCAGGTCTGTCATCGGGTGACTCGTGCAACGCCCGCCCCGTAGCCGACGTCCCGGGCGGGTGAAGCAGAGCCAAGAAGGCAAACGTGAGATAAAAAGGGGGGAGAGGGCAGGAACGACCGAACGACGGCGATGCAGCGAAGGACACGTCTTCTTCCTGCTCCTCCTCCTCCTCCTCCTCCTCCTCCTCCTCCTCCTGCAGAGGGAGGGCAGCAGCGCCGAAGCTGACCAGACCCATCGCTAGCTCCGAGTCGGCGTGCGCGCGCGTTCCTGGCCAGGCCAAGCGTGCGTGCACGCTGCTCCTGGGACCTTTGCGGGCCTGGGTGCTCTCGCTCTGCCGTGCATGCTCACTTGCAGCCGCCCGAAAACCGTGTCGGCCAGACCCAGGTGCTTCGGGTAGAACCTCCTGCCGCGGGTCTGGCGGGTTGGCGGTCCTCCTCCTCCTCCTCCTCCTCCTCCTCTTCTTCTTCCTCCTCCTCCTCCTCCTCGTCGCACGTGGCCACGCGCCGCAGTCCCGTCTATCGGCCCGAGCCCGCGCACGCGCTAGCTGCGCCCTCGTGAGAGGTATCGAAGAATAAGCGGCCGAAACAAACAGAGGATAGGGCGGGTGAAAAAAAGGGTGCGGATATTCAAAAACAACATGTGAGCACCAGCTGGGACGGACAGGAAACCGCAGGTGGTAAGGAAGACACCAAGGCGGCATATGGGGCACGAATGGATGTCGCTGGAGAGCCTGCTGCAACAGGGCGAGGAAAAGGGGGCACTCCCAGTAGTGCTGAAAAGGATCAGAGGCTGGATAGCCGAGCATACATGTTAATCTACGATTGTCACGAAACTTCAACGAGGTAATCCAAGTACCAGAGAGGGTCTTCCACACGCCGTTGGCGAGAGGACCACGCATCCTTTGGACGAGCGAGCGGACCTCTTCCCAATCCACAAAGTCAAGGACCCAGGCGGACTCAGGAAACAACGAAGCAAGTCGGCGGCCGAAGGTAACACCCAGATCGTCAGGGAAGAGTTCACGCTGGAAAACACGGACCACTTGGGCCTGCAACTTCATGCGCTTAGGCGGTCGAGGACTTTCAGAAGCGACAGCAAGAAGCCCCTGGGCGACGTCCAGAGCGATCGATCCAGCTCGAGCAAGAGAGCTCGACTAATGATAGCCAACTGCAGCCTGACCTAGATACTCAACAAAGGCAGGGCTGGCCCAGAAGGCGGGGGAACACCGGCCAGCACAAGGGTTCACAATCGGGAGGTGCTCTGCCGCAAACTCTCTGAGGTCATCTAACATAGAGGCGTGTTCGGGAAACGTGTGGATGGCGGATCGCAACAAAGAAACCGCGCTCATCGCTTGGATGCTGATTAGTCGGGATCCACCCCAGTGTCCGATATTGAACCAACCAGCGCGAGAAATAACGCAATGTGGGACGCTGAAGAGAGACGCCGAGGTCGAGTGCTCGATGCGAGCGGCGGAGGCAGGCAGAGCGGGGGAGGCGTCGGGGAGAGGAACGAATTGGGCAGCGTAGGACAACGTGGACAAGCCACGGCTAGTGCAAAGATACTCAGTGATGGTGGGCGGAGAGCCTACTTTTGAAATCCTGGCACGACGGGAGGCCTATGTAATCGGCGGCTTGTCCCAGCTATCTGCGCTGACAGCTGGCCCAATCAGTGGGCCGAGATATTGCAACGAAGCCGCGATCGGGAAATAACCCCAGTCGGGGATGCGACTTCGAAGCCACATCCGATACTTGGCAACGAGGGGCGAGGGGAACTTCCCCGCCAGAGGGACTAACAAACATTTGGTTCGCTTCAACTTAAGACAGGCAAGGGCCTCGCTGCAATCCAGCGCGGCTCTCGGGTGATGTAGTTCACGAATCGAAGGGGCCGCCGCCCCGATGTCGTCCGCGCGCGCTCTCGCCAGACTCAAGCAGCGTTGCTCAGTGATGGCCTGCGCTCGACGTTGCAACGGAGCCGGAGGCGCGTCGGAACGTAGCTCAAGGCGGCGACGCAGATCGACCAGGAAGGGGTGGCTGCCGATGGCGAACAGCTCTCCTGAACCAGGGCAACCCTGGATGATGCCAGCAAGAATATCGAAGACATGCTCACAAACGCGCCCATGCGTAGCGCAGCACCGAACCGTTCGAGTATAGATGTCCAACAAAGACCAGCGGCGGCGCGGGGGCCCTGAACGCGGCAAGGGCCACGAGGATCCATGCGCGCGCCACTGATGGGAAGGCTTGGCCGTAATCGAAGGGGAGTAATGCTGGGGGGCGATGGGCTGCAGCAGCTAACATAGAGACCATGCGACCGCGAGCATCCAGTTCTGAAATATTGAAACCAAAGTTACGACCTTGAACGAACCCGCGCTGGGAGAAACAAGCGCGTGTTTCAAGAAACTTGCTGATACCCTCGAATGCCGTGCTGGCGATGATCCTGTTGGGGGGCTGTTTGAGGCCCAGGGGGCGGGTCTGGTCAGGGGTCCTGGTAGTCATATTGGCGTCCTCCTCCCCCCCCCTGTGGCAATAAATGCATCGCGGGCGCTGTTGTAGGGCGGGGGCGTAGGTTCCCCGCTGAGCTGCCACCGTAACGGAGCATCCAGGACAGAGAGAGCCCGCGGGTGCCTCTTCCAAGCCCTGCATGGGGGGGCCATCGAGCCCAGGGGCACCATCTTCAACACGTTCGAGGCGACGCCCAAGGAGACGAAGGGAAGGGGGGGGGGGGGCACCAGGAAGATCAACGCCGTCAGCATTGAGACGAAGATATTCCAGAGCAGCAAATATATTGATATCTTTCTTCTCGAAGACTGGTCTCAAATGGCCAGCCGACATTTGCAGCGCGGCAGAAGGTGCCGTGAGAACTGCGCCCCTCGAAGATGTCTTGATACCCTGCAGAGGCATCTTCCCATCGAAACGCGTCGAGAGGCGGCTTCGGCGAATCGTGGCTTTCAACTGTCGGCGAGCTTTGGTCCTAGTCATCTCATCGGTCGCTTTGGAGATCGTCTTGCGGAGTTTGGCTTCTTCCTGAATCGCAATCATCTCGTGGATCGTATTCGAGCGCCTCTGGAACTCAATCGGATCCGTCAGCTCCACTGCCCCAGCCAGTGGATCGGTCTGAAGGAAGAGCCTGCCCAGCTCGCGCGAAAGTCTAATTCTCTCTGCACGCCTGAGGTCTTGCCTCCAGATCGCACGACCGAACTTCGCTTGGCTAATCATCAGCCGAATAAAATGGGCCCCAGGAGAGCCGATAATCATGCTGTCTCGGGCGATCTCGGCAGCCTCGCGCATCGTCTCCGTATGAAATTGCAGCAGAAGAGAAGGACTGCGCAAGCTCAGGTCACAGCTGGCGTCGGTGGCTTCCAAAAACCCACGGTAGACTGGGTGATCACAAACCTCTGGCGGAATAGGGCGTTCAGAAACGGGGGCCTGACCCGCTGGAGAAATCGCGACCTGAACAGGCGCGTGATCAGAAGCCCCTTTCGTCGAGAAGCTCAGGCGGTTCCGCCGCCTCTCCTGCAATAGAACGTTGAAGACATAACCAGTCAGGAAGAGACATGAATTGCGGATCGATGTGGCTGAGCATTCGCTTCGCGGCGAAGTGATGCGTGGGCTCCCCGACCTCCAATTCCACCACCCTCCTCAATTCTCTCGTGGCAATCAACTCCTGTCGAGCCCTCCAGTCTTGAATAAAACGGCGGGAAGCTTCGTCAACCGCGGCGTCGGGCTCCTTGCGCGGCGGCTTCCAGGTGGAATTAAAACCTCCGCCGGCGATGGCCAGGACTCTGGCGGGGTGGGCAAGGGGGAAGTCGAGGTCGGTAGCGAGGGAGGTCATGGTGCTCGTCTTCTCGTCATTACCCAGCCCATGGTTATGAATGTTGCAATGTTTAATCATCGTGTCGTCGTCGAAGGTTAGGGCCGCCAGGAGGGCCACCCAGGAACGAGTTCAGCAGCGTTAGAGCGGGGGGCGCGCTCCCCGAGGTGACCAAGACAGGGGGAGAAGGTGGCGACGCCTCCAGCCTGGGAGCTTGAACAGAAACAGGAGTAGGCCGTGAACTTAAAGGTGAGAGTGGTAGAGAAAGTCCTGGACCTCTAACCTGGTGCCATGGCTCTCTTGGGCTGCCGCGCTGGAGCCAGAGGGGCGGAGCAACTTCTTCAGGAGGGCGAGTTTGGGTTCACGGAGGGCAGGGTCATGATGAAATAGGGCTCTGGCAGTCCAGGTGGTCAGTATAAGGGGCCACTGCGATTGATGCGTCCCGTGCCAGTGGCACAGCAGGCTGCTAAAGAGACCACTGGGGCGGCGCCGCTGGCGGTCCAGCAGCGCCGAACCTGCCGGCAACGAGCTCATTGGAGATCCCGAGCTCGGCGAGGCTCGGGGTGCGCCACTCGACTTTGCATTGTTCACCCCCTGGGGGTGGTGTGACCTTAGCGAGCGGCTTCCAGCTGGCGCTGACCTCACCTTTTCTGCTTGTCGCTGAAGTATCTGAGGCCCGCAGCCTCGGCCTCGAAGGCCTTCCGCAGCTGCTTGAGGCCGAGCTCCCTCTTGACCATGGCTGGCGACTTGTCTGTGCTGGCGAACAGTTCGGCGGACTGGCCCTGAACGTCCGATGCAATGAACTTCTCCCGCTCTCCGCCTGGTTTGCGCAGAGCTCCGATAGCATGCGACACCTTCCTCGCGGCATACGCGGCATTCCCCTTGATGCGAAACGTGAGCCGCTTACCTGCAGGATCTGCAGACAGGGAGAAATCGTCCTTCTCGATCTGAGCTCGCTGGAACCAAGGGGCAACTGCTCGCTCGACTTCCTGGCGGGGGACGACTGACTTAGATCTCCCAATGATGATGCATGGGTCAATCCTCCTGTCGAATGACGTGTCGCCGAGGTTGATGGAAGGCTCTTCTTCTTTAGTACAGTGGAGGAGGGCACGCATCTCAGCCACCTGCTGCTCCGAAATGGAAACACGAGTTGGTGGCGGCCTGAGCGAAGTGAATCTCAGCGAAGCGCACCTCGACAGCCT
This sequence comes from Prorocentrum cordatum, assembly GCA_963575745.1. NCBI lineage: Eukaryota > Dinophyceae > Prorocentrales > Prorocentraceae > Prorocentrum > Prorocentrum cordatum. Next base: position 48,397 of record CAUYUJ010006301.1, on the reverse strand, counting down.
TGGAGAGGGTGTCGCAGTTGTTTCAGACCGTGCTACCGAAGGCGGCGACCTGGGCCTGCAGTCTCTGGACTGCTTCCAACATCTCGTTCCTGGTGTCACTGACAAAAGAGCGAAGGTTATCAACGGCAGCCAGTGGATCCTCAGACGGTCGTGCTCTCTTCTCATCTGACAACTGTGTACCCCCGACATCACCGTGCCCGCGGCGCGACAACTCCTGCGTCGGGAATGTGGCGGCATCGCTGTGGAGCCTGATGAATTCAGCTTGTTGGGAGTCATCGGCAGCGACGACTGCAAACATCCCAGCTGGCCTATGGTGAGACAGGGGGCGGGTCCACCAGCGCACGACACGCTGGATAGCTCGAAAGAGAGCTGCCCGCTCGCAGTGGGACCTGATCCCATCTTGAGCCAAAATGGCAGCGGACCTCCTCCTCCTCCTCCTCCACATGCCGCTCCTCCTGCTCATAGCCTTTCATCCTTCTTTTCGTCCTCGTCGTCCTCCTCCTCAACCTCGTCCGCGTTCTCATCCTCCTCCTCCTCCTCCTCGTCCCCCTTCTCCTCCTCCTCCTCCTCCTCCTCCTCCTCCTTCTCCTCTTCCTCCTGGGGGAACGAAAAGGCCCTGATACCGCTACTCCCCAAACCTCTCCTGGAGTGCATTGTGGCCCAGTCGTGTCGACGAGAGCTCTCCAGGGTGAGCAGCGGCATCGGAACTTTTTCTTCCCCCCCAGACCCCCTCCCCCTTCCCGCCTCCCTCTCCTCGGAGCACCTCCTTCTCCAGGATATCCTGATGCTCCGTCCTCCCTGCGAGGGGAGGAGGAGGAGGAGGAGGAGGAGGAGGAGGAGGAGGAGGAGGAGGAGGAGGAGGAGGAGGAGGAGGAGGGGGAGGAGGAGGAGGAGGACGAGGGGGGCAGGAGGAGGACGAGGAGGAGGAGGAGGAGGAGGAGGAGGAGGAGGAGGAGGAGGAGGAGGAGGAGGAGGGCGCCCCGCACGAACTCTGGGCGGCAGCGGCCGAGCAGGGGGCGGGGCCGGCAGCCAGCAGAGCGGTGCCAGGCCAGAGCGGGGGCCGCACTTCGTCTCCAACGGGTGGGCGGAGCGCACGGGGGGCGCCGGGCGCGGCAGCGGCAGGGGGGGGGGAGGGGGCAGGGTCTTCAACAGCAAGTATCGGGTCGGGCGAAAGGGGGGGATAGCAAAGGGGGGGGTTGAGAATCAGCTCACGTAGCTGATTTTCCCGGCGCCTCCCGGCGCCCATGTATCGAGGAATGGGCCCGGCGGCGGGGTCGAAACCAGCTGCATGCAGCAGATTTCGTAACCCCCCCTTTCCCAAACCCCCCCTTTCGCCCGACCCGAAAGTAGATCTGGCCAAGCAGAACTGGCCAAGGAGGGGATGTGAGGACGGCAGGTGACCTGACGCCCCCGGTACCCCTGGACGTGCCGAGTGCGCGTCAAGTGGGCAGCGAGTCCTGGATCGTGGGCCTCCTGCTCTCTGCAGGACGGCCGCGCATACGGCATGACAGGCGCACGCGTCCGTTCTCTATAGGTCCAGAGCTAACATGGCAACAGCCGGCGGCACTTCTCCATCCAGGCGAGGTGTTCGCCCGATTGCGGCGGCTCGCTCGGGGAGGACTGCCAGCGGTTGGGAAGGGCGCCTCGGACACCGCAACGCTGCATCGGAACAGCTGGAAAGACCGCCTCGAGGCGCTGGAGGGCATGCCTGTGAGCACGCCTGCAGGGCATGGCTAGCCAGGCCGAGCAGGAGAAACGCATCGCAATTCGACGCGACGTGCACGACAGCAGCCGTCAATGCAGCGCATGGCTTACCCATGCACAGAAATAGCATGGGACTGCTGCGCAAGATCACCAGGCCACCACCACGACGGAAGCAGGGGATAACCACGGACGACGTGACGATGTGCAGCCACTAGGACATAGCCGACGAGAAGGCCAGGATCTTCCACAATATCTGGGCGTGTAGCGATGTACCCCGCAACGAGCACAAGGCGCACCTCACTACGCTACGGGCGAAGGCACGCGAAGAGTACTACCACGACCCTTGCACCACACCATAGAGGACCTCGACAGGTGCTCGAAGTGCGAGCCTGGCAAGGGCAAGAGCGACAGAAGATTGCCAGCCGCTGGGCGCCAGGCGCTAATCGACCCCTTCAACAAGTGCGAGGCGAACCCCACCTGGTTATGGCAGCTCCTCCTCTCTGCCACCATGATCAGGCCGACACCAGTCAAAGAAGACAGGGCGCTAGCACCACTGCCCCGATAGGTTCGCTGCTGTGAGCTGCTGCACCGAGGCCGAATGCGCAGCTGGGCCAAGGAGCATGAGAGGCAGTGGGACGCGGCGGTCGCGGGCCACAGCTGCCGCAAGGAAGTGCTGCGCAGGCTGATCACGGACGAGCTTGCCGACACCATGGGTATACTGAGACAGTAGTGCTAGCAGACAGGGAAGTTCTACGACAGCTTGAGAATACACACGGTCGTGCCAGCCACACTGGAGATGCGGTTTCCAGCGCGGCCCCTCTACTTCACGATGCCCCAGCACTCAGCCACAAGAACGCTCCGCAACCATGGGGCTTTCTCCTGTCCGATCTACGCCAGCAGATCCGTCCTCGCGGGCTCGAGGCACTCGAACAAGGTGGCCAACCACGGTGGTGTATGCAGCCATGGCACGCCCGACGGGCACACTCAGTATTCCACGACCCATCCCCGGGGCCCGGGCCCGGTTCGACCACATCAGCATCAGGACAGTCTGCGGCAGGGAGCAGGCCAACAAGGCCACCGTCCAGGCGACTCACGAGCTGTGCATGTGCCTCGGGAAGCAGGGTCTACGGCGGGCGGACGAGACGGCGCTCCCGGCCACGCCTCTCGAAGACGCCGAGGTCATCAGGGCGCAGCGGAAGACCCGAGGAGTGGAGGCGAGGGTGAGCACGGAGGGGCGAGACTTGGAAGCACGGAAGCACGGAGGGTGAGCACGGAGGGGCGAGACTTGGAAGCACGGAGGGTGAGCACGAAGGGGCGAGGGTGAGCACGGAGGGGCGAGACTTGGGAGCACGGAAGCACGGAGGGTGAGCACGGAGGGTCGAGCACGGAGGGGCGAGACTCGGAAGCACGGAGGGTGAGCACGGAGGGGCGAGGGTGAGCACGGAAGGGGCGAGACTTGGGAGCAGACAGAGCCACCCGCTGCACCGAGACTCGGGCCGTACCCGCGGCGCCAGGCTTAGACGGCAGCGTGCCGCGGCGTCGGAGCTGCGGGCAAGAGGAGGAGGAGGAGGAGAAGGAGGAGGAGGAGGAGGAGGAGGGGGAGGAGGAGGAGGGGGAGGAGGAGGAGGAGGAGGAGGAGGAGGAGGAGGAGGAGGAGGGAGGAGGAGGAGGCAGTGCCGTCTCCGACTTCGGCCCCGAGCAGGAGCCGTTCAGCAAGGCGCCTCTGGCATCCCTGGAGTGCGGCACGGCCTCCCGCGGCATGGCACCGCACTCCCTTCCAGCGAGCTCGGCCGACGCTGCGCGCGGGCGCTTCGCGAGCCATGGCCGGGGCGCTGCCTGACTACCTCTCGGGCCGTGGCAGGCACCGACCCCGCAGGCAATCTCGAAAGGGCAGTTCAGTCACTGCTTCAGCTGCCGAGGGCACAGCCCCGACCTGCGAGCACAAGCTTTTTTTTCTTATTCTACAACCGACCTGCGAGCACGAGTGCGACGAGCTTGGCCTGATTTTGGCCCAAGATTCACTCCAGACTCCTCAACGCGCCGACTTCGAACAGATGGGGGCGGCGGCGAGGACCAATCGCCGCCATGATCCTGACACTCTGGGAGTTGGGCTGGGACTCGAGAGGGCCCGACATCTGGCTAGATCGAGAGAAGAACCGATGAAAATTCCCACTGGAAGGTGAGCAGGGCGACCTCGCGAACATAACGGACGCGCTGATCAACGACGTCTCGCCCTACCTCTGGAGGACGACAGCCAAACACTGCATCGGAGGCCTTGAGCACAGCGGAGCAGACACCACCGATCTGCGACGACACCTCGAACGGCTACTTCGAGAAGGCAACTACAGAGAGAACAGGGCGCTCTTGGTGGCAACGTGCGCGGGCACGTGGACTTGAGTGCGCAAGCATGCGTGCGTTGGCACGGGCTCTACAAACTGGGAGTGTGGCTGCGAAAGGTCGGACTACCACCGCATCTGGCAGAACTGCGACGTGCGCGAGCACGACGACACGTTCGACCAGACGGACCGACTCTCAAGCGACACGCAGCGCAAGGACACCTGGGTAGCCCCCCGCTTTCCGGCTGCGAGGCGTCCCTCCACGAGCAGGGTCAGTGCCCCCCGAGTGCGACACGGCGGAGCAGGCCAACCACATCGGCGAGTGCCTCCAGGAGGGCCGCATCACCACAGAGGACGGCTCCTGACTACCTACCAAACCACCCCAACCCAACCCGAAGACCCGAATTTCGGGTTGGGGGGGTACGGGCTTCATTTGTGTTTTCTCAACGTTCCCCGACCCCCCCCCCACTGGAAATGGAGGGCAAATTGGGGCCTTCGGGTTGGGTTGGGGTGGTTTGGTGGGCGGTGAGCTCCGCGATCGTAGCATATGGCAGCGGCTCTGGAGGCGAGCTCAGCGCCGACTGGAGGCAGCGGCGCTGCGGCTGGGCTCGGGCCAGGCTGCGACCACGTGGGAAAACAACCGCGAGCCGGCCGCGGGTGAGTCTGGGCCCCTCCCAGGCCGGCGCCAAGCGAGGGAGGAGGAGGAGGAGGAGGAGGTAGCGAGCGATGAAGAGCGAGTCCGAGCGTACGGACCCGCTTCAGCGGGTTGAAAGTGATGAGCCGCACGGCGAGGCTTCGAGCCATCGCACCGTGCCGTTTGACCTCGACAGCGCCGTCCCCACCTCGTCGGAACGCCGACGGAGGAGACCTGGCGTCGAGGTCGTCATGGGCAAAGGTCCCCCGACCTGGGGTGCAGCCCTCGCAACGCACGTGAGATCTGCATCTCCTCGTTCGCACGAGTGGAAGCTACGTCCGAATGTCCCTTGCACTGGGCACGCAGCTTGCGGTTGCGGCCTCCCGCCACACTAAAAGCCCCGCAGCAGAGGCAGATGACCGTGGAGCCAAAACGCTCCACACCGTGGCCGAGTTCCGAGTACAATTCCACCTCCCGATCGACCCCGACGGCGACGACGTCAGCCCCCACTCCCCCACCCTCACGAGGGCCTCCAGAGGGCCCTAGGCCTTCGTCAAGGCCAGCAGCACGCACGGCGGCGTCCACCGCACGTGAGGCGTGCCGACAGCATTCGGGGGTGAGGGCAAAATAACGCGTCGCCATCGCTCTCTGAAGATCCGTGGGCTCGCATCGCTTCGCTCGAAGGGCCTTCAAGGAATCGGTCGTCCGCGCGAACCTGTTGCAATTCTGGCACCTGTATTCAGATAGCCTCTCACAAAAACGAAACTCATGCGAGTCAAGCACAACCAACGGGGCGGCGCCATCACGACAAACCTGAGACGGCACAACTTCCCCAGGTTGGAGCTCAACATTCTTTTTGGCGACCGCTTGGGCCATCCAAGCAAAGACCTGCGCATGGTCTTTGGCCGCCTTCATGGCTTGCTTATAATAATCCTGCATGGTCTGGCCAATAGAATGCACCTGGGCCCCACGCTTGGCGAAGAAGTCAGCCCACTCGTTAGCAACGAAACGGACAAAATCGCAATCTGGGGCCTCCAAAACCTCCGAGAGCTCTCTGTGCGCAGGGGCCCACTCGAAGGTAGGAGGAGCCTCAGGACAGTGCCGACGTAATTTTTCCCACACAGCCGCGTGACGGCCGCCAGAGGAGGCGGCGGCCTCCGACCAGGCACGCCCCTCACGCACAAGATTCAGGTGATCAGACACTACGATTGCAGGCTGCTGCGCAACTCCAACTGCTTTGAGCGCTGCGTAGTGCTCCGCACGTGGCACCGTCTGTACCGCTCCTGGTAGCGCGCCAAAAATTGCACGCAAAACGTTGCCAGCCTCGTCGACCTCCACCACAGACCAGCCGCAGCGGGCCAGCTCTGGGATCGACGACGCTTGGCCGCTTCCGTCGGTGTACACCCTCCGCCCCCATCGCCCACGCCAGTCCCCCCATCCCAACACAGGATACACGTCGCTCGGGGGCGACAGCGCTGGTGGCTCGGGCGGCAAACCGAAGCCGAGGTAAAATTGATCCGCTCCAGATTGCGAATTATTCTTGGCCTTGATAGCCTTCCTCAGCTCGAGAACATAATCTGGAACAGGCACGTCCAACCCGTCTAACATGGCTTCGCACTCAAACCATTGGTGAGACTCGTTGCCAGTCGCCTGCTTGCACACAAAACACTGCGGGGAATTGCGGAGGCCGGTGCTGTGCAAACGCTCGGGGGTCCAAACACCAGCCGACCAAAGCGTACGCACGGCGCCTCGCCTCGCAACATCTCTTACCGCAAGTACTGCTTTTCTAATTCCCCTCCTCCAGCAGCTCTCTCCAAGGCTGTTGGGAAGGTGCTGAAGGATCCTATCTACTTGCCAGCGGCGAAGGCTTTCCTCCAGGAAGGCTTTCACATCACCTGGACCATGCCTAACTAAATCGACGTGGCGACCTCGATCGTCCACAAGCACTGTTGGAGAAAACATCGTCCAACCCACACGCAGCAGCGTGACCCAAACAGAGGCGATGGGGCCACGAGCTCTGGTCCACGAGGTGCGTTGGTCAAGCTTCGCCCTGACCGCCTCCCAAGCTCTACGGAGCCGTCCAGGCGCGACCCTATTGTCCCAGATGAACGAGGCAAACCTAACCACCAAAGGAACCGTCGCATCAAACATAGGGTCGAACCTGTCGTCTCGCTGCGTTGCTAAAAACAAGGTGAGCGACGCCTTGGGCTTGGCCCCGCACATGCCTCCAGCAAACGTCCGAAGCTCTCGAATCGCCGTGCCAGATATCCCTGACACTCCAGCGCCGTGGCCGCCAGCTGGGAGGAGCCCCGTCCTCCACAAGGATTTCACGGCCTCCCCCGCGGCGCGCTTCAATCCCCACACTTTGCGCCTACGAACCTTGAGATTCTTAAGACGCATCTTTTCTTGCACACGCAAAACTCTAGTGCCGTGCATCTCGTGCCCTAGATTGCGCATCGCTCGCTTCGCTCTCATGCGAAGAGGCAGCACCAATCGAGCGAATCTATCTCGGCCTCGGCTCGTGTTCGCAACAAATCCTGACTTGCTCGGCTGGGCAACTAACCCGAGCGGTCTCACGCTGAGACAAAAACTGTGTACTGCATTGGCCAAGTCTCTAGCCTGACCGTCGCTCTCTCCCTCCCTGGTTCGCTCGCCAGACCAGTGGAAGCTCACATCGTCGATCAGCGCTCGTGGCTTGACCGTGGGGTATATAGTCATGCAATCCTGCAGGCTTCTATGCCACAGAACCCGTAGCATTGTAGTGGCCCATGAACAGCCAGCTAGGATACCCCGGTTAGACTGCACTGGAAAAGACAGGGAGGCAAATGCACGCAGGCAGCGAGGTTGCAGATACGTCTGAATCGTCATCCAAGCTAATCTCATCGGGAACCGATTCAGCCTAGCCTCGTGAAGCAGGCTCTGCAAAATGACAGTCTCATAGCATTTCAACATATCGATAAAAACTGTGAGGCTGTCCTCTCCTAACTCGTGCGCAATCTCAGCCTCTAGATTCAATGAAAACGCGCTATCCGAGCTCGACCTACCAGCTCCCGTCCCCCAGAAGCAATCGAGGTCATGCTCCACCTCCCAGGCGGCCGCAATGGGCCTGCGGGCTCTGCCCCAGACTCTCAGAAGAGTGTTCAAGAGCGCGATCAACCTACATCCTCCCGACGCCTTGGGGAGGCGAACAAGCTGCGTCAGCAGTCTGCGGGATGGCCAGATCAAGAGACTTTCACACTTCATGAAAAGCTTCGCTAAGGCCGCCAGGCCTGAACTGCTCAGAAAAATTAGCCTGCGGGGAGCAAAGCTGAACTGGCCGACTCCCGTCGCCCATGGAAACTGAAGAATGGATCGCTGCAAGTCCTGCACAGTCAAAGGCGGGAGCTCTTCCCAGTCCTTCGCTTCGGCTGGCAGCTGTGGGGCGGCGGCGTCGTGCATCGACCAGATCTCCCCCCAATCCCTCATGGCCTTGTCGGCTAACTGATACGGCTGGGCAGGCGTGCGAGCGGTCACGTTTGCACTAACCACCTCCTGCAACGCTCTCCCTTTCGTGTGCCCATGCGCGAAGCGCGCACCGTTAAAGAAGCTGGCTGCCGCCCGGTTCCTCCAGGCTTTGGCGGTCTTCTGGCTGTGTGCCTCAGCAAGCTCCGCTGCTTTGGCCTCGATTGCATCCAGCACTGCATCAACTTCTGGATGGACAAGGAATTCCATTCCCAAGAGAAAAAAGTCAGACGCCCAGCTGTCGAGCTCGCTGAGCACGGCCGTCTCAGACAGCACCTTCGCCACGAAGCGGCCTAGCTCGATCATCATGCTCGACAGCTTGTGAACATGGGCCATGTCCGACGTACCTGCCACTTGCTGCTGACTTACCTTCGCCGTGACATTAGTGATAGCCTCTTTCGCCCTACGCATGTGTCGTGCCCACCTGGCCGCGACGCACCACGCATTGGCTGCTTTTGACAAATATGAACGTTTCTGCTGTGGTTGCCACTGCAGCTTGACCTTCTCGAACTCAACGGGGCCACATGCACCTACGAACGGTTCGGCCTTGGTGCCAACGACGTCATGCCTGGCAAGCAGCTCTAATTCAATTTGGCTCAACACAGCATCCCATGCCACTTGCAAACTGCTATCGTCACACGCGGCATCTATAAGACGTGCCACTCCATGCCAGCATAGTGGAAACCTCGAACAGCCTGGTTTCGGCTGCTTGGGCACGGAACGCGGCCCACGCAGCTCACGATGAAAGAACTGGATGTCCTTGCCACTGATATGCATGTACACTGGCAAGTGTGGGAAGGTGGTTGTCGCCTCCTGAACGCACGGCTGCTCTACTCGTGTCATCAAGTTAGACGACGTGAGGAAATAGTCGATGCAACTACCAGGCATCGCCTGTCTACATGTGGTCGCAGCTGGAGCCCGAAGCATACCACCTAGCCCGTGTATCCACCGCATATCACCGAACTGGGACGCTTCAATGTTGAAATCTCCTGCCACAATCCAATCGTAGCCTGCGTGATTCAATCTGTCCAAATAGCTGCTGACCTCTTGCATGATGTGTAGGTTATTGTCAGACCAACCTTCGTTGACATAAAGATACACTGAGACCAGCGCCACTCCACCAGGAACTCCCCAGTGGACTTGAGCGGGTAAAGCTCGACCGCCAGCCAGCACGGTCTGTCCGTTCAGGCACGGCCCACGCGTGATCAAGATGTTCGGCCTCGCCAAGACTGCTAGCCCTGCCTGCGTGCCACCGTTGCCTGTGGGGTTGGCCGCTGCCCATATGCCCTGCCAGCCCGCGCCCAGCAAGCAATGCTGTGCGTCCGCCAGATCATCATGAGCAACGTGATGTTCTTGCACCGCGACCACTGTGTGACTGCAGTGCACCATGTACTCAAGCAGCTGCTTCTCGGACGAGCAATTCAACGTCGCGATGCTGCCCTTGTTGCCAGCCTGCTCTGAGGCCACGGTCCCACTCGGGGCTGCGCTCCGTCCGTCGACGGCCCGAGTGGGCCAAGGGGCGTGAGGCGAGGCATCGACCACCCGCGCGTCCGCGGCTCGCCTATCACGCCCCTTGCCACTGCCTTGGGCCGCTAGGCCTCCCTCGCCATGGCCTGGCCCATCCTGCGCAGCACCACGTCTGGGCCTGGAGTCGAGCGGCTGCGGACACGCCTGGGCCGCGGCAGCCCTCCCGCTCGGGGCGCTGCGTCCGTCGTCGTCTCGAGCGGGGGGTTGGGCGTGGGACGAGGCACCGGCCACCCGCGCGTCCGCGGCTCGCCCTCCCCGTCCCTTGCCACGGCCCTTGGCGCTGCCACCGCCGCTCCGACCCAGGCAGTGCTCGCCGTCAGCACCGGCCTGCACCGTGGCCAGGGCCCCACTCGGGGCTGCGCTCCGTCCGTCGACGGCCCGAGTGAGCCCAGGGGCGAGATGCGAGGCATCGACCACCCGCGCGTCCGCGGCTCGCTTAGCTCGCCCCTTGCCACGGCCTTCGGCCGCTTGGCCTCCAGCTCCATGGCTTGGCCCGCCGCGTGCAGCATCTTGTCGGGGCCTGGAGTCGAGCGGCTGCGGACTCACCTGGGCCGCGGCTACCTTCCCGCTCGGGGCGCTACGTCCGTCGACGTCTCGAGCAAGAGGTCGGACGTGGGACGAGGCATCGGCCACCCGCGCGTCCGCGGCTCGTCCTCCGCGTCCATTGCCGCGGCCCTCGGCACTGCCGCCGCCGCCCCGACCCAGGCAGTGCGCCCTGGCCGCGTCAACATAAGCCCCACTGCCGCCAGGCTCCTGGAACATCGGGTTCGCAGCAAGTGACCCTGCTACCGTGCCCAGCGACGGCATAGCACTCGCAGTACGAACCAGGCCCAACAAGCATAAGACCAGAGTGCGCGCCGCGAGGTGTGCCGAGCCGCGTCGTGTGCGCGCTGAAGGCCGTCCCTCTCTAGGCGGGGACCTGGACCTTGGCACGCTTCTCACTTCTCCATTCATTGAGCCCTTCGGCCCGCCTGCGAACGCTCCCACGGATCGTTGCCTCGTCGGCCTCAGGCTGCACAGCGACACCAGCGCGCCCCAGGAAAGCACGCAGCTCCTCCAGGTCCGTGTCGTCCGGTGTTGGTACGTCGACTCCTCCAGGCTGAGACCTGGCATCGTCGTGAGGGGCGGCCTCCCGCTGCGGCTCAGAGTTCGCATGCTGAGCTGCCTCGGGTGTCGTCCGCCCCTGTCTCCTGCGCTCCTCCAGTACCCGTGCCTCTTCCAAGGCCGAGTCCAACTTCGCTTGCAAGTGACCGTCGTCTCCGAGTCCTGCCAAGATGCCTCCCAGTTTGTCGACCGTGATGCCGAGGGCTGCCACAAGCTCGCCTGCCTCGGTAGCGAACGGTGGAGGCCTCGGAACCGTAGACGCCAGCCTGGTTTGTTCCTCCGCAATCTGTAATATAGCCTGCTCTGCCTCGACCACCAGCTGCTCCTGCTCGCGGATGGTCTCCTGCAGCTTCTGCAACTCCTTCTTGGCGGCCGCCAGCAGGCCCTCGTGCTTGACCTTCTTGGTGTTCCACTTGGCCGACTGGAATGACAAAGAACGCAGCTGCGCAGGCACTGGCTTGGACGCCTCCAAGTCCATCCGCAGCCGCTTGCGCTCCACCTCGTAGTCCTCTCTTGCCTTCTCGAAGCAGGGGTCCTTGAGGTCCTTGATTGCCCGCATGGCCTCTTCGATCTCGTCCAGTCGAACACGGATCTGAACGGGGGTCTGCGGCGGCAGCTCTCCACTCTCGACGTCGACCTCCATCGCGTTACTCTCCGACTTCCCTCCGGTGGCCAGCTGCTGCCGCGCTGCCGCCAGCTGCTTCTCCAGCTCTGCGACCTTGCGTGCATGCCATGGCGGCGGCTGCTCAGCAGTGGCCGCTCGGTCGGCACGCTGCTGCTTCTGTGAAGGCGCCGTGTGCTTGAACCGAGGCTCCAGAAAGGAAGAGGCCTTGGCAACTCCACACTTCTGACATGAAACTTTATCCGATCTGTTCCACCATGCCGCGCCCGACACTGGGTGGACGCACCATCGACGTACCCAATCCGTCGCCTCCGCCCGACGTCTCTGGGCATGCCTGCTCGTCTTCTGTGCCCGTCCATCTCCCTGAGACATCCGCGGCAGCAAGGTGATGTAACAAGTGACTGCAAATGGGAGCGTACGTTCCCGAAGTAGCACGTGAAAAAAGAGGTACCTCCAGCCAGGGCAGGCAGAGAGGAGGTACGAGAGCCTTCGGGGGCCGCTGCTCCCCCACGCCAAAAACTCAGTCCTTGAGTGAAACACTACGGACTTGAGCCAAAATGGTTACGGAGAGGAGGAGGAGGAGGAGGAGGAGGAGGAGGAGGAGGAGGAGGAGGAGGAGGAGGGAGGAGGAGGAGGAGGAGGAGGAGGAGGAGGAGGAGCGCTGCTCTGCTGGGCGGACCACGAGCTGGTCTGCAAGGGCTGGCACAAGCAGGCGGCTCGAACGGCGTGGCGAGGTGGGCACCGACGGCGGCGGCTGGCAGCTCATCGGACAGGAGCCGCGGCGACGGGGCGATGCGGCGCGGATGCGAATGAACCACATCCGCAGTCACCTGGCATGGGAAGCTCGCCATCGCTCGGACGTCCATTCCCTATGTTTTTGTTCGGCTTCGTGCGTGGTTTTTTCGCCAAATGATCAAGGATGCTCCTCGATGGTCCTCGCCGAAGGAAAAATGCACACGTCCGAGCGATGCTAGGGGGACGAGGCGGAAGAAGAACCAATCCCTCGACACGCGCGGGTCGGGAACCTCCGCGCCGCCCACTTCGCAGACAGGGCGGCGGAAGCTCACGGTATCGATGGCACGCAGATGGGCTGCTAATTACGGCTGGGCCAATGCGACGGCAGCCCCGGTGTGAAGACGCAGCGTGGCGGCGACGCAGGACCTACTCGACCGACGGCCGTCTGACGGACACGACGTCCGAGCACAGCGCCTGGGGCAGAGACGGGGAGCCAACAAGCTGAGGAGAAGGCGGCGAGACTGCCGGGCAGACGGACCTCCAGCGCCCGAGTCGGACGCCACACCAACATCGAGACGCTGTTGAAATGGTTCGCAGAGGGTCGCCTCATCATCGGGGCACCGAGCTCGAGCATCATGTCCTGGTCGCACACCACTTGCACCCGACGGCCTGATTGAAAGCCGAGAGAAGATGGTTCAGCAGACGCTGCGGCACATCCTCTACTGAACGCGTGCCAGCCAAGGCGAGAGACGGATGCGGTGGAGGGCCAAGAGGCAGCAGCCCAGAGCAGAAGCTCCAGAGGTGCATACTGACGGCGGGGCACGAGGCCTGGACTGCGACGAGGGGGGGGCCAGCAGCCAGGCCGCCGGCCCAGCAGCACGACGGCGAGCCGCACGACGGAGAGCCAGACCCGGGGCACCCGCAGGACGCAGGGGGAGGGGGAGGAGGGGGAGGAGGGGGAGGAGGGGGGGGGGAGGAGGGGGAGGAGGAGGAGGGCGAAGAAGATTCTCGTGCCCTTTCTTAGAACACTGGGCGCATTCGCTGCGTAGTTGCCTCGGGTCAACAGTGGCCGAACGGCCACACCGAGCACAAAAGTACAGCGAGTGTTCGGGCCAGTAGTGCAGACAGTGACTGGGATGCAGAGACTCCCCCCCCACCGTCACCGCCCGCCTCACCCGAGAAATTCCGTGGCCAAACTCCTGCAGCGTCTCGCCGTCATCCACAGCGGGGCAGGTCTGGCCGCACGCCTCAAAGACATTCGCCGAGGGAAATATGGTCGAGCAAAGTGAGCAAATCCACTTCGCGCCAGTTTTATTTAAACAGTGCGAGCTACCTCTGAGGGCAGCCTGAAGTTTGGTGACAGTGGAACGGCCCATCTTTGGCCTGTCCGCGGTCCATGGGGCCACACGAACGGATTCCGCCAGAGCTTGGGCGGCCCGTTGGCGAACTAAAAAACAAGTGGCGTCCCGTCGGTCGGTGTCTGGGATACGCTGACCCCGAGTAGCAAGGTCCCAAGACTCCTGCGCTGCCTGGCCCGCCAACTCATCAGCAGACTCATTGCCCGCCGCGAGAAGAACCTGATCCTCCGACAAGGAGGGGTCAGTGAGATCCAGGTGGGAAGGGGGCCCACAAAACAGAAATCCCATTCTCGCGGCCCTCAAGGACCAGGCGGATACGAAACCAAAGGTCCGAATTCACACCACTGCAACGAAGGAAACGGCGGCGCCTCCACCCCTCTAACAGGGGCTGGTTGTCCGTGTCATACTCGAAATTCCCTAGGACATTGCGGAGAGCCAGCTCGAAGGCCAACAGTTCTGCCCTGGGGGCCGTCTGGCGGCGGCCTGAGATGGTGGAAGCCCAGCCCTTCAGTCGGCACCACATGGTGCCATCCCAGGCCACCAGCACAGCGGCCGCGCCGACTCGTCGGCGGCGCGGGTCAGAGCTAAAGGCACCTCCTGAGCCATCTCCAAAAACCCGCAGGAGCCCTGCAGGAGACCTGGCCGCCTCGACAGAGGATCCCTCGACTAACGACGGCGACGACCCCACCTCCCAAGCCACGTCCGCCCCCCCCGCCCCTGAACACAGGGCAGGTTGAAGACCTAGGAGGCAGGCCGCGGAGCCACATGGCGGGGTTCGCCTCGTGTCCCACTCTGGCCTGGTGGCATAAACCGTCAGAGAGCTCAAAAGCCTCATGATTGCAGTTCTTGGGGCATTCCCACACTCCGTGGAACAGCGTCTCAGGGGCCGAGCCGCAACGGGGGCAGGTGGTGGCAGCAGCATGCCCCGCCTCGAGTTGGCGGACGTGGGTCCACTGGCCTCCTGACACGACAGTCGCGAGAAGGCCTACCTGCTCATACTGATCCCTACGCACGAGACGCCTAAGCTCCTGGCGCAAAGGCTGGAGATCAGCCCCCTCGGCCAATTCATCGCCGTGAGGGTGGGCCGCTGCCTGGGCCCGCAAGAGCGCAGTTAAATCGCCCCTGAAATCATCAACCAGCTCAACGACATCAAAGTCGCCTTCTAGGCGTTCAATGTCATCCCGATCTGGAAAATGCCACACTTCATATTGGTCCCCCACGGGTCTGTGCCACTCAACAGGGGACACAGGCTTCCACCCAACGTCCAGTAACGTGGCGACGACGGCCCCGATCGGACCCCGCACCCGACGCCAGCGTTTCGAAGCCATCAGGTCCAGGCGGTCCCGAATGCGGGGCCACGCGCGAGAGATGCGGCCATGCAACTCAGGGAACCTATCCCACATGTCAAACCACGTGAACAGCACCTGAGCCCTCAAGGCGATGAAGGGCTCTCGTTCAGCATAAAACAGAGAGAGCACCGTGGTAAGACAACGGCCTGGGCTTTTACTGGCAACAGAATGGGAAGCCTGGCGCCTCAAGGCCCGGATAGATGAAGGGGAGAGGCCCATGGCCTGATGGCCATATACAGCCTGAGGAAGGGCCCCTTGTAACCAAAGCCCCTGTGACACTTTGGCCGCCCTGGCGTGGCGTCGCAGGCGTCGAATGCGCTGCGCGCGTGGACGGGCCTTCCTTTGACGGTCCAGAAGCCTGACGACCACCCGCCGCGCCCCGCCTCCCGTGTCGCAACCCAGGTCGACAGCTTGGACCGCCAGGGAAGCTGGGATGCCAGCCTCTCTCAGACTGGCCACAGTACGCTTACCAACCTTAGTGGGGGATGCAATGACCTTGGTCTTGGGCGAAACGGGCGGTTGATGCAAGGCAAACGATCGGGCGAACGGCTGGCCAATGGTGGAGAGCTGAGCAATGACATTCTCCTCGGTGCCCTCAGCCCGCGCCACGATGCCATCGACAAAAGTTCAGGGGCCCGCGGAGGAGACCAGGGCGCGGGCCCCCGAGGCCGCATGAGCGGCCGACAAAATCGGGCCCAGGAAAACCTTGGCGAGCTTGACACCGTGAGCGGACCCAGCTACTATAGAACGGGCGGGAAAAGTTAAATCCGACGCGATGTTCCCGGACCGAAGGATCCTGGGAGCAAGGAACATCTGCGCCTCTAAAAGGGTGACAATCGAGGGGGAACCCTGCTCGACCGAAGCACGCATTAGTAACAGCATGCTAACGTGGTCATACAATTTTTCGAGGTCGAGGAGGGGGGGGGCCGAGGTGAAACCCAGCTGGGAGGAGGACTCGTCTAATATGGCCCTCTGCAGGGCCGCTCTGGGAGCCGAGGACCCTCGGATCGCCGTGTCCCAGAACTCTCCGAGGTCCTGGGGCCACTGGTCCGTGATCGGGGCCCGAGCTCTGGACCAGACTCCCATGCAAGTCGACAGAACACCGATGACCCTGTCACCTCCTGAAGGTTTTGGGACGGTCGCTCTTACAGCAAGCAAAAGCTGGACAGGCCACGAACCTACCCTCTCGGCTTCGCGCAGCACGTCGCCGAACTGCCGCTGCCCCTCGGTCGGCAGCCTCTGCATGTCGACGGGGCTGAGTACATCCACGCCCCGAGCCTTGTTGGGAGCCATCCTGGAGACAACTCTCATGATGGACTCGTCCTCCAGCTCGCTGATGGGGTAGCGGCGCGCGTGCTGGAGCAACTCCTGCATGCCCCATGCACAGGTCCTCCCGCGACGCCTGTGGATCCGTCCAGATGGTCCGCCACGCCTGCAGCTTGTGCTCCATGATCTTGTCAGGGCCCCCCGTGGCCTCCTCGGGGCCATCGCCAGGAACTTCGAGCGCAGCAGGCTGTGGGGGGTCACGGACGTGACGATGGACCACTGATGGTCTGGTGCGCCAGCAGTCCCTGGCCCACTTGACATAGGCGGCGCCCGAGGACACTAAGGCCCTACCCCAGGAGCGCGAGCACCAAATCTCCGTGACCTCACCAAACCGCTCAAGGGTCTCGACGTCCAGCGGTGGCCCGAAGATGAGGCAGGCCACACCAAACCACTCCTGCACCTCCTGGTGGGTGGCCCTGGGTCCGAATAGAACGGCCCTCGGCTGGGCCTCGGCCTGGTCAATCAGGCTGGAGATGGAAGTGGTCAAAGCCTCCTGCTGTACGGGGTCCCGATCGTGTCGGCGCAGGGAGGTATAACGTGTGACCAGCGACGACATCGTCCACCAAAACTCCATGGTAGGGTTACGCATATGAGTACGCCCAGGGGACGGCTGTAGCTCGCGTCGAGTAAGGCCATACAATTTGCCGCGTCCAATGTACGGGGCCCGCTGGTCGGATGGGATGCCTTCAGTGCGTAATATGGCCAGTTCCAAGGTAGATACCCAGCGTTGATACGACTGGGAAATGGATTGTACGTCATCTGCCGAGCCCGTCGGGAAAGCCCAAGCCTTCGAGTCCGAGCAGGTACTTACCCACGGCTGAGCCTCAATAGCAGCGGCGGCCCAGTCGTCAGAATCGACACGAAAGGGTACCTGCGAAGCAACGTCATCAGGCCCCTCCTCATCAGGGGGTTGACTTCGTCGAAGGCACCCTGTAGGTCGGCGCTGAGTCGCTCTCGTCTACGAACACGAGCTTCCTCACGACGCCTCGAGCGCTTACTGTCAGGGTCTGAAACGCTCTTGGGCCTGGGCCTTTGCGGGGGCCCACTGGGAGAGTCCAAAACCTGATGCCACCAATCAGCGTGCCCTGAAAGAATCTCAATGTCCAGGGCTACGTGTGTGTCTTCCATGGAACGAGTGTGAATGGCTTGACTCTGAGTTGGTCTGCGAAACCCATCTTGACCACCAAGTACTCGATCAAAGAACCACTGCCAAGAGCACAAGTCGCGCTGCATCCACTCGGGGTGACAATCTCCCCGTCCCACACTTCAAGCAGGCCGCTCTTGGTCAGCTCGTCTGGTGAGGAGGAGGAGGAGGAGGAGGAGGAGGAGGAGGAGGAGGAGGAGGAGGAGGAGGAGGAGGAGGAGGAGGAGGAGGAGGACGAGGAGGAGGAGGAGGAGAGGAAAGGAGGAGGAGGAGGAGAAGGAGGAGGAGGAGGAGGCACCGCGGAGAAGGGGAGGGCCTGCGGGCCGCGGCTCCCCGAGCGGCGGCATCCCCTCCCCGCGCGCCACGGGGGGGGCGCCGCCGGGGGGGGCGAGGCGCGCCCCCCAGGGGGCGCACGGCCTCGAGACCTCCGCGCGCCTCGGCCAGGCGCGCACGGAGGGGCCACGGGGGGGGGGAGGAGGAGGAGGAGGAGAGGAGGAGGAGGAGGAGGAGGAGGAGGAGGAGGAGGAGGAGGAGGAGGAGGAGGAGGAGGAGGAGGAGGAGGAGGAGGAGGAGGAGAGGAGGAGGAGGAGGAGGAGGAGGAGGAGGAGGAGGAGGAGGAGGAGGAGGAGGAGGAGGAGGAGAGGAGGAGGAGGAGGAGGAGGAGGAGGAGGAGGGGACAGGCCACCGGGCCGTGGCTCTGGAGGGGAACTCCCCGCGGCCGCGGGGCGTGCCGGCGCGCAGCGCGCGAGGGGCCAGGCGCCCCTGGAGGCCCCCCGTCCGCCACCGGCCACTTCTGCGCCGGGCCGGCCGCCTCCCGCCTCTCCTCTGCCCTCGTGCTTGCGCGTCACTCCTGCGTTGGCTCCCCGACCCGCCCGTCGGGGCCCGCCCGACCCGACCCGCCCGCGCACCACGCGTGGCACCTCGATGATGCATCGTGCTTTTGCGCTTGGAGTCTTCGCACTGCCGGTGCTGCCTAGCTGTGGACTTGCGTTTCCAACGTGGCGTAGGATGGTCCCCGGCCCCGTCCTGCTTCGTTGTTCGTTTGCTTGCAACGCTGTTGCATCTTCGGCCAACCCTGTTGTGACGTGGTAGTTAGTCTGCTCCAACGTGCCTAACGCAGCCGCAGCGTTTACTAACCCCCACGGGGGTTAGGAAGTAAAAGCGAATGGTTGGACGGGTTGCGATTGACTTATGCACGGGCAACTTAACTTAGTTATAACCTGACGACGAAAAACAGAAACGTATATGGGACCCTCCCAGCAGAATGAATGACCCCTTCAACACATAGTGGAGCGCCCCAATAAGTACAACACAAAACTATATATATATATATATATATATGACCCCAAAAAAGTAGATGTGACCACCCGAAAAGTATACAGGTCCCCCCTCAAAAAATAAAGGGCCCTCCAAGTAAATAGAAACATTCGGCGTCGATATGCGAATCACATGACGCCCGCGTGCGATGAGACCACTAAGACGATGACCTATCCTTAGTAGGACTATATTTCATCATGTGTTTTGGGTCTTCGTTTTGCAAAGACAGCGCCACGCGCCCCCTCCAACCTTTATCCTCATCCGAAGACGATGCTCTCACAAATGCGGGTCTCGCAATTGCGCATGGTTGGGTCCTCCGCCAGTGTAGTAGCTGCACCGTTCGACATCCGACGCGTTGTCTCTAGTCAATGTGCAATGGCGCTGTGTAGAAGTATCGCCTGTCGGTTGAGCATGCATGCGCGCAGTATCACGGCTGGAAATTGTCACGCTTGTCCTTTCGTCGGATGTCATGTTTGTGTTCGTGGAGTCGCATCGGGTCGTCGCTGTGTTCGCGCGTCGGTGATTGCGCTTCGCAGTTGCACTAGGAATAATTCTGTCGATGTCGTCGTCCGTACCACATGATGGCTCAGTCTGTTGAGGCGACGGTTGATCACGCTTTCGCTTGTCCACGCTTTCGCTTGTCGCGGTTGATCACCCTCTCGCGTCTGATCACGCTTTCGCTTGTCGCGTCTGCACGCCAGCATGGCGACGACAATGGAGCAATGCATCGCGGCTTTTAAGTCGACGCCGTGCTTTTTCATAGCTTAAACAGATCTGTGACGAATGGGGTGCATCGGCGTCCGCTTCAAGTTCTGGAAACGTTGAGCTGAAAGATCGCATCCTGGACATTTGCAAGAAGTGCTCGCAATCTTTCGAGCAGGTGTATCACTCCAAGCAGGTCGGCGCATGGGAGCGGAATCGCGGTGGCGAGGGCGTGCAGTGGCGTCGGGCTCACGGGCGCGTGCAGGTCATCAAAACGTCAGGGTTTTCTTTGAAGGCCATTGCCAACAACGCGGTGGCGGGAGAAGACAACCCGTACACGAGGGAGTACGCCAAATACACGGCGAAGAAATGCGCTACGCATGCATGCTTTGCGAACTACAAGGAGGAGGAGATCAGGGTGGGAGCATGGGGGGCAACGCACGCACTGCATGGGTTTGCATGCGTGCACGACGGCGTCGAGAGCGACATCGACGACTTGACGGAGGACGGCAACGTGCACATCGACACTGTCTGCAGCCGAGACAAGCATGGCCTTCTCAGGAATGCCATCGAGGTGGGCGTCAAGTTCGCGGTCGTGAAGTGGGTTGTCCACGCAGCGTTGCCGAGCGCTGCTCATGTCGCCGGCGGTGCCCTGAACACCGTGCAGCAGACGTCCGAAGGCAGTCTAGCAATTTTCAAATATATGTTTAATGATATGTACATGCACTCGGCATGCGTTTATCCGTTCGGAGTGGGGGGAGGGGGCATTGGAGTTTGTCGTGCGTCGCGGGGGTGGTGGGGGCGAGGGGGGCCGAGGGGGGGTCGCGCCAGGCGAGACATGGTACCATAACCTTTTGAGCATCGTCGACGCCGCGTCGCCCATGGGCCCGCAGCCTGACTTCAAAGAGGTGACCAAGAAGGTTTTGAAGTCTCAACCCCCCAGGGCTGTGGACGTGCCAGACATGGTCGAGTACGTCAAGAAGTGGGGCGGCATGCCCAGCGGCGGCTTGATCAAGGAGCTCACGCCTCTTCTGGACCACTTCGCGCCTTCCGACCGCGCGGTGTCAGGCAGCATGTTCAAGGCTGTGGCTGATTTGAAATTCCCTATTGACGCCATGCCTGCACGCGTGATAAATGCTGTGCTCTTTCGGCACGCGGCGTCCGACGAGAACGTGCACGACGGCTTCGCCAGGAACGTCACGAGCAAGGACTTGGCTACGCTGAGCAAGCCTGAGAAGCGCGCCACAGTGATGAAGGCGAACGGCGCCCTCATGCGCGCCAAGGCGATGCTCGCCGAGTCGTCCATGGACCCAGCCGCCGTGGAGGCGACCAAGGGCGATCTGATGATCGAAGTCGTAGGCTTCCATCTCGAGAGGAACAAGGACAAGGGCAAAGGCAAGGGCGTCGGCAAGGACAAAGGCAAGCAGCCCACCAGTCTGCAGGCGATCCTCGAGAAGTTCGTAATGAAGCTGGGCGAGGGCGCGGCGGCGATGCAGCTGCCAGCCGATGTCGCTGAATATCCTTCGGCATCTGGCGGCGCGAACTTCGTGCAGCGCACCGAGGGCGGCGAGACGTCGGGCCTGGGCAAGACGACCGCGCTCAACAAGGACATCGCGGAGGGCGTGCACCTGCAACTTCGCAAGCCCCGTGCTGTCGTGTCCGCTGCAATGCAGGACATGTGGAAAATCGTCGACGTCTCGGATGGCGGGGTGGTCAGCTTCAAGATGGTGAAACCAGATGGCACTATTGACGACACGACAATTTCCAAGACATTGTCGGACATCGAGGAGACGTACAAGACGTGCAAGGCGAAGGAGTTCGTAGGAGGCTACCCTGGCAACGATGCGGCCAACGACAAGGACATGGCCAACCATGAGTTCAAGGGCATGGTGTTTGGCGCCTTGAACGCGCTCCTTCGGAAGTACGGCGTGCAGAGCGCGCTCCCCATGCAAAGGCCATGCAGGGCAGCCCTGGCGTCCAAGGCGTTCGGCGTGGGAAGTTACGTCGCCGTGCCTGCTTCTCGGTCAATTGCACCGCAGTCCGAGACCATCAAAACGTGCCCGCCCAAGGCAATCGAGGCCGCCATTCCAGTCGACGGCGCGCCGAAGATGTTCATCATGCCAACGCCTCCGACCGACGAGTTCACGTGCCAGTTCTGGTGCATGCGAGTGGAGTCCGGCAAGTCCTTGTGCAACTGCGAGCTCAAGGAGTTCAGTGCGAGGTGGGGGGGGGGGCGCCCCGTGGTTGGTGATCGGAGCGTCAGCCCGAACATTGACATCGTCATCCTTTGCGCGACGAACTTCAAGAAAGTCGCCGCTTACGATGAGCTCGTGCTTCACATGGATGCCGCGGAGACTAAGACGAAGGACACAATCTCGGGGCCCGTCCTCGAGTCCAAGAGGGCCCGTAAGAGCAAGTGAGCCCTGGTTCATGCGATCAGGAAGTTCTGGGTGAGGAGGCCTGGGGCACGATCGTATGAGTTTGAGTTATCGCCGTAGGGGTGCTGAGCACGAGGGCCGTCAGCGTTCGGCCACTGCGAGGGCCAGCTTTCCCTCTCCATCGCCGCCTGCAGCAGGCCGCGACCGTGATATGAACATCAGTTGGGATGCGGGCGTTGCGCCCCAGACCAGTCCGACGAAACGCGCAGATCGCATATCGATGTTGCATCGTTTCGGGTTCGCCTCCAATCGAGCGGCTGCGAATGCGCTGCATTCGACGCAGACTCGATTGTCAATTTTCGGTCGTCCGTTCTGTAGCCGTTTTTGCTCTGCAGGTGTTCGCAGAGATGGCTTTCCGCATCGAGCCAGCGGTGCGCGTCACCAGCGACGATGGCGCCAGCGTGTACCTCTGCGCACGCGAAGTTGAGGGCGAGAGGTTTTTCAATTTGTCCAAGGGCAGGGTTGCTGACCAGCTGTTCCTACACGGCCTCCGCAGCAAGGAATGCGACAGGCCAGTCAGTCGGACGACGATTGTCCAGGACATCCGTCAGCTCAAGGACAGTCTGGTGTACAAGGAGTGCAAGGCCAAGAACAAGCGTTGGAATCGGCAATCGAGCGTGCTTCTCATCACGGCTGAGGACTCGTTCAAGGAGATCACGCTGCCTGCCGTTGGCGAGGAGCCCTCCCGCAACATGAAGGTCGTCCTTAACAAGCCTGGCGCGCCTGACCTTCTCGCGGAGCTCGACACCGACACGCTCGCGTACCTGGGGAGGGTGATGCTGGCGCAGTTCAACGCTCATGACGGTGTCACCCCAAAGAAAGATAGGGACCCCTTGTTCGAGCACATGTGCCTCGCGAGCATGGGCGTCACCACGAAGAACGGTCGGGACTGCGTTCGGGCATTCAAGAAGTTGGGCGAGAACGGCAAGGCCGCCAAGTACATCAGGCTTGACGAGCACGATCATTCGCTGGAGAAGGCTGCGCAGCGCGCCCAGTCTTGGCAGCTCGGCGAGGTCGCGCCCCAAGGTCATGCCGATCAGCCTGATGAGGGCGTTGGCCAGGAAAGCGATCAAGATGCCGACCAGCCTCAAGAGCCCGATCAAGATGCCGACCAGCCTCCAGAGCCCGTTGAGACGCCTGTGAAGGCGGAGCGCGGCATCAAGCGCTATTTCACTCCCCGCGCGCCCAGCCTCATCGCCAAGTGACGTGTGAGCATGATGCGTAGCATGCGTGTGTGTGTGTGTGTGTGTGCGTGTGTCTCTGGCATTTGTTGCTCGACAGCACGATGCGGGATGCGTTTCGGGGGCGGTTGCGCAGGGGTTGCGCGATCATACGCCATCCCGCCAGGCTGTTGCATGCATTGCCAGAGGTCGCTGTCGCTCGCTGCACATAGAGTACACATGTAATCCAGAGAATGCCGCCGCCTGTCGTCAATGCGTCGTCGCTCGTCGGTGCGCGTCCAAATTCTTGGCGCTTCGCGCGTCCCCACCAGCCAATTCAGGAACGACGCCCCTGCAGACATTTTCAAAAGTGCCCCCTCCCCCTTTCGCGCAGGAGTCCTCTAATGTGGCCTCGCTGGGGCCCTCAACCCTCATAAGTCCTCTAATGTGGCCTCGCTGGGGTCCAAAACCTCATAAGTCCTATGGGAAACAATATGGGCGGGGCCAGTCGGAATAACGTGCTTACAAGATGGACACGCCAAACCACCCACGCCAAGAAGGTTGTTGGGACTATTGCTTGCACGCGCCATGGGGTGCTCGCGCAATCGTACATGCAGCTGGCCACGCGCGACGGCGATCGCCGAACCGCGATCGCCATCAACCCCCTATCGTCTCCGTATGCTGATGCCGTTTGTGCTCTGAGAAGATTCGGTGTTTGCTTCGGCGCGGCACCCGCATTGCGGCCGCGATGGCATCCATGCAGGCCCGCGTGGCAGGCATCATGCCGATCCCAGTTGCCGTGCTGACGTTCGGGCAGGCAGTTCACGGCGATGCAGTGGACCGCGCCCACCTCGAGAGCGACGAGACCATTGCCACTTGTAACATCGACCTGAGGAAGACCATGCGCGACCCGCACACGGAGTTCGGCGTCAACTACGCGGAGGACGGGGCGGTGCCGAAGACCATTCCCAGCGTGTTCAACCAGGAGTCATTCAACCCATCGCTCATGGAAGTTGTCCGCAACGTGTTCGCGTGCGGGGAGGTGCTTCTCTACAGCGACGGCATGACGGGCGTGCTCGCGATGGTTGGGTGCAATAAAGGCTGCCGCAGGTCTAACGTCATGGGACGTGCAATCAAAGATTGCCTCAACTACATTGTGAATGTGGACGGCACGCGCGTGTTAAACTGTCAGGCGTTCCACGTGTTCGGGGCGAAGGATCGCGAGTTTGATCCGTTGATTGCTCGCGCGCGGTCGTGGGCGGCATCCCCGTGGGCGCTGATCGAGGCGCCATCGGCGAAGTCGTGCGGCCATGACGTCGTGGTGCAGAGTCGGGAGTCGCAGTACCACTGGGACTCGATGTGGGATGCCATGGTGGCCATGGGCAGGGGCGAGGACATGATCATCGGCGACCACGTCCTACTGATGAGTACGCACGTTGACTCGCACATCGAAGAGGCCGCGGCCGCTGCCGAGGGCGATGGCCAGCTCGGTGGCGAGGAGCGTGTCCCTGAGGAGCGGCCGAGGCCGTCGTCGTCGGGCCCGTCCAAGACGCCGCGGCCGCCGACGGCGCCGCCGCCGTCGAAGTGCCGCAAGATGAACACTGGCCCCACGACGGCTCCAACTGAGGAGGTGGCTCCAACGTCGGCTCCGAGGGCCCCCATGGCCCCGCCGTGGAAGGCGCCCACCCTTGCTGGGCCCCCGCCCCACACGCCTACGGTAGTGCCGCCGTTGTACCCGCGGCCTTGCGCGCCAGCGGCGCCAGCGCGCCAGGAGGTGGTGGAAGCATTCGGGGGTTGCTTGAAAGCCCTGAGAGGCCCCCAACCATTTCGTTGTTGAAGAGCACGTTCGGTTAAATTTCTGTGAATATTTAGGCCCTCTTCGAGCCCTCTTGCAGCGCTCTCGGGGCCCTCCTGGGGCCCTTGTGGAGCCCCAGACGCCCAAAAGACCCTCCAGACGAGCCGAAAGGCAAACGGCCCAGACGGCCTCAAGATGGCCCAAGACGGCCCAAGACGCCCCCAAGAGGCCCCCCAAACGCCCCAAGACGCCCCAAAGGACCCCCAAGAGGCCCAAGACGGCCCAAGGCCAGAAGGTGTCACATGTGACGGCTCTCCTCCTCCTCTTCCTCATGCCTCCGCCTGCTCATCCACACCGTTACCATCACCATCGCCATCATCCTCACCAACATCATCGAGCCTGGAGATACACCACGTCCCAGGTTAGGACATCCGTGATCCCCATGTATGGGCTTATGGGCCATGTTTGGGCTTATGGGCCCGAAGCCTTAAAACATTATCCGACCGCGTTGTTTCTTGGATTTCGGGCCCACAAGCAGCCGCGTGGTTTACAACTGCAGCGCGACCAAAGACGCCCCGTGGCCGCCCCGCGGAGCACGCCGCGGCACGCCCCGCGATCGTGAGCCGCGGGGCGGTCGTGGCATCTTGCTCGGTCGCGTTGCCGCCGTAAACCGCGCGGCGCCACGTCGGCCCCCGCAGGCGGCGGAGACGTGGGAGACCACCGTGTTCGACGTCGCGAACTGGAAGAGCGTGATGGTGGGCATGGGCGTCGACGACACCGCTCGCGTGGAGCTGTTCCTCCTGAGCCAGCTGCCCCAGGGCGGGGCGGAGGCCGCCAACCACATGATCAGCAAGCTGCCGAAGCACCGCGCGGACGGCCAGGGCGCGCGCAAGCCGTCGGCCTCCGTGCACAGCTGCGTTCGCCACGCGCGTAACAGGAGCATCGGCGCGGAAGCTCGCGCGGCTTGATTTCGCGATGCAGCATTGTGCAGGGGCGTCCGCGGCAGTCCATGGGTGCACGGCGCGCGCGGAGTGACATCGCACGGCGCGGGTGGAGCACCGCCCACTGGGCAAAAAAAACTCCATCCGGAAGGGCTCTTCCGGAACGCGCCCCGGAAGGAAATTCGAAAAGCCTTTTTAAGGGTTTCAGGGGCCGCCCACACCCCAGCCTTTTCTGGATCACTGCCCTCAGTGCAGTGCTCCAGACACCGCGTGACGTCATCGCGCGCCCGACGCGGCTGCCCGAGCACAATGCCATCGGTGAGATCAGGCCACGCTGGCTCCGCGTGCAAGGATTGACCCGAACCAGTCGTAGGCCTTTTGGCGGGCCGACGCCGCGGCCATATGCGATGTCCAGGGCGGCTACTCTTTCGACCCCGACAGCCGCCATCCGTCGGCTGCTGGCAGAAAAATTCATATTATGACCCCACTGTGAGAGGTGCTCGCATGCTACGATCGTCGCGTCGACCGCGCGATGCGCGGTCTCTTTTACGCGTGATGCCAGTTGCGCCTATGCAGTGCCATTTCAAGTTTCGGAGTTGCCTTACATGACACCCGCGTCGCATCCCTAGTCGAGGTGTTCGCGCTCTAATCGGCCGCACCGTCGCTGCTTCCGAGAGCGCGCGTGCAACGCCCACCCGAGCCCTTGCTTTGCACATGCAACCGCTGTCCGATCGGCGCATACCTGCGTGACAGACATCGGTGTCGTGCGCGCCACCTTCCGCGTTGCAAACACGGAGGGGAAGGGAAGAGGGGAGCGCCAGGTTTCGAGTCTTCGGGTGTCGAGTCTCCTGGTTGGCGTCGCAGGGCTCCAAGACCCCAGAGGCTCCAGGCGGACCCCAAGAGGCCCCTCGCGATGGCATCATCATCATCAGCATCATCATCATCATCATCACCCTCCTCCTCCTTTTCCTCCTCCTCCTCTCATGATGCGACAATCGAGTGTTTACAAACTGATGGCAACAAACTGATGCGACAATCGAGTTTTTAAACGATATCGTTTCCGACACAGGTTTAATGGGTCGAACGGCA
Organism: Prorocentrum cordatum; assembly: GCA_963575745.1. Taxonomy (NCBI): domain Eukaryota; class Dinophyceae; order Prorocentrales; family Prorocentraceae; genus Prorocentrum; species Prorocentrum cordatum. The sequence continues at coordinate 21,615 of CAUYUJ010006301.1, read as the reverse complement.
CCATCGACGAACTCAGAAAACACACATTTGTCTGACATGTGGGTTTATTCTGGTGTTGTCGGGACTCAGCCTTTGCACATATCTCGGCACGCGGGGCGCGTGAGGGGCAGTCTTGGGGCTCTATCGGGGCTCTTCTCAGGGTCCTCATGGTGACGTTTAGGGCATCGCGTGCCCTCGTGGGGCATCATTGGGGAGCTGATTGTCGCGCCGATTGTCGAGCGACCGTCGATTGTTCGCGCGTGCATGCATGTAAACGTTTAGGCTCAATTCCGCCATGGCGCCAGGGCGTCGGGCGATAGATGCCCAAGCGGGCTGGGCGCGATTGCGGCCCGCCACCTAAGCGGGCCAAGCCGGCTGAGCATGATTGTGGCCCGCCAACTAAGCGGGCCACGAATCGCGATGAGTTGTTTCAGACGCTGGCGCAGTGCGGGACTAAAACAGGGTTGGTAAAGGCATTGGGCGCCTTAAACGAGGCAGGGTTTTTGAAGGATGGGGTCTTGGACGAGAACCCGTCAACGCTAAGGCGGCAGCTGCGCGAGTCGACGGTGCAGCACGGCCTCGAGGAGACGCCATATGGCACCGTCATCCAACAGTTTGACTTGGGGTTGCCAGAGCTCCGCCGCTGGAGTTACATACATCCCATGGCGTTCTTGCGTTATGCTTGTAAAAAGTCGCACTCCTTCGCCGACATCATGGCAGCGTGCTGCACTGGACGCCCGCTCCGCCTCATTATATACATAGACGAGGTGTGCCCTGGGACCCCCCTTCGCCCAGAGAAGTCGAGGACGTTGCAGGCAATATATTGGGCATTCGCTGATTGGCCCCAGTGGTTGCTCCAGCGGACAATAGCGTGGCCGACATTCGGTACTATTCGGTCGACGCTAGTCGAGAAACTGCCTGGCAAGGTGTCGGGCCTCATGCGCATGGTGATGCGGACGTTCCTCCCTACCGCTGGGCATTCGTTCACCCACGGCGTCTTAATCGCAACTCACGGCGAGCGAGATCTCATATGCACTGCGACGTTCTCTGGCTTCCTTTGCGACGAGAAGGCACATGACCAAGTCGCTGGCACGAAGGTTGCTAGCGGTACGGAGCCGTGCATTACATGCAAAAATGTGTTTGGTAGAGTTGAAGAAGCTTCGCTCGTCGCGGGCGCGGTGTCGATCGCGCGTTGTGATCGCGAGGTGCTGGATACCTACACGAACCAAGAGATATACGACGCCTACGATTATATCGAGGGCAGTGTGGCTGATATGCGGAACCACCTCCAACAATGCTTGGGCCTCAAAGTCATTGCAGGCGGCCTCATGGAGGACCAGCACCTCAGGCGCATTTACAAGCCTGTCGACCACGCGCTGAGGGACCCGATGCACGTCTTCTTGAACAACGGCATCGCCAACGTGGAGATCGCGCGCTTGTGGAGGGCGCTCAAGGCTCGCAGGGTTAAGTTGGAGACATTGCAGGATTACGCAATGCTGTGGATTTTGCCACAGCGACATGGGAAAGTTCAGAGGGCGTGGCTTGGCCAGAATCGCTTCGGTAAGAAGTGCGAGTGTCTCTCGTCGTTCTCAGGCATTCTGCTAAGCCTCATTCCCATCACCGTGTGCTTCTTGCAAGACGTCGTTCGCGATGGGAGCCCTCTGAGCATCGGAAATGTTTTGTTTACTTGGCTTTGGTGGTCGGCATATGTTCGCAGATCGGCCCCGAGGACTCCATGGACTACGTGGACGTGCTGAGGGCCTTGCTGCGGGATCACGGCAGAGCGCGCAATGCATTATACCCTGGGGCGGCGAAGCCAAAATTTCACCAGGCGCTGCACATACCTGACAACATGGAGTTCTTGGGAAGGCTCCTCTCGTGTTTTGTCACGGAGAGAAAGCACAGGATCACCAAGCGTTGCGCCCTGTACATTTTCCGCCACATAGACAACACTGTCATTCAAGACATTCTGTGCAGACAAATGGTCGCCTTTTACTGGTGACCTGAGCTTGTTTCAGTCACAATATCTTGGCCCTGCCAGTGACGAGTCGCACTTGGGTGCTAGGTTTCGACTGTCGCATTCGGCGGTTCTGCGCCACGGGCAACTCAGCCGCGGCGACATGTTGTGCCTGCATCCGGACGAGGTGGTAGTTGCGGAGGACTTTTGGCAATCCCAAGGATCCGATGCGATCGTTGCCCGCGCGACCAGGTGGCAACGGAGCGCATTGGGTCGCAATTGTTGGGAGCCCACTGGTGTCAGGGACTTCGTTGGCTCCGATGGCGTCGTGGACGCTGCGGCGTGGTGCGTCGCTCAGGGCTCGGTCCGCCGAGCGATTCCTCCTGCGCGGGTTCTTGCGCGGCAGTTCGCCGAGGCAGGAGACGTAATCAGGTTCTGATGCGGCGCGCGCATCTTTTTCGGTCGACGGTCGCTCGTCGCACACCCGTAAACATGCATAGTGTCGCAGTGCGCAGTTGTCATCGCATGTAGCGCCCATTCGTCGCCGCGCCGTCGCCGCGCCTTTCGCGCCGCCCGCTGCCGCTTATCGCTACCACAGCTGCCGCCGCTGTCGGCCGCCGCCCCGCAGCGATTTGTCAGCCTGTCCACCGCTTTGCTTTCTGGGCGCACAGGTGCTCCCCCATGCATATTCATGCATGGCCACCGCTGCTGGCGGGCATTATGTTGCCCTCCCCCTCATTGCAGAGACCGCCCGCGCATATGCGAGCTCCTCCGAGAGCGATTATGTCCTCCCGAGCGACGTCGTGCACACCCCGCTTCCAGCGGAAGTGTGGCAGATCGTGGGCTGCATTCGGGACGACGGCGACCATGGCCATCGCATCCGCGACCACCAGAAGTCGCAGTGCGGATACTACATCTTGTTGGACGCTTGCGAGGGGAAGGCGGACTTGATGAACGTCCAGGGTGGGCTCGTGCAAAATCTCGCTGGCGAGCGCGGGGTACTTGAGGGGGCCGTGGCGCGCGCGCCCAGGCTCCCACCAGGCTTCTATAGCGTCTACGCCCTACTGCGGAAACCCCGCTTTCAATTCGGTAGCTTTGCTGGCATCGAATGCGAAGTCCAGGGGTCCGCCTGGGCAGTCACGTTTGTAGGGCACATGCCGACATGGACCGCGCGCAGCATCAATAATAATGCAGCGTTGCCCATTGTGCTCGATTGAGTGACCATGTGACAGTGCAGTGGCCAGACTTTCGCGCCTGCGCGGCGGATCTCAAGCTTGCAGCATTGATTTCAAAAAATGTTGAGCTATCAGTATCGCTGTTGCCGTTGCTATCGCCTGTCGTCCATGCCATCGTCGTCACAGCCGCCTCTCGCATCATCAACGGCGCTTTCTTTGGTCCTGCAGTTGCGCATCGCTTGTCGCAGCTCCCGAGAGCACCCCGCCCGTACTGTGCATCTGGCATTCCGTACATGCGGGAGTCTAGGCATTTTTGCATGCGTCATCCCCCTCTGCATCGCTCTACATTCAGTCAGGAGGTCTGCGGCATGCTGCGGGGGTCAGTCGATCGCCAGAGCGACGGTGTCAGCCAGGGGGGGGGGGATGCAGGAAGATGAGACGGGGGTGGCTGGCGGGGCTACGACCCCCCACCAACGCCACAGGCACACGTCGGCCGTCGGCGGGTCTCCACCACCGATTGTCCGTTGTTGTTTGCAGCGTTTGTGGGTCGATGCGATTGCAGGTCCGATTGTCTTTATTCATGGTAGGCCGGCCACTGCGCAATGTTGAGGCTGTATGAGGCATCCGTGGATCTCATTCGGAGGGAGGTCTCCATCTTCGGCGGGGGCTGGGACGGCCTAAAGGACATAGGGAGCTAAGCCCAGCACTCTCCAGCCCCGCAAACCCTCAAACCCAACCGCTCTCCTCCATCACCGCCAACCCTCCAGCCCAACCAACCCTCCAACCCCACCAACCCTCCAACGACACCAACCCTCCAACCCCACCAGCCCCACCAACTCGCCAACACCACCAACCCTCCAACCCCACCAACCCTTCAACCCAACCAGCCCGTCCAACCCCACAAACCTTTCAACCCAACCAACCCCTCCAGCCCCACCAGCCCCTCCAACTTCACCAGCCCTCCAACCCCACCCACCCTCCAACTCCACCAACCCCTCCAACCCACCAGCCCCACCCACCCCTACAACCCCACCAACCCCTCCAACCCCACCAACCCCTCCAACCCCACCAACCCTCCATGCCCACCAACCCTCCAACCCCACCAGCCCTCCAGACGCTCCAACCCCACCAACCCCACCAACCCTCCAACCCCAACCCCTCCAACCCCCCCAGACCCACTAGCCCCTTCCAGCCACGCCAACCCTCCAACGCCACAAACCCTTCCAACACTACCAGCCATCCAACCCCGCCAACCCTCCAACCCCGCCAGCCCAACCCTCCAACCCAACCAACCCCATCCCCCTCCAACCCCACCAACCCTCCAATCCCGCCAACCCTCCAGCCCCACCAACCCTCCTACCCCACCAGCCCATGCAACCCCACCAACCCTCCAAACCCACCAGCCCACGCAACCCCACCACCCCCTCCTGACGAGCGGCGTCGAGAGGCGCAGGCTTCCGCAGTCGGCCGTCATGTTGAATGTGCGCTTGTCGTAATCAACCTGCTTCGTTGTCGGTGTTGGCCGTCGTGGGCAGCGAACCACAGTTTCGTTTTCGATTAGGCGCGCCCCTCGCCCTCCTCGCGACCCCCCCCCCCCTCCTTCCCGCAGGATTCGCAGCAGTCTCGGACGACGCACTTCCTGGAGACCGTGAAGACGTTGCCCCAGGACATCGAGGACAGCGCACGGGTGCTGTCGGCTCTCGGCGAAGCCTGTGATGAGTTCACAGAGGACCAGCGCGTGGCGATGGCCAAGGGCGTCTCGCTGCGAATGCCAGGCGCGGGTGGGAAGTCGAGCTCGACTGCCGCGCAGACCCAGACACATTCGCACCTCGGCTATTATTTACCAGAGAAGCTTTGGGAGTTTATCATGCACAAGGACAACGCATGGGAATATAATAAGGAGATGATGGCAGATTTCCTCATCCAGATTGGGGTCCGCAGCGTTTCGGACGGCACCGCCAAGGACGCAGTCGCGATCCTGGCGCACTGCCACGGCCGCTCGCTTCAGCCAAGCGAGGCGTACAGCGAGCTGCACAATTTCAAAACGAAGGTGGCCGCCAAGAGGCTGATCACCCCAGGGCAGAGAACCTTGATGGAGTTCCCTTTGGACCCCGCGGACTTCATCAAGCAGTACCCGCGTACTTACAACGAGGGCGAGGGCCCCGTGCGCACGAGAGCCGACCCCATGAAGATCAAGCAAATGACGAGGAAGGACTTGATGCCTTGCAGGCACGGCAACAAGGCGCTCGGGCCGTCGCGTGCGGCACCTCCGTCATCCCGCGCCTCGGCGCAGAGGGATCGGGGCGAGGACCTAAGCGATCGCTTGCTCGAGAGGCTGCTCGGCAGTGACGGCGGAACCACGCCGAGAAGGCGCTACGAGAAGAGCCCCGCTGTCGTGCCTGCGCTCCCTCCACTAGAGGACGCTGGCGGGGCCGCTGCCGTCGATGCCGCCCAGGGCGCGGCGACCTCGGGCGGGGGCTCGGCGGCGCCTGCGCCTGCGCCCGCCGCGGCCACTGCAGGAGGCGCGGCGGCCGCGGCCGCTGCGGGAGGCGGCGCTGCCAAGGCAGGCGGCGGCATCATGGACGTCGTCAAGCAGGCTGCAGAGGTGCTCAAGAAGAACAAGGGCAAGAAGCGTAAGAAGGGCTCCGATGACGAAGGTGATGAGTCCAGTAGTGGGGAGGGGGTTGTTCCCGTTAAGGGCAAGCCAGCAAGGAGGACGGCCATGAAGGCGGCCAATAAGAAGCCCGCTAGAGCGGGGAAGTGGGCGGCCAAAGCAAAGAAGGAGAGCGCGACCACTGCCGACCTCCTGAAGTTCCTCCCCGCTGACTACAAGAAGTGTTTCCTGAAACGGGAGATTGCCAGCAGGATTTCCCGCGGCGCTTTCACGTCGAGGGGCTACGCGGCATTTAAGAACGAGAGCATACAGAAAGCCAAGGCAGCTTACGCAGTCAACGCCCGTTTTTGGGATGATGTGAACGCCTCGTAGGGTTGCGTTGCCCGCGGCGCGCAGGGATTGTATAAGCTATGGAACTGACAAAAAACACAAGTCGGACATTTGTGATTTCTCACTTCCCCTGGCCCAATCGATAATCGGATTATGCGTGTCGATATTCGCACATAACATGCATGCATGTTGCTACTGTCGCTGCCGTTCCGTGACTCGTTCCATACTGCGCGCCGCACGTGCGAACTGTCTATGGCCTGCCTCATGGCGTACCTCACGTGCCTTTGAATAACACACACAACCTAATTATAAGTACATTTTTCATACAACATACATAACAAGATGTATCTGGTTATGAGAGTTGTAACCTACTTACAAGACGCTGGTCAACAAAGTGGGGCCTTCCTGGGGGGCCTCTTCGGCGGTCTTGGACGCCCTGGGGGACGCCCACGAGGCCAAGATCATTGAAGATGAATCCTGCGCGACCCCGATTAGGGGAAAGCTTCCTTAGTGGCATTGCTTGGCATTGATTGGCGTTGCTTGGCATTGCTTTGCATTGTGGCATTGCTTGGCAATGCTTTGGCATTGCTTGGCACTGATTGGCGTTGCTGTGCTCTGCTTGGGGTTACTTGGCAATGCTTGAGGTTGCTTGGCAATGCTTGGCATTGCTTGAGGTTCCTTGGTGCCAGAGAAACAAGCGAACATCCTGGGAAACGCGTCAAGGAAAGAAGACCACACAGCCCAGGGAATGCAGGGAGGACACAAAGCCAAGCAACGAGAGGAAGGCAATACAGACACAACATGCAAGACCAAGCAACACGGGGAGTGCCTCGTAAGGAAACGTGACCAAGCAACCCCTGGGGACCGACCGCCCCTGTAAGAAAACATGAGATCGGGCAGCCCCCGGGAACACCGGCCGGCCAGGGCAGGCAGTGACATGTAAGGGGAGATGGCCGAGCAGCCCCGGGGGACCGCCCCTGGAGGTACACAGGACCAGGCAACCCCAGGGAACGCCGGCCAGCCATGCCAGGTGAATGCCTTCACAGGAGGAGGAGGAGGAGGAGGAGGAGGAGGAGGAGGAGGAGGAGGAGGAGGAGGAGGAGGAGGAGGAGGAGGAGGAGGAGGAGGAGGAGGAGGAGAGGGAGGAGGAGAAGGAGGTGGAGGAGGAGGAAGAGGAGGAGGAGGAAGATACGCCATCGACGTCGGGGAGGAAGAGGAGGCGTCGCCAAGCAAAACTCCTGGGACTCCCCTGTAAAGAACGAGACCAGGCAATCCCAGGATGCCCGGCGACAACCGGGCCACGCACCCACCGGTTCTTCACAGACAAGTGAGAACCACTAGGCAAAGGCTAATTAGGGACACACCGCCGAGGCCTCCAAGAGGCCGACAGGAGGCCCCGATAAAGGCCCCAAGAAGCTTCCTCCTCCTCCTCCTCCTCCTCCTCCTCCTCCTCCACCGCCTCCTCCTTCTCCTCCTTCTCTCCTTCTCTCCCCCCACATGTGTGGTTCCCAAGTTCCACAGCAGCTGGGAGAAAGCATCATACAATGGCTCGGCCAAGCTTTGGCTCAACGTTGGCCACATCGGCGTTTCCAGAGAGGCAGGGGGCAACGGCGACTCGCCGTAATTAGTAGGCGTCATCGGAATCTTAGCACCCCGCAGTGGCGGAGAAGAGTACGGGGGCGGCGGGGTCGTCAGCAGTCTGCGAGGCTCTGAAGAAGCCCGCCGCAGGTGCCGAAAATGTCGTCAAAGCAAATGGGTGGGTCGCGGGTGGCTCGCGGGTGGGTTGCGGGGAGGGTCGCGTGTGGGTCGCGGGTGGGTGGCGGGTGGGTGGCGGGTGGGTCCTTGGGGGGTCGCGGGGTGGAGTGTCATCCAACGTGTATTTCCAAAAACCTCGATACCCGCCCTCGTTTGGGGGGTAGAGGAGGAGGAGAGGAGGAGGAGGAGGAGGAGGAGGAGGAGGAGAGAGGAGGAGGAGGAGGAGGAGGAGGAGGAGGAGAGGAGGAGGAGCAAGAGGAGGAGGAGGAGGAGGAGGAGGAGGAGGAGGAGGTGGAGGAGGAGGAGGAGGAGGTGGAGGAGGAGGAGGAGGAGGAGGAGGAGGAGGAATGCTCCCTGTGGTCGAGCTCCTGCTGGCCTCCTGGGGCCCCCCCTGGGCCCGCGATCGCACCCCTTCTGGGGGGTAGATCTTTCTTCCCTACAGGGCCGGGCCCCGGCAAACGGCGGGGCGGCCGCGGGCCGTCGGCACGGCCAGCGGCAGCGCCGATCGGCGGCAGCCCCGACCCCACGAGGGGCGGACAGGGGACCGCACACGACGACGACGACGACGAAGACGACGACGACGACGACGACGAAGACAAGCGAGAGTGAGAGCGAGAGCGGGGCCACGAAGGGCAGGAAGTAGGCCACGAAGGGCGACAGCGGGGTTCACGAAACGCATGCGTAGGGGGCCACGAGGGGCGCGAGCGAGCGGGGGCCACGAGGGCCAGATAATGCGGGGCCACGAAGGGCAACGACGGGGCGACGGAGGGTAGCAACGGGGCCACGTAGGACAGCGAGGGGGCCACAAATGGCGACAGTGGGGCCATGAAGGGCATGCATATGGGGCCACGACGGGCGTGAACGAGCGGGGGCCACGAAGGTCATACGTATTTTGGGCCGCAGAGGGCAAAGATGGGGCCACTGAGGGCAACAACGGGGCCACGAAGGGCAGCGAGGGGGCACGAAGGGCGGCAGCGGGGCCACGAAACGCATGCATACGGGGACACGACGGGCGCGAACGAGCGGGGGCCACGAAGCGCATACATACATATATGAGGCCACGAACAGCAGTGAGGGGGCCACGAAGGGGCGCAACGGGGCCACGAAGGGCGATAGCGGGGCCACGAAAGGCTGCAACGGGGCCACGAAGGGTAGCGAGCGGGCCACGAAGGGCTGCAACGGGTCCACGAAGGGCAGCGAGGGGGCCACGAAAGGCTGCAACGGCGCCGCGAAGGGCAGCGATGGGGGCCACGGGGCCACGAAGGGCAGCGAGGGGGCCACAGAAGGCTGCACAGGGCCCACGACGGGCAGCGATGGGGGCCACGAAGGGCTGCAGCGGGGCCACGAGGGGCAGCGAGATCCCGATTCCTGAGGAAGCTGTGAGGAAGTCCTGAGCGCGAGCGCGGCTCCGGGGTGCCTGAGGTTCGGGGCCGCGGCGCTGGAGTAAGTTGCAGGGGATGCCAACGCAATAGCCCGATTCTTGAGCAAATGGCAAGCAAGTCTCCCGCGAGAGCGCGACTCCAGAACGCCGAGAGAGCGATTCCTGCATACACTGCAAGGACGTCCCAAGCGAAAGCGCGACTCCGGAGTAAAACGCGAAAATCGCAGCTGGGAACGGGGTCCTGGCCAAACTGCGAGAACATATAAACTGGGAGCCATTGTTGTTGTAATCGGGGGGCCAACAGCACTGTTTGAGCTCGGTGACCTTTCCTGAACAAAAGCAAGGTGCGAGCCCCGGGGGAAGCACGTCAATTGAAAAGCACAATAGTCACTGGAGGGGAATCAACAATCATTATTCCTCAGTAGGGAGAGCTCAACAACAATAACAACAAGGGCAACAACAACAGCGATAACAACGGCACCACGACAACAACAGCATCAGCAACACCAACACCAGCAACAACAACAACTTCAACATCAACAACAGCAACCAGTTCAACAACACCACCAACAACAGCACCACCACCAACAACGAACATTATACGACTGCTCGCTCTTGACTATTCGCGGGCTGCTCAACAGGTGCATCCCGAACCTTTATACCCGCCCTCTGCGACTTCGATCGTGCCCCCTTGGGTGTGTATATATATAACCTGCAACGTGCATTTCGTGCGGCCCCTTGGGCAGGGGTAAAGAGGACGGATGGAAGAAAGGGAGGGGGAGGGAGGATAATGGAGCACGATGAATCAATAGAGAGAAAGAGAGAGAGAGAGAGAGAGAGAGAGAGAGAGAGAGAGAGAAACAAAAAAAAAGAGAGATAGAGAGAAAGACAAACAAAAAAAAGAGTAGCAGGAGAGGGGGCTAGGAGCAGAAAACACGTGGCAGAACCAGACGGGCAGATCAGGCGGGTAGACCCTAACGGGCGGGTCGGGAAGGCGGGCCCAGGCGGCCAGGTCGAGCAGGCGGGTTGCTGAAGCGTGCGTCCTGCATGAACCGCGAAAAAAGCCTCGAGCGATAGCGCGATTCCTAAATACATCGCGAAGGAATCCACAGCGAGAGTGCGATTCCTGAGTGTCGAGGGCACGGCGTCTGAATACATTGCGAGGGCTTCCTACGCGAGAGCGCGATTTCTGCATTAATTGTGAGGGAGTACCAGGCGGGAGCCGTTGTTGTTGTTGTTGGTGGTGGTGTTGTTGTTGAACTCTCATTTCTGAGGAATATGTATTGTTGATCTCCCTCACCGATGCAGGCTGTTTCCTCAATCAAAGCGTGCCCCTCGACGCTCGCACCCTGTTTTCTGACAGGGAAAGTCTTGGTGCTCAAACTGGGCCCCTGGCCCCCCAGATTACAACAACAACAACAACAACGGCTCCCGCCTGAGACTTCCTCCGAATTTACTCAGGGCCCCGCTCCTGAGACTTCCTCGCCAGTTACCCAGGATCGGTGCTCCTGCTTGTGACTTCCTCGCAATTTAGTCAGGACGCCCGCTCACATCTGAGACGCCCTCACAATTTGCTCAGGAACGGCGCTCCCGCTTGAGACTTCCTCGCAATTGAATCAAGACTTCCTCGCAATTCAATCACAACCCCCGCTCCCGCCAGAGAACACTTCACATATTATTCAGGAGTTGCGCTCTCGCATGTGACTTCCATGCGATTGATTCACAAATCGCGTTTTCGACGTTCAGGAAACACGCGGCGCCAAGGACGCCGTTACACTTTACTTCATAATCTCGCTCTCGCCATAATCAAGCATCCCGCTTGAATGTCCCACCCGCCCGACCCGCCCGTCAGGGGATCGCCCGCCCGTCGTGGGCTCCCGCCCGAGACTTTTTTCTCCCTCTCCCTCCTCGCTCCTCCCTCCTCCCTCCTCTCTCCCTCCTCTTCCCTCATCCTTATGCCTCTCTGCCTTATCCCTTCTCCCTCCTCTCCCTCTTCCCTTTTCCCTCCCCTCTCCTGCCTCCTCCCTCCCTCTTTCTATATTTATCTCTCCTTCTCTCTCTCTCTCTCTGTCTCTCTCTCCCTCTCTTTCTATACCTCTCTTATCAGTATGTATATTTTTCTTTCTCTCTCTCTCTCTCTCTGCCTCTAATTAACCGCCCCCCTCTTCGCTCCTTCTCTCCTGGCGTTTTCCCTCTTCCTTCGTCCCTCCCCCTCCCTTCCTCCCACTCTCCCTCGTTCTCCCCCTCCTCGTTTCGCAAGGCCCACACCAACTCCAATGGCGGGCACATGTACGCTCACGAAGGATTGCCCGCCCGTTCAGGTTCGCCTGCCTGTCTGATCCCGCCGCCCCCCGCAAAGAGAAAGAATCCCCCCAAAAAGGGGTGTGATCGAAGACAAAGAGGGCGGGTATCGAGGGTGTGGGGAACTCGTTTTGAATGACACGCGGGCAAATAAGAGCGCCCATTATCATAATGATTGTTGTTGTTGGTGTGTATCGGGGGCCGAAGGCCCAGTTTGGTGACCTTTTATTTCCCCGGGTAAGAGTAGGATGCGAGCCCCGGGAGGTACACTTCAAGCGAAAAAAGTACAATGGCTACCGGAGGGGGGATCAACCATAATCAGTCATGAGGAATGAGAAACCGACAGCAACAAGAAGTCCCACTTCAGCCACGCACCGAGGGACAGTGAATGACCGTGCGGCCCCCTCACTCTGACTGTGCGGTGGACGCGCGCTGACTTCGCGAGCGCACGCGGGCCGCACGCACAGGCATCACCCTCCCCTCGGACAAGGAGGCAACACGTGATTGACCACTCCTTGTTGTCAGCGTGCGCCCCACCAACACCATCAGAACCATACGCGCGTCGTCTATCAAGCTCCGCCAGCGTGCTCAAAAGCCACGTGCTCATCGATGCAAGCCTGCTAGGCGTCTCGGTGCCCCTCGCCATCCTGCCTGAGATCGCCCCCCCCCGCGCGCGGGGCACTCCCTCTGCCCCTCGCCACCCTGCAGGCAGCGCGCCCTGTCTCCGCTCCTGCGCCGCAGGGCCAGCCGCCTCACCCCGCTCGCGATGCAAAACCGACGCGGCGCCGCACGTGGGAGCACGCGTGGCGCGGGAGGAGGAGGCGGAGGAGGAGGAGGAGAAGGAGGAGGAGGCGGAGGAGGAGGGGGAGGAGGAGGAGGAGGAGGGAGGAGGAGGAGGAGGAGGAGAGGAGGAGGAGGAGGAGGAGGAGGAGGAGGAGAGGAGGAGGAGGAGGAGGAGGAGGAGGGGGAGGATGGAGGAGGAGGAGGAGGAGGAGGAGGAGGAGGAGGAGGAGGAGGAGGAGGAGGAGGAGGAGGAGGAGGAGGAGGAGGAGGAGGAGGAGGAGGAGGAGGAGGAGGAGGAGGAGGAGGAGGAGGCGGAGGAGGAGGAGGAGGAGGAGGGGAGGAGGAGGCGGAGGAGGAGGAGGAGGAGGAGGGGAGGAGGAGGAGGAGGAGGAGGAGGGAGGAGGAGGAGGAAGGCGGAGGAGGAGGAGGAGGAGGGGGGGGGAGAGAGATAAGAGGAGGGGAGGAGGAGGAGGAGGAGGAGGAGGAGGAGGAGGAGGAGGAGGAGGCGCGGAGGAGTAAGGAGGAGAGGAGGAGAGGAGGAGGAGGAGGAGGATGGAGGAGGAGGAGGAGGAGCAGGAGGAGGAGGAGGGAGAGGAGGAGAAGGGGAGGAGGAGGAGAAGAAGGAGGAGGAGGAGGATGAGGAGGAAGAGGAGGAGGCGGAGGAGGGGAGGCGGAGGGGAGGAGAGGAGGAGGAGGAGGAGGAGGAGGAGGAGGAGGAGGAGGAGGAGGAGGAGGAGGAGGACGACGACGACGACGACGACGTGGCGGCGCCTCGCACGACGTGGCAGCACGCGTGGGCCGCGACGGCCTCCCCGCCCCGCGCGCCTCAAACGACCCGCCCGCCCGCCCGCCCTCGCCCCGTCGAGGGCCCCCCCGCCCGACTGGCCCGCCGAGGGCCGCCCGGCCCGGGCCGCCCGCGGGGGCCCGCCCGCCCGCAACTGTCGGCGCCAGGCGATCGGGTCTCGGGGGGGAGGACAGGGTAGAGTAGAGAGTCAAGTTGCCCCCTCCCCGCCCGCAAGCCCTCCCAACACATACGTAGCACCCGAGTCTGGCCCGAGCCTCAGCATATTCAGCAGTCGTCTTGGGATGGGCAGCTACTGGGGGCCAATCCGCCGCCGCCGCCGCCGCCGCCGCCGCCGCCGCCGCCGCCCCCCGCTGCCAAACCGCCGCCGCCGCCGCAGCCGCTGCCGCCACCGCTACCGCCGCCGCCGCCAGCCGCCGCCGCCGCCGCCGCCGCGCGCCTCAGCCGCCGCCGCGCCGCCGCCGCCGTCCACCGCCGCCGCCGCGCCGCCGCCGCCCCCCCGCTGCCAAACCGCCGCCGCCGCCGCAGCCGCTGCCGCTGCCCCACCGCCGCCGGCGCCGCCCGCCGCCGCCGCCGCTGCCGCCGCCGCCGCGCGCCCCCGCCCCCGACCCCGCGCCGCCGCCGCCTCCGCCGCAGCCGCCGCAGCCGCCGCCACCGCCGCCACCGCCGCAGCCGCCGCAGCCGCCAAGTGTACTCTGTATTGTTTTTTGACCGGGATGTTGGGGGGGGGGCCGCATCGGGTTGGCTGCGCATGTTCCGAATTTGGAGGCAGAGTGTGTTTTGCATTGTTTTTTACAAGGGATGGTGGGGGGGTGTCGGCATGGACCCTGGTTGGCCCCCAGTCGCCTGGGGGAGGGGGTGTTTATTAATAGGGAACAGTGATAGACGAGGACGAGGAGGAGGGGGAGAGAGTAGACGAGGACGAGGAAGGGGGGGGGATGGCAAAGGGCAGGGTAGAGAGAGTCGGGTCGCGCTGCCGAGATTTGCCCAGCGCCTCCCGGCGCCGGAGGGCGCCCGCGTATCGAGGAGTGGGCCCGGCGGCGGGGCCGAAGCCAGCGGCATACAGCATATGTCGTCATCCCCCCGTTCCCTATCCCCCCCTTGCGTTCGGCCCGAGGGTCCCAGGCGCCCAGTGTGCCTCTGGAGGGCTACTGACGAGCTCACAGCGCTCACCTCGGGCGCGTCCCTTGGTCTCCAGGAGGAGGTCTGCGAGGGAGCAGACCTGTGCGGCTGGGTGACTTACGCAGCGCTTCGACAATCAGCTCCTCTCACTCGTACCCTTCCTCTTCCTCCTCCTCCTCATCTCCCTCCATTGCTCCAGTCCTGCCGCGGTCCAGCGGGTTGAACTGAGGGACGCCGATGGCACCCTGGTGCCTCCTTTCGAAATCCTGTCAGCGGAACTGGGGAACTGGGGGGGTGAGGAACAGGAGAGGGAGAATGGGGGAGAAGGAGGAAAGGGTGAGGAGGATCAGGTGGCGGGCGGCGAGGGATGAAAATGACGTGGAGGACGAGGATGAGGAAGAGGAAGGCAAATAATAGGAAGAGGAGGAGGGGAAAGGACAGAAGGAAGGAAGGAAGTGAGGAAGGAAGAAAGGAAGGAGGAGGAGGGGGATAAGGAGAAATTGCCTCTTGGGATCCTGCCAGCCAGAAGTGCCTGGTGCACTGGTGCTGCCGCCGCGATCGGTCCCGAACACCCCGTCTATGCTCGTGACCTTCTCAAAGGGGCCGGGGCAGAAAGAGAAGTAGGAGAGGGACTAGAAGGTGGAGAATGGGAAGCAGAGGCAAGAGAGGGGTGAAAAAGAGCGAGAAAGAGAGAGAGAGAGAGAGAGAGAGAGAGATGGAAGGAAAGAGAGATGAGTAGGTAGTGTGAGGGCAATTCAGGTAAGCAGGACAAACAAGGGAGAACGAGGGGGGCGGCGGAGGAGGATTAGGAGGTACAAGCGCGATGCCATGACACGCTTGATGTCCTAGGCTGTTGCCTGTATCTTCCCGTCGCCGGGCTTTCTCACAGAGATAGGGCACCAATCATGAGCATCAGGCGATGCAGCGATATCGATTGCACTCCACCTGTATTGTTCGACACCAGACGACCAAGACCATGGAGAGGTGCACCATGATGATCAGCAGCGACTGCCGCACTATCATCTCAGAGGATAATTCGGGGGCGGACGCGTAATGGAGGAGGAGGGGGCAACGGAGAGGGGGGGGCAGCGGAAAGCGTCAGCAACGCGTGGCGGGAGGTGGCTCCGCGACCCTGTGCCGTGGCGCGGGGACGCCGCGCGCGCCAGCGAATGCCGCTGCTGCCGCTCCTGCCGGGCCCTCGCTGAAGGGGGCCCCTTCGTCGGACGGGGGGGCGTCGCAGGGTGAGACCCCCAGGAATTCCTCCGGAATCCTAGGGCTCCCGCCGAGATCCTTAGGAAATCCCTCGGGAATCCTGGAGGCCCCGCTCAGATCCCCAAAAGTTCCCCGAATCCCAGGGATCCCGTTCAGATCCTCAAGATCTGAAAAAAAGAGCATCTTCGGGATATCTCCCGCTCCGGGCGCCCCTCGCCGCGGGGCGCCCGGGCGCCCAAGAGGGGGAGCCCTCCGCCGAGCGGGGGCGAAAACGGGGGCGCCCGGGGGGGGGGCGCCGAAAGCGGGCCTCGAAGGGGGGAGCGTCCTCCGTCGGAGCGGGCGCCCCGCGCCCCGTTGCCATAGGGGCAGGCGCGCCGCGGAGGCCGCGCCGCGCCGCGCCGCGCTCCCCGCCCGCCCCTCCCCTCGCCCCCCCCAGGGTCCGGGCGGGGGCCCCGCCGCGCGGGCGCTCTCCCTCCGCCCGCCGGGGGGCCCGCTCGCTCCGTCGCGGAGCGGGCGGGCGCGCGGGCGGGGCCGGGCGGCTCAACCCGCAGCAAAGGGGGAGCGGGAGGCGGGGGCCTGTGCTGCTTAGATCCGGGTCTTGATATCTGGTGGCCGCCCCGAAAAATAGAAAAGCGCGAAAAGCGCGAAAAGTAGAAAAGCGCGAAAAGCGCGAAAAGTGCGAAAAGTAGAAAAGAGCGAAAAATGCCAAAAGTGCGAAAAGTGCGAAAAGCGCGAAAAGTTGCGCGAAACACTTGAAACGCACTCGAAAAGTTGAAAAGCTCGAAATGTGCGAACAGCGAGAGAAGAGCGAAAATTGATACAGCGATGCGCACAAGAGGCCGAAGAGCGCGAAGTGTTCGAATGGCGCGCGAAAAGTGCAACAAAAAGCACGAAACGCGCAACAAACGCGAAAATATTAGACAACAAGGCGCCGTCGGTGGAGAAAAGCGAGAACAGCGAAACAAATGTGAAACTACGAGGACACAGTAGCACGACAAATCGGAAGACCGAGGCGCGGAAGCCTACGGAACGCTGAGAAGCCAATTCCTTGTGAGAAATTCAGCAATGAGAAACTTGGCAGACAATCCTGCTAACATTGCAAAACCAATGGAATCCGGAGAGAGGAAAGCGAGGATATACATGTCACGGAATACCCCGTTATCCTTCCTCTTCTGTTGTCCTGACATGGGAGCCGCAACGCGCGGAAACGAATAGGAGAAACACGAACAGCGGAAAACATGTAAAACACACGCGAGCGCGAGAAACGCGAACCACAGAAAACCGAGAACACGGGACGCGCGCAATAGCCGGGCGAAAAACATGAAGACCAGAAACGCATCCAAAGCGGAAGTATATTCCACCAGCCCTTTAGGGCGCAGGTGGTCTAGGGCGTTTCTTTTTCCAACCTCCTTCCCCCCCCTGCTCAGGAGGTTTTACCCCCCCTCCTCCATGGGTCTGGACGGGCTCCCGCGCGAGATGTCAGGGCGTTCTTTTTGGCCCAAGATGGCTCCAAGAGGGTCTCGGAAAGGCCAAGATGGCCTCCAAGATGGCTCAATATACCTCAAGATGGCCCAAGATAGTTTCCGACATGCCTCCAAGAGGCTCCAAAACGGCCCCAAGACGGTTCCGAGTGCCCTCCGAGCCCTCCGAGGATCCCCCCAAGAGGCCCAAACCTGTCAAACACCAACAGAAAACATATGTGTGTTGCCTTCTCGTCTTTTCGCTTGCGATGGGCTCTTGAGGCCTCAAGTTGGCCACAAGAGAGACCCAAGACGGCTCCAAGAGCGCTCAGGAGCGTTCCTGGCGAACCACCACCCTGGCCGATGGGCGAAGCATTCTGGCCGGGGCAGGGCCCAGCACGGCGCCCCGCCCTCGTGATCGCATGCCCTAGCCGTCATAGCCTAGGCGGCTGCGGACGCGGTAAAGCATGCGGCGCGGGCGAGGGCAAGCAAAAACGCCAACGGTGGCAAGCAGAGGGATCAGTGAAATAATGATCGCTGAGAAACGGCGCGCATATGCATGTAAAAGGGTGGGGCAAGGAGGGGCGGGGGAGATTAGAGCAGAGCGGCGAGGAATGAGGCACGGAGTGCACAGGGGCGAGTGTGGATGAGCGGGGAGGACAGGGGAGAGAAGTGGAGTCGAGCGGAGCGGGGCGAGGAGGAGCGCGAGAGCGGCCAAGGAGCGGGGGGTAGTGGAATTGACCGGGATGGGAATGAACGGGAAGGAGTTGGGAGGAACGCGGGGGGCGGCGAAATGGGAGGAGCGCGAAGGAGCGACGAGAAGTACAATGGAGCGGAATGATGCGAACGAAAGGGAACGAGTGGGGAGGAGTTGAAAGGAGCGGGGGGAGATGGAAAGGAACGTGAAATAGTGGGACGGAGCGGATTGAAGTTGGGAGCACGGAGACGAAAGGAGAGGACCGGGGAGGAGTGGGCAACAGTGGGGAGGAGCGCGGACGGGAGAAGGGGATTGGAATAGAATGGGGAGGCGCGGGAGGAGTGCGGAGGTTTGCGGGGGCATGCGGCGAATGGGGATACGAGCAAAGTGGAAGGAAGCGGGAAAGGGTAGAGAGGAGAGGAGGGGGAGAAACGAGGGGGAGCGGGGAGGCGGCAGGAAGGAGCTGATAGGGGGACTGGGGGAGAAAATGGAGCACGCAGCCGATGCCAAGAGACACCCGAAACGAAGTACGCTTCATAACGCGCGCTTCCTGCCGCGTCGCATGCGGGGCGGATGCTTTCCAGCAGCTGCGTCTAATCGAAAGATTTCGGGGGCGCCCAAATCATCCCGAACTCTCGCCGGAGGCCCGAGTTACGCACGGCCCGAAAACCACTGGGAAGATCGAGGTTCGAGGATCGAGGATCGAGGTTGTTGAACGCGCTCGGCAACTATTGCGAAAAACTTAGAAAAAGGCAAAGACAAGAAAAACAACCGTGCTCCGTGCGAGGAAAAGCGGAACGCAGGAAAAACGCAAGTGGAACACGGCCACGCCTCATCATCCTGCCCCTCCTGCCGCTCTCTAGTGTTTCTTTTCGAATATGTTGAACCATTCGCGCGTTTCGAACTGGTCCTCCTTCTCGCGCTGCGCACAGAGGTTTCGGGGGCGCCCAATATCATCCCAAACTTCCGCTGGAGGCCCGAGTTACGCACGGTCCGAAAACCACTTGGAAGATCGAGGTTCGAGGATCGAGGATCGAGGTTTTCGAACGCGCTCGGCAACTATTGCGAAAAACTTAGAAAAAACAAAGACAAGAAAAACAAGCGTGCTCCATACGAGGACAAGCGAAACGCAAGAACAACACATGTGGAACACGGCCACGCCTCATCTTCCTGCCCCTCCTGCCGCTCCTTTGTTTTTCGGCTTGTCCTGCTTCTCGCGCTGCGCGCTGTTAAAAATGCGGTTCCTTCCCAAAGCGTTTCTCATTCCACGTTCGCTCTTATCGCGCAAGTCCCGCTTTGCTGCCTTTCGTTATTATCGCAAGTTTCAAACGCACGTTCCCCGTTTTATCAGGGTTCGACTTTCTTGTTTTTCGCACCTATTAGCGTTTCTCAACTTGTTGCACTGTGTTGCTCCGTACTTCTCGCACCTTTCGTCCTTCTCACACCTGTTTGTACATGGTCGCACT
The DNA here is from genome assembly GCA_963575745.1 of Prorocentrum cordatum. NCBI lineage: Eukaryota > Dinophyceae > Prorocentrales > Prorocentraceae > Prorocentrum > Prorocentrum cordatum. Next base: position 2,581 of record CAUYUJ010006301.1, on the reverse strand, counting down.
TTTCTGCTTTTCTACTTTTCGCGCTTTTCTACTTTTCGCACGTTCGCACTTTTCGCGCTTTTCTACTTTTCGCACTTTCCTGCTTTTCTACTTTTCGCACTTTTCGCGCTTTTCGCGCTGTTCTACTTTTCTACTTTTCGCACTTTTCACACTTTTCGACACTTTTCGCACTTTTCTACTTTTCTACTTTTCGCACTTTTCTACTTTTCGCATTTTTCGCGTCCGCCACCGGATGTTTGAGACGCTTAGATAGCCGGCTTAGGCGGGGGCGAGGAGGGGGCGGTGGCGCAGATGGGGGTGGAGGGGGGGGGAGGGGGGGGAGAGAGGGCGAGGCGGGGGAGACGGAGGGGGCGAGGAGGAGGTGTCGAGCATGGGGGAGAGGAGGGGGAGGAGGAGGGCGAGCATGGGGTCGGATGAGGGTGGGGGGTTGGGGGGGCGGAAGACGGGAGAGGAGGACGAGGAAGAGATGGGAGGAAAGGGATGAAAGGAGGGAGGCGATGAAAGTGGCGGAGGAGGGGGGGGGACAAAGAGCAGGCAGGACTCCTCCTTTCCTCCTCGCCCTCCTCCCGAGGGAGGATCGGATGAAGCCTTGGCGTCGGGGAACTGCTGCTTGCCCGGCGACCGCGCCGACTCGGAAAACCCGCGGAACGGCCCTTGGCCTCCAGGATCGGGCCAGAGCAGGAGCGAGGACGAGGACGAGGACGAGGAGGAGGAGGAGGAGGAGGAGGAGGAGGAGGAGGAGGAACCTGGGATATTCAGACTTCAGTTCGTCAGCTGGTCAGCGGTCAGGAGGGGGAGGTGGAGGAGGAGGAGGAGGAGGAGGAGGAGGGAGGGAGAGGAGGGAGGGAGGAGGAGGAGAAGGAGGAAGAGGAGGAGGAGGAGGAGGAGGAGGAGGAGAAGGAGGAGGAGAGGAGGAGCAGGACGAGGAGGCAGGGAAGGAGCAGGAGGAGGGGAGGAGGCAGGTGCAGGAGGAGGAGGAGCAGGAGGAGGAGGAGGAGGACTGGAAAGAGACATAGGAAGAGGAGGGGTCTGGACCGCTGACGGGCCTAAACCTTCCGCGGGTCCGCTCGACCGCTTGCTGCGAGCCCGCTCCGCGGCCTTGCCCTGCCGTGCAGTGAAGGCGCCGGGCGTGCAGGCGCATCGCGCCGCGGCTACCGCCTGCGCTGAAGGCCTGGGCCCTGAGGGGCCCGCGTCGAGTGGTGGCGGGGCCGGCGTGGAGGCACAAGCGGCAGGCTCGACCTCGAGGCACGATGCAGTCCTGCGGCTCAGCGGGGGACAGCCGCGGCCTCCAAGAGAGCGGCACCGCCCTCTGGGTCGACGACCGCGGCACCATCGACGGCGTCGTGGCCAGGACCCAGTGGCCGTAGGGGGACGTTGAGTCGAGATACGCGTTCGGCACACGTGGGACGGCCGCCGTGGATGTCAGCGCGCCCACAGTGACAGCAAGGACGTAGAAAGCAGAGTGGGACTGCCACGGCGAGGATGGCACTTCCAGTCCCACCAACATCGCGGCTGTGATACAGGACAACACGAAGTTCGCCAGCCGTGAACATCCCCTAAGATACTTCGGCCCGTGGCGCTAGCAACCAAGACAACCCGTTCTCGCAGTGTGGTTGAGCTTCGCTGCTCTGGTATGGAAGCGCTCACGTCAAGGCTTTCACTGTTCCCGACTGGGAGCTCCGCGTGAATTCGACGATCACTTTACACGGACACTGCGTGCCAGCAGGTGGTCACGAAGTCTGCCGGACTCGGGCCATTTCTAGATGGCAGCGGCAAGGGCCGCATGGACATCTCAACCTTTCTCCTTGCCGGCCCGATCGATGTCCAAGGCGGCGTGGCAACCTCCAGGGACCGTCCAAGCTCCGCTGTCCAAGCGCGCCCACCGCCTCTCATGAACAACTCTCTGACATCCTGCGACCGTTGGGATTCACCTTCCCTGGCCAACTTGTCCAAGTCTCTTCCTTATCCACGCGTTCTCCTTCTGGGGTGCGCCAGCCGTCGCTTGACTTCTTCTTCTTCTTCTTCTTCTTCGTCTTCTTCGTCTTCTTCTTCTTCTTCGGCGCTTTTAGTAAGCATTCGCGCGTTCGGCGCCTGTTGTCGTGTGTCGTGCTAACCCCGCCGGGCCGAGCGTAACACGGCTCATGGGGAAGCGTGTCCTCCGACATCTACGCCCTCTTCTCCTCGATTCTCGTCGCCGCCTGCGCGCAGTCGGCATGACACAACGAACCTTCGGAGACCTCCTGGTCGCTACACCCAAGAAAAATCCGGCAACTCCGTGGTCGCCCAGGCGCGCTCGTCTCCATCGACTCCGAGGCGGGCGACGCGCTCGTCGTCCGGCCTCCCGTGCTGCCAACCTCGGACAGAACGGGGCTCTCTGGAGCCCGTCGCCTCCTCGTGCCATTTTGGGGGTGCGAGAGAGTCTGCCTTGCACGGACAGCCTGCCTCATCTGTACACCTCTCGGCCGAGGGCGCCGTCGACAGCACGACGCCCAAGCGCCAGGCAGGACGAGGAGACTACCCCCCCTCCCCAGAGAGCCAGGCGGCAACTCCATTTTCCATTGCCGATGCCTCCGTCGAGCGA
>CAUYUJ010006300.1:52500-54670 GCA_963575745.1 Prorocentrum cordatum | reverse complement strand
CGGCCAGCAGCCCCGAAGCGCCGCCTCCAGCCGCGGGGGCGCGGGCCGGCAGCCCTCGCGCGCGCGGGCGCCCGCTCCAGGATTTGCCGGCAGAGGAAGGGGCGAATGGGGGGCCTAGGAGCGAGCAGGGCAGCCGCCGCCGAGGGAGCTCAGACCTTGCGCCGCCGCCTGGCAGAGGACGGCAGCAAGGCGACGCAGCAGGCCCGGGGGCCCTTCGCCAGGCGCTAAACCGCAGCAGGCGCGGCTCCCCGGCAGGCAGGGCCGCGGCCCTCGCCGCAGGTGGAGCGACGACGTCTCGCCATCGGGCGACGACGCGCCCCCCCCCCCCCCCCCCCCCCCCCTCCCCTTATCCCCCCGCGGCGGGCCCCTTGGCTTGGCCGCTAGGGCGCGGGCCCCTGCCTTGCCTGCCCTCTGCCCTGCGCCCCCTGTTCCCAGGCGAGTCGCCTCCGCGGCCTCCGTGGGCGACGTGGGCTGGGGGGCCGAGTGGATCTAGCGCAGTTCGCCGGAGCCAACTACGGCCCGGCAGTCAACCGACTCTGGATCAAGTATTGCGCGCATCATCTCCGCGAGGGTAGCGTGGCTCCAGTCGACCAGAGTCGCGCCTTTCCAACCGCGTTCCTCAAGACCTCGTGGGAATACGGTCAGCTGGAGGGCCGGGGGCCCGCCGGCCTGGCTGATTGGTTCTGGCGGACCACCTGCCGTCAGTTCACGCTCGCCCACGTGGTTTCCTGGGCGGCAGTCGCGCGCTCGGCCCAGTGGCCCGGTTGTTCGCCAGCCCTTCCCGCGGGTGCCTCCGAGACGCCCTGCCTGCTGCAGCCTCCTGGGGTCCCCGAGCAGTCTAGGGGGGGCGCGTTTGCTCAGTGCGCGCTGCTACAACCAGGTGCCTCCTGGCCAGAGCGCCCCCTGCCCCGACGAGCAGAAGTCGTGCCCCCCCCCTGCCCGAACCGATTGGCACCGAGGCCATCTTCTCAGACCTGCCCCTGGCGCCGCCGCCGCCCCGCCCCTCCTCGCGACCGCTATGTTGCCGCCCTCCGCGCATCCGACCCCGAGGAACCAGACTTGCGGCATGGGAAGGAGGCCTGCCATCGCGCGCGCAGTGATGCAGCGCGCCCGCAATCTCCACGACGACATAGAGACGGCCTGGGGCCGCTGGGCAGCGGCGAGGGCCCTCTGCTGGAGACCTCGACGTCCCCCTGGAGCCACGAGCCTGGACAGAAGGTGATTGCAAGGCCTTCTCAGCGGCATCTACGGCCCGGCGATCCCGGGAAATGGGGTGCCCGAGGCCTTCCCCTGGGAGGGGCGGCGCGCTGGCCCGGTGCACTTTTTTCCTTCTTCCATCAGGCTTGCGGGGCGCCAAAACGAGGGAAAGGGCAGTCTTCTTCCGCAGTGGCTCTCGTTCCCCAGTTCTTACTGCCCCCAGCTGCTCTCGCATCTGGGCAGACCCTGGCCGGCGCAGCCAGGGGCATCTCGCGAGCCTCTTGGCCATGCGGGGGGTGCGCGACCTGGCGTCTCCGGAATTGGCCAGCGACCAGTCTCGCGCGGGGGCCTTGGCCGCTGCGGGCCAGAGCAACGCCCGCGCGGCCCGCGCCCAGCCCAGGCAGAGGCAGCCAGGAGTGCCCCAAACCAGGGGCAGGTGACAATGCAGCGGACGTCGCGTCCATCGCGCGGCCGCGGGGCGCCATGCGCCGCCCGGGGGGTGGCGCACAGCAAGGCTGGGGGGACCTAGTCGGGGCAATTGCACGCGTCAAGGCAGGCCGCGCACCGTCCGGAGAGGAAAGCGCGCGGCCGCGCGCCGCCGCGCGCCGCCGTGAACGGGCGGCACGTAGCAAGGCTGAAGGCACCCGATAGGCGCAGCTTCCCGCGGATGGGGCCGCTCATCGCCCAGACACGGCAGTGCGTGGCGCACCGCCCAGGCGCAACTTCTCGTGGTGCTCGGGCTGCGCCTCGCCCGGGCAGGCCGGGCGCAACACGGCGACGGGGCTCCTCCGACCGCGCAGCCCGGCGGCGCGCGCTAGCGCGCGGGCCGTCGCCAGGAGCGGCCGCAAAGCCTGAGGCTTTAGAAGCCGGGCAGGTCCGGGCGGCGCGGCCTCTATTGGTCGCAGTTGAGCTAGATAGGGTCGGCCTGCCGCTTGCCTTTTTCCAAGCGGCTCGCCGCCTTCGCTTTTGCCGC
>CAUYUJ010006300.1:40000-47500 GCA_963575745.1 Prorocentrum cordatum | reverse complement strand
GTGGCGGGCGTGCGCGGCCGATGCCCCGAACATCGGGGGGTGTAAACCCAGGAACGGAAGGAAGGTGGGAGAGGGCCACGAGCCAGACGGACCGATCGGAGCAGCGGCGGGACAGGAGAGCCAGGAGGCACACGGGGGAGCAAGGCGGACGAGGGCGGGGTGGGAGGGAGACGGGAGGGGGGGCGGAGCGAGGGGCGGCAAGAAGGAGCGGGGGCGAAGAGGACGAGGAGGGAAGCAGCCGAGGAGGGCAGGCCCGAACGGACGCGCACGCGATGCCGAAGAAGGAGCAGACGCGACAACTAGGGCAGACACGACACGCGACACCGCGACAGCGGAGCGCCCAAGACGACGAACGGACGAACGCCACCAACGAGACGACGCCGGGCGACGAGATCGACACAGGCTGGCGCGGCGGCTCGGAGGCGGCCCCGAGGGGCCGCCGACCCCCCCCCGTGAGCAAAGGGGACGACCCTGGGGGTGGAGACGCCCCCTGGGGCTCGGCGGCGACGAGAAGGGCGAATAGCCCAGGGACGGGCATTACACGCATTCGCCTGGGAGCCTTGTCAAAGACATCGATCATCGGCGCCCCTGGATGCATGGATTGCTCTCCCCTGGGCTATTCGCCCCTATAGTCGCCTCTGAGGGGCAACCGAGACGCGCGAAGGCAAGACGGCGCCCGAGGAGCAGAGGGCAGGAGGAGGCCGCCTGTGTTGCGCCCCCCAGCCCAGTCACTGCTGGGCCGTCTTGAGCAGCTCGGCCTCTGCCGGCGCCTTTGGGGGGGGCGGGATCCCCAGGCTGGACCTCGAGAGGCAATGCGGCGCCGAGGTCGCCGCAGCGATACCGATCTGGGCCTGGATGATGTGACGCGCTGGGTGGCTGCTCGAGAGGCATTCGCGGCGACTTGGAGGGCGGCCCCGCGCGAGATAGGCACGGGGCCATCCTGCAAGGGCGACATCCGCAGCTTTGGCGAGACGGTGCTGTATCGGATAGCACGGCCAGCACATTGAGGCTCATGGGTGGACGACACCTACATCGTGGAGAGGCGCAGTGGGGCCGCGGGATCTGGGCCGGCAGATCGGACGAATCTCAGGAGCACCTGCTGATGGTGCCTCGGGGGATCGATCGCGCGCGGAGCGTGCCCGAGTTGCAGCTGTCCACGCGCTCGACGTTGGCAGCGTGGACGACTCCCCTGACGTGTTCTGGGAGGAGGTCTCGGACGAGGTCGAGGACCCGACCGAGGGCATGTACGACGGTGGACATGCAGGACGAGCTAGACAAGAGGCTCACGCTGGAGCATCAACAGAGTTTTTTGTTGACTACGGAGTCGGGGAGGACATCCACAAGTCGGAGGTGAACGGGATGAAGCATGCCACCATGCGCTGGGAGAAGCAGTGGCGGTGGAAGCCAGCCACTCAGGAGCGGCGGCTGCCGCGAGTTCCGGTGGCAGGAGTGGCGCGACGACCTGTTCGCGCCAGGGTCGGCGCCGATCTCCACCAGGCCCATCGCCTTCGTGGCGCTCGAACGTGGCTTCGAGGTAATGACGCTGGATGCGACGGGCGCCTTCTACCAGGCGCCCGAGTGCGACGTGGTGGTGGTGGACCCCCCGCAGGAGTATCTGGACATGCTCAAGGCGGAGGGCAGGGGCGCGAACATCTACTGGAAGTTGAAGAAGCAGCTGCCTGGCAGGCGCACCGTTGCGCCAGGCTGGGTTGAGCACGTGGCGGGCATCCACGCGGGCGAGTTGCACATGTCGCGTTGCGACGGGGCACCGCAGTTCTTCTACGACCCTTAGAGCGAGGTGGCAGCGGAGTTGCACATGGATGCCCTCGCAGGGCTGGCCCGAGGGACGCTCTGGGGAGGTTCGCGACGATACCAAGCAGCACGCGACCTTCAGCGGTGGCGAGATCCACGATTTTGGCACCACCTGCGAGCACCTGGAGCGGCTGAGGACGAGATTCGAGCATGTGACCGAGCTTCAGGCAATCCCGAAATACTTGGATTACGTGGTGGACACCCTAGGCCTGGGCAGCTCGGACACGGCCCCCACGCCAGGAGTGCCAGTGCACAAGGCACTCATGGGAACCACCCCTGCCCCGTCCCTGGAGCAGGCAAGCGTCTACCGCTTGTGCGTGGGGCGCGGTCGTACTACGCCCAGGACAGGGCGGACTGCCAGTGCGAGGTCCGTCCCCTGGGCAGGATGCTGTCAGGCCCGGTCGTCGGCGCTTTCGCCGCTCTCAAGAGGCTCGTCAGGTACCTTCTCGGCACCAGGAGCGCGGTAAACTGGATGCCTCAGCCGACGGAGGGCGCGAACGTGGAGCTGGTGGGCTATGGCGACAGTGACTGGGAAGGCGACCTGCGGGCACGGAGATCGCAGTCGAGTGGGGAGATCGAGATCGACGGGGCCCCGATGCACTCGTTCAGCAGGCGCCAGGCGATTGTTGCTGCCAGCTCGGGCATTGCCGAGTACTGTGCGGCGACGGCGGGCGCAATGACATCCTCTACTCACCGACTCGTCGGGCGCTCGAGGGGTCGCCAAACGGGATGAAATTGGCATGGTCAGGAGCTTGGAGGCGCGCGTGCTCTGGTTCCAGCAGGCGACCCGGCGCGCGCTCATGAGTCTCAGGGCTGCAGGCACAAACGACAACGAGGCGGGCCTGGGCGCGAATGTCCCAGGACACGGCAGGTTCATCAAGCTAAGGGCGCTCAACGGCATCTACGCGGAGATAGGCCGGGTCGGGGAGAGCGACGAGCAGTCGGAGGAGGTCGACTTAGACGCGGGGGCGGTGACTCGGGCGCAGCGCGCTTGGAGCGCAGCGGGCCCGCCCCGAACCAGTCCCTCGGCAGCTCTTGCCCTGGGCGCGGCGGCGGCGGCGGCGCTCTTGCAGGGCTGCGAGGAGCCTCCCGCCGAGCCCAAAACGTGCCATTGCGACGCGGGGGTCTACGCTTCGGGCGGCATGGCCGCAAACGACTGGATGGGCTATCTGGTGATGCTCATTATCTGGGCGTTGGTCGTGGCCGCCGTCGGCGGCTGCGCGGGGTTCCGCTGCGCCGACGGGGGATCTCCTGAGTGGTGCCCGGTGCCGCCTGGGCCCCGGCAGAAGACGGTGCCCGCGGGCGCCGCGGAGATCCTGCGCTTGCCAGCCTCGACCGCCATGCAAAGACCACGACGGGCCCGACGCAGCATAGGCACGCATCCCCAGACATCATGCAAGTAAAAATGGACGACTCCGAGATCTTAGCCATTGCAGGACTACGCGCGCGAGGCATTCCCAGACGCGCGCGCGGATTCGGCCAGGGGGCTCTTCTATTTCGACAGGCTCGAGGCGCAGGACCTTGAGCGGCTGCGTTTCGCGCTGGAATGGGCGCGAGATTTGGCCCGAGCATCTTCTCGCACCCACTGTGCTTGGTCAGGCAGTATCGTTTAACTCCTGGGGTTTCAGTCAGCGTGAAATCGCCGCTCGGGACCCGCGCCGAGAGTCCAATGGGGGCGTGTGTCTATTGTTTTTGCCAGGGTCGTGCTCCCCCATCGTGCGGGGGATAGCGTGGCACGGCAGATGCTGAGTCGTGTAACTAGGTCCATTTTTGGCGCAGTATGATGATGAAGGCATCATTCGATATCGCAACATGGTGGCGGAGCTCGTTTCCCCGCCCACGGGGCTTGAACTCGGCCGCCGAGCATCCGCGCCACTTCCGCGCCAGCAGCGCGGACAGCGATGGCAGGCGTCGACGTGGTCGACGCGCGGGTGGACATGCGGCTACAGCGGTTCGATGGCACCGACGAGAGATGGGGGGACTGGGTGGAATGTCCGTTCGAGGCCTACACAGCGCTGCTGGACTTCGAGGAACTGATGACGGAAGCAGCACAGCGGCGAGATCCACTCCAGCCGTCGGCATGGTTTGCGGGCCACCATCGCGCCAGGACTTGCAGCTGTTGCTGGGGGGCGTGGTAGGCGGCTGGCGTGGACGGCCCCGGGTGGGCGGTTGCCTGGCTGCCGCCCGCGCGGGTGAGCGGTGGCGGGGGGGGCCGCGGGGCGGGCGTGCGCTTCGGGGTCGCGCTGGGGGCGGGGTTGCGACCTGCTGCCTCCCCCTAGCTGGAGACGAGTGAGGTGGTGGGCGGCCGTGGGCGGCGGTGGGTGGCCCCGGTGGAAGGCCCGCCAGCTGCGCTGCCAGACGCGCCTGCGCGTGGCGTGCGCTGTGCGGCGAAAGTGGGCTCGGGTGGGGGGGCGCGTCCAGCGCGCAGCGGTGTTGCCGGCGAGCAGACGGTGAACGTGCGGGACGCGGTGGCGCTAGGGGCGCGGGGCGGGTGCGTGGCGGCCAGGAGGGCGCGGGGTGTCACGTGGCTGGTGACGCGGTCATGGAGTTGCCAGCGTGACTCCTTCAGCGTGGCGCGGAGGAGGGTGGATTGCGCTGGGTGGAGGGGGCTTGGCTCCTGGGCGGGGTCAGAATCGGGCGTCGCGACCCCCGCGGCTGGCCAGGGCGCCCGGGCGAGCGGCGGGGGCAGGGCCGCTCCTTTTGGCGTGGGCCGTGGCGCTGCCGAGGTCGGGGGCGGAGGGGGGGCGTCTCCGTCGCCGGGCGGGGCGGGGGCTTCAGGTTCGTCCGTGGAAGCGCTGGGGTCAGAGGCGAAGGGTCTTCAGCTTGAAACCAGGTAGTCCCGTTGAAGCTAAATTGGGCCTGGCGCGCCGTGGCCCCCTCGTGCTCCGTCTGCGGGGGTCGCGACCGCGGTGCCGCGGAGTTTCCCGCGGCGGGGGCCTAGTCCGCGGCGCATGGGGCGGCTTTGAGCAGTGCAGTTGGCTCGTCGGTGCAGAGGGCTGGGTCGTCGCAAACCAGCGTGGCTAGGTGGTAAGCCAAGGTGGCGTAGTCGGGCTGGTCGCGGCGGTGATTGAGGTGGTGGCGCGCGTGCTGCGGCCGCCGCAGGAGCGCGAGGGGCAACCGTGCGGTGGCCCGCGTGGTCCATGGCGTATCGCCGTTGCCCCGTTGCCAGGCCCGGTCCTCGTCGTGGCAGAGGCAAGGGGGGTAGATGGCCATGCAGAACGCAGGGTCTTCGGGCCTCGACGAGGGCGAGCATTCGACGAGCAGTTTGTGTGGGCAATGGCCCGTGGTGCCTCGCGGGAACTGCGCCGCGTGGGGCCCGTCCGTGCACGCCGCCGCGCAGGGGCGCGGTCGCCCTCGCCCGGGATGGGGAGGCGTCGCCGCCGCCGAGTGAAGGGGGTCACCGCCGAGGGGTGGGCCAGGCCCGTCCGTGGACGCCTCCGCGTCGGGGTGCGGGTCGCCGCCGCGGGAGCCGCCGTCTCGATCGGAGGTGGGCGAGTCTGCCGCGTCGCTGCTATTGGGTGAGGGCGCGTGGGAGCGTCGGCGCGCAGCGCGCCGCCGTCGGCGCCGCCTGGCGAGGGTCGCGCCCGTTTGGGCCGGGGGTCCTTCGACGGAGCGAATCGTTGACGTAGACCGTTGGCGGCGCATCGGGTGGGCCGCCGCCTGGGTGGGGGCAGTTCGGCGCGGTGGGACTGCTAGGGGTGCTTGCGAGCGGCGCCCCTGTCCCTGCCGTTGGTGGCGTTGCTGCGCGCGGCGCGGCGTGCTCCCCAGCGGTGCCGTGGGCCGCCCCTACGTGGAGGGCTTCGTGCGTTTGGGGCGGAGCGGCGCGGCAGAGCTTCGCGAGTGTGGCCGCGCTCGGTGGCAGGGCTCCTCGCGGGAAGGGGCCGCGCGCGCGTGGCGTGTTGCTCGGTGTGGGTGGGTGGGTGGGGGCGCGTGCCTCGGGGCCAAGCAATTGGGCTCGCGCACGGTAGGACTCGAGTATGAGCTCTAATAAGAGTTCGAGCCTGGCCTGCCCTGGTAGTCGTTCGAGCGCCTCCGAGGTGCGGCGGCGGTCCAGCTCTTCGCGGCACCAGGAAAGGAGGCAGATGCCGACGGCGGTTCGTGGGCGCTTGAGCTCGACAAGGGGAGGTGGGGCGTTGGCGATCGGCGGCCCGAACTGCGGCGGGCACAGGGCAGTGGTATCGCAAACCAAACAGTCATCGAGCCACGCTGCCATGACGTCCACGCTGTCGTTCCCAGGGGCCCAGGCCGTTGCGATGGGCCCAGGCCGTTGCGAGGGCAGAGAGTGCCCATTTGGGATCGTCGTCGCCAGGGTTGTTTTTGACGCCTCGGGCAGGGTCGTCCGTGGTGATGTCGCGCGACAGCGCAGGCTGTCGCGTGGCCGAGCAGGCTGGTGGGGCGTCGCCCCCGCGGCGCGGCAAGCCGCAGGTGGTCGTGCCAGCGGTGGGCGCTGACTGGGCTGGGGCGCAGAGGGCGGGCGGTGGGCCGCGCGGTCAGGCGCGCGCGCAGGGGCGCCAGACTAGCCGCGTCTTCAGGCGTTGAAGCAGCGCTGCGTGAGTGACGAGAGCCTGGCTGTCGGTGGGTGGCCCTCCGTGGTGGCCGGGGTCGAGGCCGCCGGCGTAGGGGCCAGTGGGTAGGGGCTGTTGCGGTCGCCCACCCATGGCCCATGGCCGTGGCTGTGGCTGACAGGCGGCGGGCGTGAGGTCGCCGAGGTTCGCCTTGCCGCCGCCCGGCGCAGTGTGCGCGGCATTTCTGGGTGCGTCGGCGTGCGCCTGCGACGCGCGGTCAACGCCGAGTCCCGAGTCCCCTGGGGTACCAGGGTGATGCTGTAGACCCCAACTTGGTGGGCGTAGGTGGGCGCTGTGCTGCCGTCGTCAGCGCCCAGATCCCCGAGTCCCATGGGGTGCCGGGGCGTCGCCTAGCTGGGCGCGCATGGTGGGCGCGGTGCTGACGTCGCAGGTGCCGAAATCCCCGCGTCCCCTGGGGTGCAAAGTTGGTGCCGAATATCGCCAATGTGGCGGGCGTATGTGAGCGCAATGCTCCTGTCTTCAGTGTTCGAATCCACCGATCCCCCAGGGTGCTGGGGCGTCTCGGAGCAGGACGCGTGTGGCGGGCGAGGTGCTGGCGTCGTAAGTGCCAGCGTCCTGGCATCCCCTGGGGTACTGGGGTGGTGCCGAACATCGCCTGCGTGGTGGGCTCGTTGCCGGCGTCGCGAGTGATGTTGCTGCCCGTCGCTGTCGCGGTGGACGCGGTTCAGGCTTGGTCCTGGCGCCTGACTTGCTGCGCAGGTGTTGACGGCGTTGGTATCAACCTGTGGCGGCAGCGGCGCGCCTAGGCGGCTCGTCGTCGTCTCAGTCGGGGGGCGTGCTCGGTGCGCATCGTCTGAGCGAGGGTGAGTGTCCAGTGGGCCACCCGAGGGAGCTTGGTCAGGCGGGCCTGCGAGCGCTGGCCCCTTGGCCGCGTCCTGAGGCTTGGGGGAATCGTGCCAGGTGAGGTTCGGCGCCAGGGGCGCAGCGGGGAGCTGGGAGGTGTCAGATCCAGTTTGCCACGGGCGGCTGGCGGGACCTCCCTGGCCTCGGGGCCCGTCGCGGAAGCGCGCGGCGCGGGGTCCGTCGGGGCGCGGAACTGCTGATTCCGCTTGGCGGCGCTGCAGCGGGCCGGAGATGGCGGCGCCCAAGTGGCGCCCGCTTG
>CAUYUJ010006300.1:0-35000 GCA_963575745.1 Prorocentrum cordatum | reverse complement strand
TCGTCGCCTTCGTCGTTGTCGTCGCTATCGTCGTCGTCGTCGTCGTCGTCGCCGCTGCCGTCGCCGACGTCGTCGTCGCCGTCGCCGACGTTCGTGGTCGTCGTCGTCGTCGCCGTCGTTGTCTTCGTCGTTTCCGTCGTTGCCGTCGTCGTGGCCTCGCCGTCGCCGACGTCGTTGGCGTCCTCGTGTTCATCGTCGTCGTCGTCCTCGTGCTCGTCTCCGTCGTTCTCGTCCTCGGCTACATCGTTGTTATTGTCGTCGTCGTCGTCGTTATCGTCGTCGTCGTCGTCGACGTCGTCGTCATCGTCGTTGTCGTCGGCGTTTTCGATGTCGTCACGGTTATCGTCGTCGTCGTTATCGTCGTCGTCGTCGTCGTCTTTGTCGTTGTCGTCATTGCCGTCAGTGTCGTCGTTGTCGTTATCGTTGTTGGCATCGTCGTCGTCGCTGTCGCCGACGTCGTTGGTGTCGTAGACGTCGTCGTCGTTGTCGACGTTGTCGTCGTCGTTGCTGTCGTCGTCGTCCCTGTCGTCGCTTGCCCGTCGCTGTCGCCGACGAGGTCCTCTTTGTAATCGGCGTCGTCGTCGTCGTAGTCGTTGTCGTCGTCGTCGTCGTCGTCCTAGTCCTCGTCGTCCTCGTCGTCGTCCTCGTCGTCGTCGTCGTTATCATCGTCGTCGCATCATTGTCGTCGTCGTCATCGTCGTTGTCGTTGTCGTCGTCGTTTTCGTTGTCGTTATCGTTCTTGTTGTCGTCGTCCTCGTCGTTGTCACTGTCGTCGTCGTCGTCGCTGTCGTGGTCGTGGTCGTCGTCGTCGTCCTCGTCTTTCACGTCGTTGTCGTCGTCGTTGTCGTCGTCGTCGTCGTTGTCGTCGTCGTCGTCGTCGTCGTCGCCGTCGCCGTTGCCGACGTCGTCGTCGTCGTCGTCGTGGTCGTCGTCGTGGTCGTCGTCGTTTTCGTCGATGTCGTCGTCGTCGGCGTCGTCGTTGTCGTTGTCGTCGCCGTCGCCGTCGCAGAAGTCGTCGTCGTCATCGTTCTGGTCGTCATCGTCGTCCTCGTTCTCGTTCTCGGTCTTCTCGTTGTCGTCATCGCCGTCGTTATCGTTGATGTAGTCGTCGTCGTCGTCGTCGTCGTCGTCGTCGTCGTCGTCGTTGTCGTTGTCGTCGTCGCCCGCGTTGTCGTGGTCATCGTTCTGGGCGTCATCGTCGTCCTCGTTCGTGTCCTCGGTCTCGTTCTCGTCATCGCCGTCGTTATCGTTGATGTAGTCGTCGTCGTCGTCGTCGTTATCATCGTCGTCGTCGCCGTCGCGGTCGTCGGCGTCGTCGTCGTCGTCGGGATCGTCATCGTCGTCGTTTTCGTCGTCGTCGTCGACATTGTTGTTATCGTTATCGTCATCGTGGTCGTCGTCGTGATCGTCGTTGTTAGCGTCGTCGTTGGTGACGCCGTCGTTGTCGTCGTCGTCGTCGTCATCGTTGTCGTTGTCGTCGTCATCGTTATCATCGTTGCCGTCGTCATCGTCGTCTACGTCGTCGTCCTCGTCCTCGTAGTTCTCGTCCTCGCCGTTGTCGTCGTCGTCCTCGCTCTCGTCGTTGTCATTGTTATTGTCGTCGTCATCCTCGTTCTCGTCGTCCTCGTCCTCGTCCTCGTCGTCCTCGTCCTCCTTGTTATCGTCATCGTTATCGTCGTCGTCGTTATCGTCGTCGTCGTCGTCATTGTTCTTGTTGTCGTTATCATTGTCGACTTCGTTCTCGCCCTCCTCGTCGTCGTTCTCGTCGTCCTCGTCCTCGCTCTCGTCGGGCTCGTTGTTGTCGTCGCCGTCGTCGTCATCGTCGCTATCGTCGTTGTCGTCGACGTCGTCGTCATCGTCGTTGCCGCCGTCGTCGTCGTCGTCTTCGTCGTCGTCGCTATCGTTTTTGCCGTCGTCGTCGTCGTCGCTTTCGACGCCGTCGTCGTCGTCGTCGTCGTCGTCGTCGTCGTCGTCGTCGTCGTCATTGTTCTTGTTGTCGTTATCGTTGTCGACGTCGTTATCGTCGTCGTCGTTCTCGTCGTCCTCGTCCTCGCTCTCGTCGTCCTCGTCCTCGCTCTCGTCGTCCTCGTTGTTGTCGTCGTCGTCGCTATCGTCGTCGTCGTCGTCGACGTCGTCATCGTCGTTGCCGCCGTCGTCGTCGTCGTCGTCTTCGCCGTCGTTCTCCTTTTTGCCGTCGTCTTCGTTGTCGTTGTCGTTGTCGTTGTCGTCGTCGTTGTCGTTGTCGTCACCGTCGCCAACGTCGTCGCTGTCGTCGTCGTCCTCGTCGTCCTCGTCGTCCTCGTCATCGTCGTCGTCGTCATCGTTATCGTCGTCGTCGTCATCGCTGGCGTCCTCGTCGTCGTCATCGTCATTCATAATGTGGTCGTCGTCGTTCTCGTCTTCGTCGTCGACGTCGTGGTCGTTGTTGGCGTCATCGTCGTCGTCGTCGTTTTCGTCGTCGTTGTTGTCGTTATTGTGATTGTTGTCGTCGACTTCGTCGTCGTTGTCGCCGTCGCTGGCGTCGTCGTCGTCGTTGTCGTCGCGATTGTCGTTGTCGTCATCGTCGTCGTCGTCGCAGTCGCCGATGTCTTTGTCGTCGTCGTCATCGTGGTCGTCGCCGTCGCCGACGTCGTCGTCGCGTGGAGGTCGTCGCCGCCGCCGTCGTCGTCGTTATCGATATCGATATCGTCGTCGTCGTCTTCGTGAACGTCTTCGCCCTCGTCCTCGTCGTCCTCGTCCTCTCTCGTCGTCGTCATCGTTGTTGTCGTCGTTGTTTTATTTTTATTACCGTCGTCGTCGTTTTTGTCGTCGTCATCGTCGTCGTCCTCTTCGAGGTCGTCGTCGTCGTCGTCGTCGTCGTTGTCATCGTCCGCAGCCACTTTGGCTCAAGCAGTGTCTGCTCGGGTCCGTGGCCGCCCCCCCGTGCGCGGGCTGCGCGGGGTGGATGGCCGAGTGCCCACCGCGCTCATGCGCTACCCGAGTGCCCAGCATTGGCCGCAGCATGGCGCCAAATTGGTGTACCTGATCAGGCACGCGGAGTCGAGGGAGAACGTCCGGGTGCGCCGCCGGCGCCGTCCTCTCGCGGCTTGCCTCGCTGTCCCTGCCACGGGGCCAGGACCTCTGCGCCGCCTCCAGGCTGCTCCTGTGCGACCTGGACGCGCCGCTGTCCGATGCTGGGGTGGAACGGGTGCGCAAATACGTGCGAGCGACCTTTCATCCGATGCTTCTGTGCAGTGCCATTTCGGCTGAGGAGCCCCTGGAGGGCGAAATCTACCTGCGCTTGGCACACAAAACACATCAGCATCCGAGCAGGCGTGGTAGTCCTTTCGATCGGGGGTGGAACAGGTGCGCCGCGCTCGGGAGCGCCCGGGCGGCGCGGACTTCCTGAGGCGCGAGGGCATCGAGCTCGTGGTGCACAGCTCCCGGCAGCGCGCGGCGCGCACCTGCCGCGAGCTCTTCGGCCAGGGCCTTGGACCCCCCGTCGTGGAGAGCGAGGACCTCGTGGAGCTGAAGCCGCTGGAGTACAGTCGGGGCGCCGAAGAAGGAACCCTTTTCGTTGGGGAGGGGCTCCGTGTTCCTTGAGTGTTTCACAGATTGCCTCAGGTTCTCCTTCTGTTTTCGATGGGAAGTCGAAGTTCAACTTATGGAAAAAAGGGGCCTCGTTCCTCATTTAGGGCTCCTCAGGTTAAGGCCCCGACTGTACCTCGTGGACTGGTCCTACCGGCGCCGCCTCGGGCGGTTCCTGTCGTGGCTGGCGGAGCGGCCCGAGGAGCGGGTGGCCGTCGTCGGCCACGGCCAGTACTTCCACCGGACTCTCCGCCGCGAGGGGCCCGAGCCCCGCAACCTGGAGGTCCGGAGGTGTCACTTCGACGCTGGCGCGCGAACCTTCGGCAGCCCCCACCAGACGCTCTACCTGCCGGGAGCCGCCGCTGGGTAGAGGGGCTTCCCGCCGAGGAAGATCGCGCGTTTTGTGCCCGTATTCGGCTGGCCACACAGATCTGGCCAACCCACTTCGCTTTCCAAGTGCTTCTGCGATTGCCCTCGCCAGCACGGCTGAGAGGCACTCTTGTTTTCCGTAGTGCCAGCCGTCTGTGCTACAACGTGAGTGGCATGCCCTCGTCGTCGTCGCTGTCATCGCTGTCGTCGTCGTCATTGTCGTCGTCGTTGTCGTTGTCGTCGCTGTCGTCGTCGTCGTCGTCGCCGTCGTCGTTGTCGTTGTCGTCGTCGTCGTCGCCCGCGTTGTCGTCGTCGTCATCCTCGTCCTCGTCGTCCCCATCCTCGTCCTTGTCGTTGTCATCGTAATTGTCGTCGTCTTCGACGTCATCGTCATGGTTGTTGCTGTTGTCATCGTCGTCGTTTTGTCGTCGTCGTCGTCGTCGTCGTCGTCGTCGTCGTCGTCGTCGTTATCGTCGCCGTCGTTGTCTTCATCGTCGTCGTCGTAGTGATCGTCGTTGTTGTTCTCGTTGTCGTCGTCGTCGTCCTCGCCGTCGCCGGCGTCGTCGTCGTCGTCGTTGTCGTTGCTGTAGTTGTCGTTGTGGTCGTCGTCGTCATTATCGTCGTCGTCGTCGTCCCCGTCCTCGTCGTCGTCATCGTTATTGTCGTCGTCGTTGTCGTCGTTGTGGTCGTCGTCGTCATCATTATCGTCGTCGGCCTCCTCGTCGTCGTTATTGTCGTCGACGTCGTCGTCATCGTTGTTGTCGTCGTCTGTCCTTATCGTCGTCGTCGTCGTTGTCGTCGACGTCGTCGTCATCGTCGTCGTCGCTGTCGTCGTGGTCGTCGTCGTCATTGTTGTCGTCGTCCTCGTCGTCCTCGTCCTCGTCGTCCCCGTCCTCGTCCTCGTCGTCGTCATCGTTATTGTCGTCGTCGTTTTCGTCGTCGTCGTCGTCGTTATCGTTATCGTTATCGTTATCGTATGTCGTCGTCGTCGTCGTCGTCGTCGTCGTCGTCGTCGTCGTCGTCGTTGTAAGCGCCGTCGCCGACGTCGTCGTCGTCGTGGTCGTCGTCGTCTTCGTCATCGTCGCGTCGTGGTCGATCTCGTCCTCGTCGTTCTCGTCTTCGTCCTCGTCCTCGTCATCGTTATTGTCGTCGTCCTCGACGTCGTGGTTATCATCGTCGTTGTAGGTGTCATCGTCGTCGTCATCGCCGTCGTCGTCATCTTCGTCGTTGACGTCTTCGTCGTCGTCGTTGTTGTCGTAGTCGTTGTCGTCGTCGTCGTCGTCGTCGTCGTCGTCGTCGTTGTCCTCGTTGTCGTCGTCGTCCCCGGGGGCCTCGAAGGCTTGCGGATGCCTCCAGAGGCCTCTGGAGATCTCCTGGAATTCTGGAGACCTCTGGAGACCTTCAGAGGCCGCCGTCGTCGTTGTCGTCGTTGACCTCGTCGTCGTCGTTGTGCATCTGAGACTTGTACCCCTGCAGCGTGATTGCCGCTTCTCCGCATTTTCTTGGTTCAGGCCAAGAGGAGTGGCCAGCCCATTGAATGGGCCAGCTCCTTTCGGAGGCGTGCCTTAGATTCGTTCGGGATTGCGCCGTCCAGCTTCTCCCCGGAGAGATCGCGCGCGACGCGGCCGTCGGTGTCCTCAGCTGGTACTGTGGCGGGTCGTTTGCCACAGGAGTTGGCGACTGCTGCTTGTTAGGGGTGGCACACGGCCGTTGTCGGCTGTGAGAAGCGCTTCGACGTCGGGGTGGAGTCTTGTCCTGCATAAGGGTCACTTGGCGCGCGGATTGGTCTTCTCATCATCCCCCTGCTCGTGCATGTGGGCTGCTGCGGGTGCTGCGCAGGCGTCGTACTTGGCCGCATTTGCAATTGGGCGATTTGGAATCAAGCCCCCAGCCTGGTGCCGTGGGAGGTCCTCAACCAGGAGGACTCGTTCTAGTGAAGTACCCGGGCGATCCCACTTGGCACATTCGTCTGGTGATTCAGGCAGTGGACTGGGAGACATGCTGGCGGTTCATCCTCACGCCGGACGGCGATTTGAACGTCGAGCAGCTGGAGGTCACTGAAGGTGGGGGCGTGGCAGCCGCCTGGACCTGTGGGCCGAACAGTGCCACTCCTCACGGGATGCACCTCGCGCGCGTGCACGGGTACGACCCGCGCCCTCCCGAGTCGCTGCTCGACGACGCCCTGTCCGAGACGGGGCCCCTAATTGACCTGGAGAGGGCGACGCTGGGGCTCGGGCCGCTGCCCGCGCCGCCACCGCCGCCCGAGGGGCTCGCCCCCGACAGTGGCGCTGGGCTGGCGCTGGCGGCGGCAGGCGGTGCAGAAACGCCAATCCTGGCCGACGGACCTCCTGCCACCCCGCCGCTCGGCACGGCGCGGGCGTGCGCCGAGTCCGCCGGCGGCCGTGAGAAGGGCGGGCGGGCGGGCGCCGCTGAACGCCGTTGCCGTGGCCGTCGGCGACGGGCGCTATGGGACCGGGGCCTGGGGCTGCCATTGCGCTGGCGCGCGTGGAGATCGGCCGCGAGGAGGGGGTCCGCAAGGGGCACGCGCCACGGAGGAAATGGAGCTGATCGACAGCGGGACGGACACACGCGCGACGCGGGTGCACTATGCCACTGGCTCGGGCGCGCGGCGTCGCAGTTGGAGGGGTGTCATGGAGGGCAGACTGGGCCGATCGAAAGCCCCAGGGCCATCAGTTGGTGCGTGAGTTTCCCAGCTCGCGGAGCCCACGGCGGCGCTCCACCCGACCGTCGCCGATGGCGTCGCGCCGCGAAGTTGGGCGCCACTGATTGGGGAGTGGCCGAACGCGAGTCCGCGATGAAGGCGCACGCCCGCGCAGGATGCCGCGACCAGGTGAACCTCGCTAGCCTCGCTGGCCCTGGGCGCCCGCGCAGGCGGGCACAGCTGATGAAATGCCACTATCGGGGGGAAATCAGGGGCGTGGATCGCCAGGCCTTCGGCAAGGGTGCGCTGCTTCGTGACGAACAGGAGATCGTGGGTGAAGGCCGCGGCAGGGGCGCGGTGATGTGCGCGCCCTCTCTCATGGGGCACGTTTCGAAGGAGCTGGAGGGAGGGGCGCCCGTGTCCAAGCAGACGCGCAAGGCTCGCGAGGAGCGCGAGCTGGCGCGCCCCGAGAAACACTGACCGAGTCGCGATCGCCGCAGGGGCCCAGCGGGCGGCGATTGAGCACTGGGCGCGCGAGGTTTGGCCTCCCTCGCGCAGCTGCGCCGGTCCTGCGCCGAAGCAACGCGCGGTTCGCCCGCTGACTGCCGCGACCGACCCTGGTTTTCGGTCGCAGAACGCTGAAGGTGGGCGCCGCCGTCGCCGAGTGTTCCGCGCGCTGAGAGAGCTCGCTGGAGGCGGGGGCCACTCGCGCTTGTTCCCGACGGCGCCTCGCCAGGGGGCGCCGCCCTCATTGCCCGCGAGTTCGCGGCCAACGGGGCGATGGGGATGGGCGGCCCGCCGAAGGGCCTCTACCCTTCTACCCCCTGCGACGAGGTGGTCAAGTCCACCGACTACCGCGGTGAGCGAGTGGGCGTTGATGCTATGGATCTTAGGCTCGTTTCTCGCCCGCCCGAGGGGCGTCGGCTCGCCCCGCTGGCTCGCCTTGCCGGCGGCGGGGGCGCGCTTGAGATCGAGTGTTTCTTGTGGTGAGTTAGTTTGGCCAAGTGAGGTTGCGGTGGAGATCGAAGCTTCGCTCAGCGCGCGGCGGCCGCGCCGCTGCGCCGAGCTGGTGGGGGCGCTGTTCAAGCGCGGGCGGGTCGATTTCAACGGCGGCGTCATTTGTGAATGCGGTGTTTTTTTGGGGCGCGGAAGGAGACTGGCGAGCGGGGACTTGGCGATCGACGTCCGCCCCTTCCAGCGCCCATTCTGGCTTCTCGATGGAGACGCCCTCACCTGGAGGGGCCGCGTTCGCCGATGTGGACCTCGGCGGGGGAGCGGGGGCGCGGTTCTCAGCGCTAGACCTGAAGGGCGCCTTCCACTGTGTACTGCGTCGAGATTCCTCTCCAGCTGAGGCGTTTCTCCGGCCTTCAGGAGGTGGGCGCCAAGAACCTGGGCCTCCCCAGAGCGGTGCTGGACCTGGCGGTGGGCGGTGCGCTCCAGCCCAGGTTCGCGGCAAAGCCGATGGGGTGGACCCGCGCTCTGCGCTGGGCCCAATTTGCCCGCTGCCGCATCCTGGAGCGGGCCTTCCCCCGCTGCGAGGTGGGGGGCCTCCTGGCCGATTACAGGGCGCTGCCCGCCGTCGAGCAGGGGGTCGCCGGGCCGTGCGTGGACAACTTCGCGTCATTGGGGGCGCCCGCGGCCGCCGCCAACGACCTCGCGGCGCGGGCCGCGGCTGCCCTCCGCGACGCGGGCGTGCAGCCCCGCGAGGGGGAGTTGGCGGCCCAGGAGCTGGAGGTGCCAGGCGCGAGGCTGCGGGGAGGCGCCCGAGCGAGCGCCCAGCCCGCGGGCCGCCGCCGCTGGCGTCTCAGGCTGGCGCTGGACCACGCCCTGACGCGCGACGAGCTGTCGGGGCGCGGGCTGTCCCCGCTGGTGGGCCACCTCATTTCTTGTGTGTCGCGCTTGCAAGCCTGTGGCGCCTTTTCTCGGAAGTGCCCGGGAGAGTGCCGCAATGCGTGGCCTTCGGTGCGCCGGGGGCTACGACGGGCCCGGGGCCTTCTTGCATTGCATGTCAGATTTCGGCGCCATCAAAGGTCTAGCTGCGCGACGACGACCGACGCCTCCGTACTGGGGCGTGGGGTCGTCGAGGCGTCTCCCCCCGCCGCATCATTGGATGTGCATCCTCCTCCTCCCGATTATCCTCCCCCCCCTCTCCTCCCACCTCCCTCCTTCTCCTCCTCCTCTTCCTCCTCCTCCTCCTCCTGCTCGTACCCCTCCTCGTCCTCCCTGCTCGCTGCTCCTCTTCCTTCCCTTCTTTTCCTCCTGCCGCTCAGATCCAGCCTTGCCGAGGGAGTAGGCTTCTGAATAGCGGGGCCGTGCGGGTCCTTTCAAGCCTTTTTTGACCTGGCTGGCAGGAGTTGAGATGCCCTATTCCTCTCCCCGCCCTCTTCGTCCTCCTACTCTTCCTCACTCCTGACTCTTTCTCTCCTCCTTACCCTCATTCCCGGTCACCTTTAACCCCTCCTCCATTCTCCATACTCCTCCTGCTCCTCCTCCTCCTCCTCCTCTTCCTCCTCCTCCTTACACTTCACTCTTGCTCCGTCCTCCCCCTCCTCGTCTTTGTCCCCCCCCTCATGCTCCTCCTCCTTGTTCTCCTCCTCCTCCTCCTCCTCTTTCTTTCTGCTCACTCCTCCAGGCTCTTCTTCCATCCTCCTCCTCCTCCGCCTCCTCCTCCTCCTCTTCGTCGCTCCTCGCTCGCTCTCGCTCCTCCGTCTCCTCCTCCTCCTTCCTCCTCCTCCTCCCCCTCCCCCTCCTCCTCCTCCTCCTCCTTCTCCTCCTCCTCCTCCTCCTCCTCCTCCTCCTCCTCCTCCTCCTCCTCCTCCCTCCCCCCACCTGGAGGAGGAAGGGAGGAGGGAGGCGAAGGGGGGGGGGAGAGGGGGACGCCCCCAGCTGCTCGTCCCGAGGACTTCGCTGGCCGCCTCATCGGCTCGAAGGGCTCCCGCATCAACGGGATCCGCAGCGCGACAGGCGGGAGGAGGGGGGAGTCAGGGACAGGCGCATAAATGGGATCCGCAGAGCGACAGGCGGGAGGAGGAGGAGGCGGCACGCGTCAGTGATGCCGTACAATCAGCACGGTTAGCAGGGACAAGCGACTCTCCAGGATTACTTTTGCATCCTTCCCCTTCGGCCCGTCCTTGGCCACTCTCGGTGGCCGCGCCCCGCTCGAAAATGGTGGACATGGCCTTTCAAGGCCCTTGCATCCTTAACGTGGATGTTAATCTAAAGGCTGCCGCCTCTGCCGCCGAGCCGACCCCAGAAGAGCTATGGGCTTTTGGTCTTCGGACGTAATCCTCCCGTGCCCATTTAGATCGCACTTCCTCGGCGCGCGCTGGGGGGAAGTGTCAGGGGATAGCCTGCTGGGACGGCGGCGGGGCTTTTCAGAAGCCTTCTCGCCTTTGACACGTTGCCCGTGTCGTCGGAAGAACACGTTTTTCACCAACCACGGCCTGCATGGGACCGTTTCGGCAGGGACTGGACGTCAGGCCGCTCGCCCGCCCCTCCCGCAGCCTGTTCCACTTGCACTGCCCTGGGAATGCGCTATTGGCCGTGCTCCAGGGCGCGCGCGGCTAGCGTTCCGGCGCCCACGGCGGTCAACGTTGCCATTGTGAGCAGGCGCGGATCGGGAAAGGTCAGACACATCGAAATCAAGTAGTTTTTGGTTACAAGATAAGACACGACGAGGATACATCAAATTGATCAGAGTAGGAACCCGTGATCATCCTGCATGCGTATGCGAGGTACACACCAACATTTTGTTCAATTAAGCAACGAGGTGTCACCTGCGACGGAG
The DNA here is from genome assembly GCA_963575745.1 of Prorocentrum cordatum. NCBI lineage: Eukaryota > Dinophyceae > Prorocentrales > Prorocentraceae > Prorocentrum > Prorocentrum cordatum. The sequence goes on along the minus strand of CAUYUJ010006300.1, from coordinate 24,615 downwards.
ATGCAGTGTTGGATAACTGTAATGCTACGTCTGGACCAATTTGAAGGAACATGCCCCCACGTCGTGGGGGGAATCCCAAGAGCTGAACTCTCGTGGTGTGGGGAGCGTGGTCGGGGTTGCGGGAAGATTTCGGGCCAGGAATTGTTGCGCGCGGGTTTCCCAAGAACTGAGCTCTCGTGGGGCGGGGATGCCGGGGCGCGGTGGGGGCGGCATGCGGCGCTGCCGGGCTCGCCCGCGCTCTGGGGTGCCATGGCCAGATAATTACCCGGCGAAGTTGGATCTGTCATCGGGTGGCAGTTCGCGACTCTGCCCTTCTATTGGAACAGTTTATGATATTGTATATCCACGCCTCCTGATGCGCGCGGCGGTTAAGGTCGGATATCCATCCATCGCTGCGTTGCTGGAGGCGGAGATATGCGTCGCTCCCAGATTCTACGTGCTCAACGACTGGATAAGTGACGTGATCGCGATTGCTCGCTCGCTGGTGGCTGGCAGCCCAACAAGCGCGCAGTTGGCCGAGGTATTCTTGCGCCCGATCCATCAGCGCGCGCGCAAGTTTTTCGCTTTCAGCTACTCTGGCCGCGCGCGCTGATGACGCGGCAGTGCGCGAAGAGGCGGGCAATCGGGGCGAGGTGGCGGGGTCATGGCGAGGGCGGGCCAGGAGATGAAGGGCGCATTCCAACAGTGGCGACTTGTGGTTTCTGAGAAGACGGACCTCATCGCCACCCCTAGGGTCCCGGAGGGGCGCTGCGCTCGGTTCTACGACAGATTGGCCAGTCGACCACAAGGGGTCGGCCACGGACCTGGGAATTGACGTTGCCTCGGGCCGGCCAGGGTTCAGAAGGCGGGGCGAAGAGGCAGCGCGTCGGATCGTAGACAGAAGAGAGCTCTGAGATTACCGCGCTCAGGCCCCGGAGTTTGCCGGGCGGGCAACGGACAGCGGGCCGGCGGTGTTCGACCTCGGGGGTGTTGTGGGCGCCAAATCTCAGGAGGGAAAGAAACACACAGACACAATTAATCCTCGATTCCCAGAAAATATGGGAAAATATGGGAAGTGGGGGGGAAGACAGAAACCCAGAAAATATGGGAAAATATGAGGAATATGTTTATTTGTGTGTATTTATTTGTGTGTTCTGGGGCCCCTTCAAAATCCTGAGTGCTCCCCCGAGTCGCCTGTTGCGTGCGCGCCGTCGAGCAGGCGCCGCCGTCGGACGCACGAGGAGAGCGCGTCGCGCTGCGTCGGCGCCGGCTGCGACGACGGTCGACGACGACCCGCGTTTGGAACTGCCCGAAGGATTGCAAAAAAACCAAGGATTGCAAAAAACCGAAGGATTGCAAGAAACCCTTGGTCGAAGGATTGCAAACAACCGAGGGTTTTTTGCAGTCCTTGTTTTTTTTGCAATCCTTCGGAACCTGTTCATGAATGGCTTGCGATGTGATGCTGTTTCCAAAGGCTTCATATTCGCAGGCCAGTCAGGCAAGCGTGGACAGTTGTGTCCGCCATGTTCACGTGCGGGGCAAAGTCAAGTGGAGAGGGGTCGGAGCAGCAGTCTCGCCCGTCATCGCCGCCCTCCAGGAAGCGGGCTGGTCGTGCCAACGGCCAGATACTGGGGGGCAGAACGGAGTCGTGATGGTCAGCGGGTAGTTTGGGTATTTCCAGCATGCGGCAGTCCAGAGTATGAGCAAGTGGATGTCGCTCAAATGGCGTGTGAATTTGTTTATGACCTCGAAGTTCTGTTATGGCATGCGGCCGGCCAGTTCGAGGGCGCCGGCGATCCACGTCGCGTTGCAGGTTTTTGCAGGTCGCCCGCGAGTTCCAGAGGTGCGAGTCTGAGGATGTCGTGGATAATTGGGGCCTCGCGCTCGCGGCGCCCTTGGGTGGCCAGCGGGCTCGCGACGGGCTGCGAGCGCGAGGGTTGTCTGCGGGCGTCGCCTGCAGGCGCTGCGGCAGGGTGCCAGAGACGGTGGAACATTGGGCTTGGCAGTGCGATGCCAATCGCGAGCGTGAGAGCTGCGCCGCGAGTGATCATCTCATCCCAGAGCCTCAGCTACTTGTGGAGCCTAGTCTTTGACTTCGTGGGGTTTCCCCTGGCAAGCTCGCAGTCGCGTTGTGTGTTGATGCGTCGCGCGCGTCTCGGGGCTTGCTTCTCGCGTGGTGGCGGTGGTGGTCGTGGTGGCGGTGGTGGGGGGGCAGGGCCGCTGTCGTCTCGGGGTCCAGGGGCAATGGAAGTTCAGCGGCGTTCGGAGATGGCCCGGGGGGGCGGTTCACGAGCGATCCGCGTGGGCGGAGGTGCAGAGCTGGCGCGGCTATCCTTGAAACGCCTTTGGGATCCTCATCCCTTGAGCGGCGCGTGTCTTAGGGGGCCTCCGCCCCGCTTGCAAGCTGTCGCCAATCCGCCCCCCGTGCCGAGCAAGCTTCCCGCCCGGTCCGGGACTTGACAGCGCGCCCGCGAATTTGCATCCCTGACCACCGTCCTCTGCCCGAGGTTGGGGGGGGGGCGGGGAAGGGGCAAGTGGGTGCCTCCAAGAAAGCCAGTTCAGACATGTGGATCATAACCAGTCTAGGAGTTGCTAGACGTTCCAGTCTTGTTGATATCAGATGGGCTGCCCCCCATTTAGAGCGAAGACTTTAGCATTCATATTGTCCCGCGGCGTTTCTGGCCCCAGGGGGGCGCGGCTGCAGATGTCCTGGCCGCCAACGCTGCTGAGCGCGGTCGAGAGGTGGCCGCTGCCCATGGCCCTGCCGCTCGCGCTGGCGAGGTGGATGGCGCTGCGTGGTTGGTCCGCCACAGGGCCCGACGAGCTCTCCAGGGCGCGGCTCGGAGGGCACCAACTATACACCAACACCGATCCTGGCCAGGATCACCCTGGGCCCAGAATCGGTGTATATGCCTTCTTGCCCAAGGCAGGAGGGCGTATACACCGATCCTGGGCCCAGGGTGATCCTGGCCAGGATCGGTGTTGGTGTATGTTTGGGGCCCTCCTAGCGGCCGCGTGTGATCCCAGGGGAACAGAGTGGAGTAGGCCGTCCCTCCCCAGAGCCCGCATCAGTAGGACGATGGGAGCGCTCGCCCAGGCCCCTCCTCCTCCTCCTCCTCCTTCTCCTCCTCCTCCTCCTCCTCCCTCCTCCTCCTCCTCCTCCTCCTCCTCCTCCTCCTCCTCCTCCTCCTCCTCCTCCTCCTGGCGAGATTTGGCCATGCGACATGCGCGGCGAGATTTGCCGCCGCGTCATGGCCTGGATGCGGCCTGCCGGATACTGTGCCGCCCTCCCCCACCCTCTTGTTGATGCCGCCTTCGTTGCTCCCAACGCGTCGGGGGTGCAGGTCGCTCGGGTGGGCGGGAAGGTGTTTGTGGCGGCTTTCGTGTGCGCGAGAGTCGTCAGCTCTGGGCGCGTGGGGCGATTGGTCTAAAATTCTGCGTGCTTCGTGGATTATGCAGCGTCGTGGACGGCGGTCGTCTTGCCGAGCAGTGCCCTCCTGTCGGGCCCAAAAGAGGACAGCATAATCTTAATCTTAAGTCGGGCCTGCCCACCTACAGGAGGAATATTCGAAAATAGTCCAGAAATAGTCGAGGGACGATTTTTTGAATATTTTCGACCATGTTTGTGCATTTTGCTGGCATTTTTTTTAAAAAGAGAAACAACATCGTGTTTCCCGAAGCCGCCACCCGTGCCCACAAAGGGGGGCACCGGCGGCTGCCAGGGCTTCTCTGTGGGGGGAGGCCGGCCCCTTCCTGCTGCCTGGCCGTGGCCCGCCTGGGTCCTGGGACGTTGTCCCCAGTGGTTATTGCTGGTTGTCTCTCCTCTCCTCGTCCTTCTTCGTCTCCGCTTCCTCTGCCATGCCGCGGATGCCTCGCATTCTCGATGCCGTTTCCAGGAGACATGGATGCTGTCAAACAAGTAGTTTGGGCCTGGTCCCGCCGTTCTTGTTTCCTCCCCCTCTCCTGCCCCATCCTGTCTCATCCTGGCTCACCGCGCTCTCGCCGAAGGCATCTCCGCGATTGGCTCAAACACGGTCCCCCCCGGAGAAGCCGCTGGCATTTACGAGAAAGTCGCGCCACGCGCGTCAGCGCCACCTACCTCCTTCGTCGGGCCAGGGTCGCCCAGAGCTTCCCCAAAACTGAGTTTCGACATCAGGAGTGTACTTGCATGGTTCGTTTGGGTCTGACCTCTCCTCCTTCCCTCCCTCTCGGAGCCCCCAGTCTCGCGGATGTTTCAGGCGAGACAGGCCAGATCACCTTGCGTGCAGCATCTCGGAGCTCCGACCTGCGATGATGTCTGCAGCGAAGCGGGCCGGACCTTTTCGCGCACCATTTTCTCGGAGTCTGAAGTTGCGAGGTTGTCTCAGGCGCAGCAGACCAAATCACCTCGGGCGCGGCGTCCTGGAACCCAGGGTTGCCAGGATGTCAGGCGAAACGGGTTGGACCACTTCGCGTGCGGCATCTCGGAATTCAGCATTGCGAAGATATTTCAGGCGGCGCGCAAACCCCTCCCAGAGCACAATTCGACAAAAGAAGTGAATCGAATGGTTCGTTTGGGTCTGACCCTCCCTCCGCCTTCTCAGAGCCCACATTCTTGAGGATGTCCCAGCGAACCGCGCCTGACCACCTTGCGCGCAACATGTTGGAACCGGAGTTGCGAGGATGCCTACGGCGAAACGCGCGAGATCGCTTCTCGCGCGGCGTCTTGGTGTCCAGAATTGCCATGTTGTCTCAGGCGAAACAGGCTGGGCCGCCTCCCGCGCGGCGTCTTGGAACCCAGAATTGCAAGGATGTCTGCGGTGAAACGTGCTGGAACACCTCGCGCGCGGCATCTCGGAGCCCAGAGCTGTGATAATGCTTCAGGCGAGAAGCGCCAGACCACCTCGCGCGCGGCACCTCGAAAACCAGATTGCGATGATGTGTCAAGCGAAAAGCGCCTGACCACCTTGCGCGCAGCATTTTTGGACCTCTGGAATGCGAGGATGTCTAAAGCGGAATGCGCCAGACCATCTCGCTCGCGGCATCTCGGCGCCCAGATTTGCGAGAATTTCTCAGGCGAAACGCGCCGGACCACCTCTCGCGCAACACATTGGAGCCCAGAGTTGCAAGGATTTCTTATGCGAAACGCGCCGGACCACCTCGCGCGCGGCATCTTGGAGATCAGCATTGTCAAGGTGTCCCAGGAGAAACGCGCCAGACCACTTCTCGCGCAGCATCTCGGAGCTCTGATGTTCGAGGATGTCCCCGACGAAACGCCCAAGCCTGGCCAGCTCGGAAACGATAATTATGATAATGTTTCAAGCGAAACGGTTTGGTCCACACAATTTTTTGAGGATCTCTCTGCTCTGGCCTCCCTCAGTCAGAATCAGCCTCTATCTCACAGTACCCGGATCAGCAAGCTGTTTGGGGAATCGCTGCGAGATTGTCGCGGGGGGCCCTTTCATGACGTGGGGGAGGGGGCCTTCTTTGACAAGGTGCAGTGGTGAACCCCTCCCCGAAGGGGAAGAAAGGAAAGGAGCAATCAGCGTGCTCAGTCACTTCGAACCAGCTGATGGGATTTGGCCTCCAGAGGGCCCCCAGTCCCTTCCCCGTCTCCTTCCTGTCCGTTTCCGCATCCGTGTCCGGCTAGCCATCCCTATCGCCTCGCCCCCGCCCACGTCGTTGACCTCGCCCAGCACCCTCTCCTCCTGTTTTTCCCTTCCATGCCCTTCCTGCCTTTCCCCGCACCTTCCCCTCACTCTTCGGAGGTTGATAGACCTCCTACCCTGACACGTCGATTGAGGAATTGGCTGTTTTCGGCTCGCGAGAGGGCGCCGCGGCCGTCATTTTTGTGACTCCGGGCCCGTCGGTTTCGGTCCCAGGCCGTTTTCACGAAGGGGAGGTTTACCAAAAGGAGGCTTGTCCACTGCCGAACTCTTCTCCTCTTATGCTCGAAGATAGAAAAACTAAAAATATGCCATACACATAAACTGTTGGCGCTTCGCGCAGATTTCTTGGATCTGCGCTGGACCCCCCTCTCTGGCGCGCGGAGCGCGGGGCGGCGCCGGAGGCGCCGCCAGGGGGGGCCCGCCGGACTCTTCCGCCCAGAGGTGCGCAGCTGAAGATACTGTCGGAGGAGTTCGGCGGCATGCGCCAGTGCAACGTCGGTGGCCAGGGCGGAAGGAGAGAGGCGGATGGGGGGGAACAGGGGGCGGGAGGAAGAGCAGGAGGAAGAGGAGGACGAGGAGGAGGTGGAGGTGTTGAGGGAGGAGGAGGAGGAAGAGGAGGATGAGGAGGAGGATGAGGAGGAGGAGGAGGGGGAGGATAAGGAGGAGGATGAGGATGAGGATGAGGATGAGGAGGAGGCTGAAGCTGAGACTGAGGATGAGGATGATGATGATGATGATGATGCTGATGGTGATGATGAGGATGATGATGATGATGATGATGCTTACGCTTGCACGGATTCTGATGCTGATGCTGATGCTGATGTTGATTCCGCTGCTGATGCTGACGTTGATTATGATGATGAGGAGGAGGAGGAAGACCAGTGTAAACCCAATAGTCATCAAGGATATTGTAATAAACCCTCCCTCCTAAGCTCCCTTTTTACATGCCCCTACAAGGGTTTATTTTCACTAAAAGAACTGCCTCGTTGGACGACAACAGTTTGCCGACCCGGAGGCATTGCAAACATTGTTCCCGGGATTCCAACGCCACGGATCAACCTGACTGGTGCGTTTTGACGATCCTGAATCGTGCCAGAACGCCATTCCTGGGACGTCAACACCGCGAATCAACGTAGCTGTTGCACCCTCATAATCCAGAACCCTTCCAGAACACCGTTTCTGGCACGTTAATCATGGAAATCCGTGAAACTCTTGCACGTGTTTTGAATACATGTGCGCGGCGCTAAGGCAAGAGCCGCATTTTGGAAAAGAACCGCCCTTAATCCGTGACGCTTTTGCAAATGTTCAAAACGAAAGTGCTCGGCGCACAGGCGAGAGCCACATTAAAAAAAGGTTGCCCTCAATCCGTGAAGCTCTTGAAATTATTTGAAACGAATGGGTGGTGCTACGGTGAGAGCCACATTTCGAAAATGACCCGCCCTCCATGTGTGAAGCTGTTGCGAATGTTTTTAGTACCAGGGCCATAAATGGTGAGAGCGTCTCAGGCGAAACGCCCGGCCCGCCCTAAAAACTGGCCTCGGAGTGCGACAGGGAGAAGTTATTGTAGTGTCCTCCGGCCAGTGCCGCCGATTCGGGACGCTTCCGTGGCTGCCGGAAGCGCGCGATGGCGGTCATGGCCGTCGACGACGGCGAGCGGTGAGGATGGTGCTGAGGATTGGGAATGGAGGCAACGGGGTAGGATGAGGAGGAGGAGGAGGATGATCATAATGAGGTGGAGGGGGATGTGGGGGGAGGGGCAGGAATTCTAGGATGCCGAAGATGAGGAGGAACAGGAGGAAGCGGGAAGTGGAAGAGGGGGAGGGGGAAAATGAGGAGCATGACGATGATGAGGAGATACTCGGCGGTTGTTGGAGATGTTCGGCGTCCGTTGGATTTCTTTGAGGCCAGGTGTTCGCCTTCTTTGGGTTGACACCTTGCCCATTTGGTGCGCTCTCTGAAAAGCTTTGTGCCAGAGCTGTCTGCGTCGCAGTTCTTTGTGGAGCCTTGTGCATCACCGGTCTCTGCTGGGAACCATTTTGTTTTTCCCCATATCCTAAAGATTGGGGTTCTTGTTATTACTCTGACGCCTCCCACTCCTCCTCCTTCTTCCTCCCGCTCGCGCCTCCCTCCTCCCAATGATAATCACCAGATAAGACAAGACAAGATAAGATACTACAAGATAATATAAGATAGCACAAGATATGATAAGAAGAGATTTCAAGATAAGATAAGATAAGTTAAGCTCACACTCACACTCTCTCATGATCACAAAACGCTGCCAGGGGCATCATTTGGGAGCCCCAAGGGGGAGCCACCCTGGCTGATCTCACGAGCCCGTTCGCGCCGATTTTGGTGGGACGTCTCAGCTAGAATTGCCGTTTGGCGCCCCCAACATGTATCTCTTGAGAGCCTCATGGTCACAAAACGCTGCCAGGGGCATCATTTGGGAGCCCCAAGGGGGAGCCACCCTGGCTGATCTCACGAGCCCGTTCGCGCCGATTTTGGTGGGACGTCTCAGCTAGAATTGCCGTTTGGCGCCCCAACATGTATCTCTTGAGAGCCTCATGGTCACAAAACGCTGCCAGGGGCATCATTTGGGAGCCCCAAGGGGGAGCCACCCTGGCTGATCTCACGAGCCCGTTCGCGCCGATTTTGGTGGGACGTCTCAGCTAGAATTGCCGTTTGGCGCCCCAACATGTATCTCTTGAGAGCCTCATGGTCACAAAACGCTGCCAGGGGCATCATTTGGGAGCCCCAAGGGGGAGCCACCCTGGCTGATCTCACGAGCCCGTTCGCGCCGATTTTGGTGGGACGTCTCAGCTAGAATTGCCGTTTGGCGCCCCGAACATGTATCTCTTGAGAGCCTCATGGTCACAAAACGCTGCCAGGGGCATCATTTGGGAGCCCCAAGGGGGAGCCACCCTGGCTGATCTCACGAGCCCGTTCGCGCCGATTTTGGTGGGACGTCTCAGCTAGAATTGCCGTTTGGCGCCCCAACATGTATCTCTTGAGAGCCTCATGGTCACAAAACGCTGCCAGGGGCATCATTTGGGAGCCCCAAGGGGGAGCCACCCTGGCTGATCTCACGAGCCCGTTCGCGCCGATTTTGGTGGGACGTCTCAGCTAGAATTGCCGTTTGGCCTCCCCAACATGTATCTCTTGAGAGCCTCATGGTCACAAAACGCTGCCAGGGGCATCATTTGGGAGCCCCAAGGGGGAGCCACCCTGGCTGATCTCACGAGCCCGTTCGCGCCGATTTTGGTGGGACGTCTCAGCTAGAATTGCCGTTTGGCGCCCCCAACATGTATCTCTTGAGAGCCTCATGGTCACAAAACGCTGCCAGGGGCATCATTTGGGAGCCCCAAGGGGGAGCCACCCTGGCTGATCTCACGAGCCCGTTCGCGCCGATTTTGGTGGGACGCCTCAGCTAGAATTGCCGTTTGGCCTCCCCAACATGTATCTCTTGAGAGCCTCATGGTCACAAAACGCTGCCAGGGGCATCATTTGGGAGCCCCAAGGGGGAGCCACCCTGGCTGATCTCACGAGCCCGTGACGAGAGAGAGAGAGAGAGAGAGAGAGCAAGAGAGAGAGAGAGAGGAAGCGAGAGAGAGGGAGAGGAGAGAGAGAGAGAGAGAGAGAGAGAGAGAGAGAGAGAGAGAGAGAGCGGAGAGAGAGAAGAGAGAGAGAGAGAGAGAGGAAGAGAGAGAGAGAGAGAGAGAGAGAGAGGAGAGAGAGAGAGAGAGAGGAGAGCGGAAGAGATGAGAGAGAGAGAGAGAGAGAGAGAGAGAGAGAGAGAGGAGATGATGAGAGAGAGAGAGGAGAGAGAGAGAGAGAGAGAGAGAGAGAGAGAGAGAGGGAGAGAGAGAGAGGAGACAGGCGAGAGGAAAGAAGAAGAGAGAAGAGAGAGATGAGAGAGAGAAGAGAGAGATGAAGAGAGAGAGAGAGAGAGAGAAGAGAGAGAGAGAGAGAGATAGAGAGGAGAGAGAAGAGAGAAGAGAGAAGAGAGAAGATGAGGAGAGACGTAGAGAGAGAGAGAGATAGAGATAGAAGAGAGAGAGAGGAGAGAGAGAGAGACGAGAGAGAGAGAGAAGACCGAGAGAGAGAGAGGAGAGAGAGAGAGGAGAGAGAGAGAGAAAGTGGAGAGAGAGAGAGAGAGAGAGAGAGAGATAGAAAGAGAGGAGAGAGAGAGAGAGAGGGAGAGAGAGAGAGAGAGAGAGAGAGATAGAGAGAGAGAGAGAGAGAGAGAGAGAGAGAATAGAGAGAGAGAGAGAGAGAGAGAGAGAGAGAGAGAGAGAGAGAGAGAGAGAGAGCGAGAGACGAGAGAGAGAGAGAGAGAGAGAGCAGAGAGAGAGAGAGAGAGAGAGAGAGCGGGAGAGAGCGAGGGAGAGCGAGAGAGAGCGAGAGAGAGCGAGTGAGAGCGAGAGAGAGAGAGAGAGATCGGACAAGTAGGCGGACCAGGGTCCGTCCGCGAGGCGCACTGCGGTGCGACAACTCGCGAAACACTATTTGCGGCGGTGCAGCCTTTAGATACGAGGGCGGGCAACAAAAACCCCCTCCCCCGGCGCAGTGCGACAGACGCTACAGACGGCGGACAGACGGTGATGATCTCACCTGTCAGACCGCGTAAAGAAAGAGGCCCCAACAAGAAAGGCGACGTGCTGACACGTGGCTAGGCGGCTTGGCAGACCGCCAGTTGGGCGCTTGGCCGCTAAGCGGCGCGCAGTGACGGGGCACCCCCCGCCCCCACGCCCGGACACCGTGGACGCGGAGCCACGCGTACACACGGGCAGGCAGAAAGGAGGAGATTAGCGCGGGGCACCAGGTGGAGCGCCGCGGAACGATGACAGCATAGCTTGGATGGTGAGTGACGGCACGGCACCATCGGGCGAGGGCGTGAGCAGCTCGGCGAAGGCTCGCCCGGCGCTGTGGAGGCGCTGGAGTAGAGGGCCTTGGCGAGCTTGGGCGGCGGCGAAGTCCGCGGCGAGAGCAACGCACCTCTGCTGGAGAGCAGCCATAGCCTGGGACAGCTCGGTTTCGCGGTCGGTGAGGGGTGGCTGCTCAGTGCCAGCGGCCGAGGGCCTCGAGACAGAGGCGAGGTCCTCGGTACGCCTGTCCAGATGGTGGACTTGCGTAGTGCGGCACCCTGTACGCTGTCGTCAGTCACCCTTGAAAGGTGACTGGAGGGGAACACGCGACCCCAGGGCTGGAGCCGCTAGGGCCACGCCCCGAGAGGTCGGGAGAGCCGCATCCTCTCGCTCAGCAACGATGGAAGCGTGGACGGGGTGCGAGGGCCTGTCTGGTTCAGTGCCCTGCGGGGGGGCTGAAGCCGCCCCCGCGGGCTGCCGCTGGTGGGGCGGAGTGGTTTGCGCGGTGGGACCAATCATGATGCCGTGCGAGGGCTCTGAGGTCAGCCGCGTAGAAGGGTGGCGTCTCGGTAGGGCTGCATGGTCGGCAGCGTGGGGTGTCGGCGGTGCGTCGTCTATGCCACTCAGTCCGCGGGGGTCACCCAGGTCGTCGTCGGCGTCTTGGCGGTGGCCGATGTCATCGTTTGGGGGCGATGTCGCTCTCGGAGACGGAGTCGCGGTAGGCGTCGAGAGGTTGCCCGACGGGGCAGGGTTTTCGCTGACTGGTCTGTCGTCCAAAGCGTCCGATCCCCCACCGAAGCTGAACAGGTCGTCCTCCTGTTCGTCAGCGTCTTGAAGGTGAGCGGCGTTGTCATGTGGGTGCGATGCCGCTCTCAGTGGCGGAGTCGAGGGCGACGTGCAGATGCCCGACGGGGCAAGGTTGGCGCTGGCTGGCCCGTCGCCTAGGAAGTCAAGTCCCCCGCCAAAGCCGAACGGGTCGTCCTCCTGTTCGTCGAATATCGCCCGTTGGGCCTCGGCCCAGAGCTCGTCCGGGTTCTGTGGGATGTCTGGTCCAGCCGCGGGTGGTGCCTGGTCAGACAGCAGGGGGTTTGGTTCCATTTTGTTGAGTTCCGCAGCTGTAAACCCAGCCCTGCGGTGTGGGAGGGGGAGTGCGCGGTGTCTACGCTCGTAGATGGCGACAGCGACTCCATGAAGCACGGTCGCTTGGCGATGTCGTGTTTTGGCAGCTTCGACGATGTCGTCTGGAAGGTTGTGAGTACGTGCCGCCGTTGTGGCGAGGGCGTCAGCCTGACGATTGAACTCCTCCGCGATGGGCCCGATGAGCCCGAGGTCGATGCCCATGTCTCCCAGGTGGCTTGCGATTTTCTCGACGCGGAACATGTTGGGCTTGGCCATGACGCATCGGTGGATCTTTTCCCAGAGCTCCACGTGCGTGCCCTGCGGTGGCGAGTGTCCGTCGATGATACTTTGGAACCCATCAACCACCGCCTGGTTGTCCACGAAAACGTGTACGGGCCGTTCAGCACATGCCGTGAGGTGGACAATGGCGAGGGTCTCCGCAAGCTGTGCGTTCTGCGTAATGCCGTGAACGCGTGCACTGTAGTTCATGCGGTGGTCGATGCCGTAGTAGACGCCGTAGCCCGCTCGTGCTAGCAATGGGATGGCTTGGTTGGTGCATGCACCGTCCGTGGCAGCGTAGACCCATGTCCAACCAGTGTCGTGGTCAAGGTAGGTGGTGTAGGAGTCCTGGGCTGAAGCCGCAGGATCTCCCTCAGGTGGGGGCCGCGGTATGGGCTGGGGTAGCGGGTCCCTCGCGAGGTCGGCCTGCAGGTCAAGGAGGGCTGGGTCTTCATCGAAGAGCCCGCAGTGTCTTGTGTGCGGCGGAAGGCGGGCCCACTGCTCGTCACTGATGAGGGTGGTGAGAGGGAGTCTTTCTCGGGCCCAGCACTTGCAGTCGCGGACAGTGTGCTCCTGAGTTTCCTCTTCCTCGTCGCAGTATCGGCAGATGGGGCTGGGGTCAGCCGACGTGTTTGATCGGGATCGTCGCTGTTGGGTGTGGTCCCCGCCCGACAGGTAGTTCAGGAGGAGCGCCAGCTGCCAGGCAGTGCATTTGGCTGCTCCTTTCGTTCGGGCGAGCCACGTGCTGGCGAAGAGGTCGAGGCCCTGTCTGACAGAGGCAAGGTATCCAAGGTCGTGACGCCGTGGCTTGATCCTCCTCAGAAAGGCTCTGCGTTGTGAGGCCCGCAGCATGTGAAGGAAGGCGTTTTGGGGTAAGTTCAGCCAACTGATCTGGCAGCCCCAGTCGTCGTACATGATGCCAAATGTGGGCCAGGTCCAACGGAGCTGCTGGAGCGACTGGACAAGTCGTCCGACAGGTCCTCCACCAAACAGGGTCTGAACGTGGTGTTGGAGATCCCTGACGAGACCGCAGAGTGTAGCGTCGCGATTAACCTGTCGCCGCAGGCACAGGAAAACTTCACGCTGCGTGATGGCGTCAATCTCCAGGGCGTGTCCTGGGACGCACACGGCCATGAGAGTCCAAAACTCGACCCACTTGTTTCCCTTGGGGCGGATAGCCGCCTTAAGGGCATGGTTGTAGGCAGTTTTGACGGGGCCTGATGGGGCTTGAATGGCGGTGCCCGTGGTACAGACGCTGGCAGCAAGGGAACGGGCGTGCCGCGCCTTAATAAGCATCGGCGATGGGAGCTTGCCAATGCGCGGCAGGCGACTAGTCGCCCTCCGAACACGGGCGTCAGCGGTGGCCGTGAGGTTAAGCGCGGCTGGAGCCGGCGCTGCCTCGGCGTTGATGTAACTCCCGACGAGCTTAAAGGAGTCGACCACGCGTAAGGGCCGTTCCGCCAGAGTGAGCTGGGTACGGCGGCGTGAAGCTCGTCGGTGAGCGCCCACCCCGCCACTTTGCCAGGGTGAATGCGTTGACCTGAAAATCGATCAAACTTGGCGGTTTCATCAAGAGATTTCTTGAGCTCAGGCGCGGTGTGAGTAGTGGAGTTGCTGTCGTCAACAAAGGTAGTGCTGAGTGATCGCGGAACGTATCGATGCTGTCTCTTGGTCCACACACACATGAGCAGCTTGATGTCGTCCAGGGACCAAGAGCTTCCCTGGAGGTGACCGTTGGTCCTGGCCAATTCCTTAGAGTACGCTCCGTTCATGCGGATGTAGCGTTTGTGGCGACTGTAGAAGTTTCTGCGGACATTAACGATGTCTTGGGGGCACCCCGCGTGAAGCGCAAGGTTAAGGCAGATGTCCGTGATGAGGTAGTCGAAACACTTCTGTCGGTCAAGGGCAGCCCCAGCTAAGGGAAGGAGTAGGCCCTGGCGTGTTCGATGCGCAGGGCAAGAGAGGTGCTGACGTCCCCAATGGTAGCTTTGGGGACAGCGCCAAAGCTCGTGGCGTGGGTCCATCCTTTCCGCCAGTCCGTGAGGCTGCGGTAAGCTGGCGCTTCCCACGCATACATCCAAACGGAAAGCACCGAGAGAAGTCGTTGGTCCGTTGGGAGTTCGCCTCGGCCTTTTCGGAGGCACGGGTTTGGCACATGAAGGAGGGGTTCTGGGATGGTGCCAGTGCGTTGCGTAGCGCGTAAGACGCTGGCGAAGAGGCGAAGGATGTCGTCGGGTAACTCCTTAGCCTCCTTAGTAGTCCAGCCGTTCAGTCCCCCCGCACGGCGCGGTGAACGGGTGCGAATAAAGTGGATGAGTTGGTCGTCGGTGAGGTGGAAATGGGTAGCTGGTGATGGCGTAGGCAGCTCTTGTCGGTACTCGTCGTAGAAGTCAGCCCACGTCGGCATGGCTTCGGCGTCATGTCCTGCACGGGCGCGGTACCTGCCCAAGATGGGCTCCCAGGTGTCGACCATGAGCTTAAGCATGTCTTTGGTATTAGCAACAATGGCGTTGGCAGGGATGTCGGGGACCTGTGCAGGTGGTGGTTCACAAGTGTGGTCTTCGTCGTTGTCCGTGTCGGGCGAACTACCGTCGCTGGGGCTGAAGCCGCCAGCTTCGGTGTCGGCGTCGCTATCGTCCGTGCTAGCTTTGTCAGGTTTGAAGGCGTTGGTGTCGCAGTGGAGTTGCGTATCGTCAGGTGTGGTAGGCGTGAGGAGATACGCCGTGGGCGAGCTGTCAGCAGCCCGTGCGTATATGGCCGCCTTTCGCCCGCTTGGCTCGCGGACGCCCTCAGCCCATATCTTGATGCGTTCAGCTTTGGCACTGTTCGCACGTCGCGCCAGCTCTAAGTCGAGGTTTTGGATCAAACCGTCAAGGTGCTCTCCGTGAGGTGCTGGCTCGTCGGGGGTCCAGGCCTCGGGGAAGTCTAGGAGAACCGTGGGGCGCAGCTTGTGACATAAGAGGCGGGCCGCGGTCCACGTGCAGTCGATGCGCTGCGCTAGGTACGGCGGGATGGCACGGCAGTCTAAATGATGGTGCTGTCCGATGAAGCGAAGCTCACAGAGTTGCCGATGGAGCTTGCGCAGTCGGTTCATGTGTATCGTGGAAGCTCCGTAGGTGGGGAAGGCGCGGGGGACAACTGTTCGCTCCTCGAACATGGGCGTGAGCCCGTGCATGGTGGGGGGCTTCTTTTTTGGGTGGTCGGGCGGTGGAGGTGGCAGGTCGCGCAGACGGGTGAGATGGTACTCATGGCTGGCCTCGTTAGCCAGGGCGAACATGCGTTCCACGTCGTCGCGTGTGTCGGCCTGCTCCATGCGGTCCTGGTATCGCCCAGCGATGAGGGTCCCTAATGCCTGCAGTTCGTGGCCCTCGTGGGCTCCATCGTTGGGGGGGTAGGGCGTGGGGGCAAGAAGGCGACGGGCCGTATGGTCGAGGCGACTGAGGTCTAGCGTGACCTGCAGGCCAACATGGGACTTCGCTGGCAAGTCGCGCAGATAGCAGAAGTCGGTGACAAGGGATCGCGCCGCTTGGTTGGCAATGATATAATCGATGCGCGAAGTGCGGGGGCACTTGGTGACGCGGTCCCAGTCAGGGATATCGCCGTAAGTGTGCATGGTGTGGTCTGGTGTGCCCTCAGCGACGTTAAACCATCCGTGCTGCATCATGTGCAGCAGGTGTGGATTGTCGTCGATGTTCGTGTTGGCGTCCATGCAGATGAAATACGGGGCTGAGCCGACCCTTGCGGCGGCGCAGTCAGCGAGCCGAAAAAGATCTGCGCTGTCTCCTCCAGCTACCCCGTAGAGGCTCGCTATGTAGATCCCAGCGGGCCCGTGGTTGTTTCGTCGCCGCCTGCGGCGGTGCTGAGTGCAGAGCGGGAGAAAGACCTCGTGCCATCTTTTCTTGGCCTTGAGGGCGACGATACAGGGCGCAGTGTCGTCGACAGTGGAGTCGACAATGGCATCCTTAGAGAGGATGGAGACCCCTCCCGAGGCGCCAGTGTTGCCCACGACGGTGTGGTCTGTGCCGCCGTGGGCA
This sequence comes from Prorocentrum cordatum, assembly GCA_963575745.1. NCBI lineage: Eukaryota > Dinophyceae > Prorocentrales > Prorocentraceae > Prorocentrum > Prorocentrum cordatum. The sequence continues at coordinate 8,691 of CAUYUJ010006300.1, read as the reverse complement.
GCTCTGCGCTGGGCTCGCGCCAGATCCAGGTCAGGTCCCAGACTGGCGTGGTATCCCCCGTGGTGAGGATTGGCGGCGTTGGTAGCGATGGCTTGTCTGGTCGGCTTGGCATGTCGGGTCTCCTGCAGTGCTATGACTGCGGCGTTGTGGTCGACACCAAGAGCGGTGATGGTTGGCCAGTTCGCTGAGAGACTGGTGGTGTTTAGGCTGACGAGGTGTATGGAGCGACCTGGCCCGTCTCCATCGGTGGAGCTGGGGTTTGCACGCCCCGCACGGTGTAGGTCAGCCTGACCCTCGCCCAGGTAGAAGGCTTGGCCACAGTAGGAGCTCATGGCGTTCCTATGGATTAGCTTGACCGGGGCTGAAGCCGCCGTCAGGCTAGAAGTATAGGCAAGACATGGTCGGCACTGCGCCAGGGGGGGGTCATAAACGTCAGTAAAACTGCCTCGAAAAATCCTCCTCACTCCTGTACCATAGGGGACGAGGGGAGGAGAGGTGAGACGGCAGCAGAGGGAGAGGGAGGCGACTCCTCGATCCGTCCTGCCGAACACAAAAGCAAAAGCGAACCAGCGGCGGCGGCTCGGCGCGGCAGCGGCACACCGCACGCGCATATACTGCGCACGCGACACCGCTGGTCCGTCCTGCGGTGGCGCGCCCGCCCCGTCAGTATCTTGATGAGCAGCATCTGTTGGAACAGCTCGAGCAGCGCGGTCGGTGGCCTGGCGCTGGGCCTCGTCCATGCCCGCTGCCGTGAGGCCCGCGTTGCGGACAGGGCTGATTCCCCGCGGGGCCGCCGCTGCCGCGGCAGCGGCTGAGGTGGCGGGGGCTCCGCCCCGACTCTGAGGTGAGAGCGGTGAGCCACCGCCGAAACCCGCCGCAAGGTCCTTGACACGTTACTTGTTCTTGAACGGGTCGAAGGTCGGCGCCTCGTCGATGGGGACGATCACGCGGGTGGGCAGCGGCGGCTCGTGGTCCGTGGACGGCGTCGGAGAGAGGTCGACCTGGCCAGGGTCGATGACGCTGGCACCGAAGCGTGGCACCACTTCGGGGGCTCGGCCATCAGCCTGAGTCTCGCGAGGCGGCGAGCTCGTGGAGCTCCCTGGGGCCTTGCGTGAGCTGTGGCGGCTGCAGGACCTGCTGCGCGGGACGCGCCCGCCCGTGTGGCGGTCGCGTGGCGAGGTCGCCTGGGCATTAGCGCGCTCGGAATCCGCCCTGCTCGGGGATCGGATCGGCGCCGCGCAGGGTGATGGGCTGGGCTGGCGGGAGCCGCTAGTGCCGCGCTCCGCCGTGGCTGTGGCCTGGTCAGGGTCGACAGCGTCGGGGCGGGGGCTGACGTGGTGGGCGCTTCCCTCGCTGTGCCGCGGGGAGGCGCTGTGATGCGCCTGGGGGTACGTGAGGACGAGCGGGACAAGCGGCTGCCTCTCCCGCTCAGGTGGGGCAGGTTTTGCCTGGGCAGGGCGCAGCGCTGCAGCCACGTTTGGCGGGGGCGTGTGCTGGCGCGGTTGCCAAGCACGCACGTTCGCGTCACGCCATCCTTCAGGGCGCCCTGTCCTGTCACGGTTTGTTGCAGCCCCCTGGGCTGAAGCCGCAGGGGTTATCACTGCGGGCTGGTTGCTGGGGGTGCCATCATGTCGGCCTGAGTAATGGCCCCAGGCGCGCGTGGACCCTGGCACGGGCGAGGTGGCCCGTGGGGGGGCCTGCGCGAGTGCACGCGGGTAACCGATGACCGCTGGGTGTACCCTGGCGTGAGGGGCGTGGCCGTAGCTGGAGGCGGCTGCTCCAGCCGCCGCGGGCCTGGCGCCAATGGGGCCACGGTAATAGGCGGCAGCCCCGCCGTAGGCCGTGCTGCCGCCTGTCGGGACTCGCGCGGGAGAGCGGTGGCGTGGCGTGCTCGGCTGACCTGCGTCGCGTTGGTCGCGCTGCTGAATGCGCTGCTGGTGCTGTTGATATCGCTGCTGGTCGGCTCTCGAGAGGGGGCGGGTGTCGGGGAGGATGGTGGGCACATCGGGCCGCTGCCAGCCCCGATAGACGTGCTCGAAGGCGTGGTCTGGGTAGGTCCCCCCTACGGGTGAGTATCGCCGCACATGCTCCATGTAGTCGATGTTCTGCGGCTCGGAGATCGCCGTGATGTTTACAGCTCGCTGGTGCGCTGGTCCATAGAGACAGAAACTACCACGGTTGCTGCGGTCGTGGTTTAGCTCGGCTTCGGTCGTGGCACGGCTCACCATGGCGTCGCAGAGTCGCATGTCCTAGTCGAGAGCTTGAGGCCCAGGGCCACCCTCGGCGTCCCAGTACAGTACCACATCTCGCCAGCGGGTGCGGGTAGTGTGGATGCGCTCGGCGATCGACTCGCAGACGGTCCTGACCGTGACACGGTCCCTGTACATGTTGGTGATGGCTAGGGAGTAGGGTCGGCGGACCGTCTTGTTGAAGGTGAATTCCTCCTTGAGGGCCTGGTGGGGGCCGAAGAGCACGTGGCCTTCTCTCCAGAGAGGTTGGTCGGGGGACGGTTCTTCGGGCATCCCCGTTCCTGTGAACCCAGGTGGCCGCCTCGTGCCGTCAGGCAGCCCCTGCCTGGGGACGCGCCGCGGCCTCGGTGGGAAGTACCATTGACCCTGGTAACCTGCTTGGCCTGGTTGTGGAGGTTCCCCCCCAGGGCCTGAAGGCGCTCGGGGGGGTTCCTTGAGGTCGTGGTGGGCTGGCGCGTTGCCGTGCGGCGGCATCCCTGTGGCACGGACGTCGAGCTGGCTGTGTGGACTGGGGGGATGGGGACACCTGCTGGACAGGCAGCATGTGTCGGAGTCCCTGTTGTCGGTGCTGTATGCACACGTCCAACTGTTGCAAGAGTAGTCCGTGGACCAGTCCATAAGTGTACGCAGTCCGCTGCGGGCACAGTCTGGGCACGTTGGTTGGCCCGAGGTGCCGAGCTGCGTGTTGCGGCGAGCCGCACAGTACTGACAGCATTGGAATCGACACTGTAGGCAAGACCAGCTTCCTGGTAGAGGCGGGAGCGCATGCTCGTTTGTGCCTGGGTCGTCTGGGTGGGGTCGAGGGCGATCCCACAAGGGCCAGACGTCAGCAAACCAGGATTGGCCTGTAGTGCGGACAACCTCGGCGGGGAGGCGAGCGTCCTCGGCATGGCACCTGATCCACTGGGGCCCCATGTCCGCTGGTACCATGACGGTGCGCCAGGTGTCGTCCGCTTTGACGTGGACTTGGGTCGGTGCCCAGAGCTTGGTAGTGGTGTCGCCGTGGTCGTGGTGGAGGATGACCCAGCCGTCCCGCCCCGCCACCGCAGGGTTAATGACGCGATGGCCCATGACGGCCGTCCCCCACGGTAAGTAGGCGCCGTCGTGGTGATCTCCAGGGTCAAGCCAGACTTCGATGCCAGGGGCATTGGCACGGGCCCGCACATCACGGACGTGGTAGGCGAGGACGTGGTAGGCAGTCGGCTCCTCTTCCGTCTCAATGTGCTCCCACGTCTCGATGTCATTGTTGTCTGGGGTGGAGTTTCCGCCACTCTGTCGTGACGAACGGGAGGCGGATCGCCGTGGGCGGGCGTGGCCTCGGGCGAGGGCGGCGGCCGCGCTGATGAGGGAAGGCGTACGGCGTTCGTCGGCTCCTGATGTCGTCGATGAGCGGTCTGGACTGTGCGCCAGGGCTGTGCCTGACTTGTGAGTGCGCGGTGGGCCAGACGCGGCCCCAGGGCTGGAGCCGATGGGGCGCGACTCGCGTGCGTCAGGATGCCCCCGCACGGGGACGGCTTGCAAGCCAGTGTACACCAGGTCAATGAGTGGTTTCGGGTCCAGCTGGAGCTTGCGAAGCGAGACGCGTGGGCGGGGCTGGTTAGGGTCGTCCCTGGTGGCTGCTTCGGTGTCGTAGTGCTGTTTGGCCCATACTCGCGCTGCCTCTGGCGAGTATAGTGCCTGCGGCGGTGGCCATGCTGCCGCGATGCCTAGTCTGCGCCTGGTGCTAGCTTCCTGGTCGTGGGCTTCAGCCGCCTCACGGAGATCTGGATGATCGTAGCCAGCGATGTGGAGGGCGTGCGCACAGTCGCCCATGCCATAGGCATGTGGTAGGGCACGGCACCTGGAAGCAGCTTCTGTGGGGGCGCACCAGTCCATGCGGGTGAGGAGGCTCAGGGCCCGAGGGTAAATGAGACGCGCTCCGTGGGCCTCCCTTTTCACGACGTTGTGCCTGTTTTCCCCGCGCGGTGGTTGGGTGGCCTCGCACATCCAGAGTGCGATGGGTCCCCACGCGAGGGTGTCGTCTTCGAGACTGTAGGGCGGGTGGGGCGGCATTGCGTACCACGCGGCAAGCGAAGGGTGCACGCTCACGTACGTGCGGCCAACGTTGGTGCCAGTTCGACCCTTCGCTTCACGGCGGGGGCCTGGCAAGAGGTGCCCTCCGCTGGCAGCAAGACGGGCCGCAAGGTCGCCGCGGGTCCCATGCCAGAAGACAGTGGGCGCGTCGGTGGTGGGTTGGCGGAGGTCCCACGTGAGGTAGGGAAAGATTGTCTCGCCTGAGTTCCCGCCCGAGTCTTCCAGCACCCAAGTGAGGCGGTTCGGGGGCCTCTGCATGATGTCAGTCCACGGCCCCAGCGCTTGGAGTGTTAGATCATGGGTGAATCGAGGATGGTCGTGGAGTCGCAGAGCGTCTTTGATGTCCCCTGTAGACACGCCACTGTTACCAAGCGCAAAGCCGTTTTGGTACAGGGCGTTGAGGATGCTCGTCGGCGGCACGGGGACCGCTGGGTCGCGCTGGATAGTGTTGCGTAAGTTGCGTGTCGGTGGCTTGAGGGCTGTGTAGGGCATACCAGGGCCTGAAGGCGCCTGGGGCCTGGCGGGTGAAGCATAGCGTGATCGCCGTCGTGGTGGTTGGGTGTCCGCGTCGGGAGTGGAACCACGAGCATCAGCGTGTCGGAAGATGGACCACGGGCTAACGTGGGTGCACTCACGTGTTTCCCTTGCCTCGGTGTCGCTGCCGTGTGTTGTGGCGTCCTCATTAGTCGGTGGGTTACCGTATGCCGCGCCGCTTTTGGAGCCGTCTCGCGGGGACGGGCTGGTCGATCTTGGTGTGACAGACGAGGCTCGCGATACGGCGGCAGTGACTTCGACGATGGCGGCGGTGGTGGCGGTGGTGACATCGGCGACTGCGGCGGCAACTGCTGCGGCGTAGTGTTCCTGCAGCAGCGGATGTCGGAGTGAGTGCACGTGCTGGTCGTCGTGTTCGTCGGCAAGCGTGCAAGGCATTGTGTATGTGGCCTCATCGCGCGGCCTCCTGCTCGGTTGGCAACAGCGGAGGCACCACTGGGCTGTGGATGAGTCCAGGGCCCGCGCACAGATGCGGGCTCCTACGTGTCCGACGGCTCCTTGAGCAAGGAGTTTGGCGCCGACGAGTAGAAGACCGCACACAACTCCGCCCGTGGCAATAGCCCCGAGTTTGCCGCTGGCCCATTTCAGGACACCCCCGAGGCCGACCCCGACTGCGCTGGCTCCGCCCGAGGCGCTATCTCTGAGTTTGACGCTGGTCCACTTGAGAGTGGCCCACAATGCGGACGTGACGTTGTATGTCGTTGTGCGTCGGGATGTGGTGGGCACAGATGGGCCTGATGCCGCCGCTTCACGTCGTCGTCGTTGTCGGTAGCTGGGGTCTCGGCTCGGTGTCGGCAAGTACCCATCGATCTGGTCCTTGTACGGCATTGCTATCACGATGGCGTACGTTGCCACAAAGAGGCAGATGAGGCAGCCACAGTGTCGTGATGCCGCTGCGCTGTGCTGGGGCTCGTGGGAACCGCTGGCATCTGGGTACTCGTCATCGATGGGGTCGTTGTCGATGTCGGCCTGCCAGTGGTCAATGACACTGGGGTTGGAGTCAGTCACGTTAACACGGCAGACAAGGGTGCGGGGCGTGGTGCTGCCACCTGCGGTCTGGGGATGTCCAGGTCCAGCCAGTGCTGCAGCGGGGCTGAAGCCGCCACTGCGCAAGCTGGCATGAGCTGGCGATGCAGTGGCATGGCTTGTCGCGTCGGCGGCAGTGGCGCCTTCAGCGTCGTTGAGCTGTGCGCAGGGGTCGGCCTGGGCCGAGTTGTTGGGCGGACTGCTGTGCGACGAGGTGTGCCCTACGTGGGGTTCACTGTCACGGTCACGCTGGGCCGTGTCGCCTGGTGGTGTCGTGCCGTCGCGATCCTGGGTTTCCATGTCGTCCTGGCTATCGTCCACATGGACCGAGCCCAGGGATATGTTGCTGATATCGTCCGACACGTGGAACGAGTCCAGGGGTGTGTCGCTGATGTCGCTGGCCGCGATGTGCTGGAGCAGCCATGATACGGGGTCGTCTGCGGCCTGATCACCCGTGGCGTGCTGGGCGAGGCCAGCTGGCGGTGGTGGGTTAAGCGGTTCCATCGGTGCCGCAGCGAGCTCCGCCTCGACAAGCGGCTGCATGTCTGTCGGGTGGTGCAGGATCGCACCAGCGAGGTACGCCAGGGCGTCTTGGTCGGGTGGGGGAAGGCCTCTTGGTAGTAGGGCGTGGGCCCGTGAGAGGTATGGCGGCAAAGGTGCCGTGAAAGCCTCAGGGCCGACAAGCTGGGCACGAGCACCCTGGTATTCCAGAAGGAGGCCAAAGTAGCGGGTGGAATACTCGCGGCTGCCCTGGATACGGGTGAGGTTGCGGTTTGTGCGCTGTCTGTCGGGGCCCGCTCTATACCAGATGTCCTCGCACATGTCGAACGCGGTGAGCTGGCGCAGGGCGTCGGTTGTGTCCTCAGAGTCCTCCTGGAAAAGGTGATCGTACTGTGGCAGATGAAGCGTCGCCAGGATGTACGGGACGCAGTCCTCGAGCCATGCCCAGAAAACGTCCTGGTGGTCCTCACCTGGTGCCCACGCCGCAGCGCACGGTTTGAGCCGGGCGCGGATCATCATCAGGTGCCAGAAAGCGGGGTCCTCCTCGGGTTCGCCCCTAGCGCACAGGGGGGTGGTGAGACCCGTGGGCTATAGCGGGGCACGACAGCGGGGCTGAAGCCGCCACTGCGTGCCTGGCCTGTATCAACGTCCCCGTCAAGGATCTGCTGCACCACGGTCGAGGCCACGCTGGGGGTGGATTTCGATGCATGTGTCGTAGTTGACAAGGGCGTGCATGCGCTCACGATGGCGCCCAGCGATCCTTTGCCGCACGGACCCGCGGCGGCGGTGCTGTTCACGATCGGGTCCAAAATGGTGCAGTGATCGTACTTGTAGATGCTGTCATCGTAAAGGTAGAAAAGAGTCCCACGTTCAGCGTGTCGCAGGAAATCCTCACCTCCATGCTGGGGCGCACCGCCTGAAGACGGGTGTGCTCCAGCGAGCGAGGGGAGGGCCAGGCTGCAGGCAAGGCGCCACATGATGGCGAGGCATGGCGGGCGGCGCGAGCGATGAGCCAAAAGCTGCATGTCAGCACGCATCCTCAGATACCCCTGCATGCTCATGTACATTGCAACAATCACGCCCCCTGCAAGATGACGGGAGTCCCTACACCAGATAGCTTGCGCGTGCTGCTGCCAAAACTGACATGATATGACAAGAAAGAGATACGACGCGAAGAGAGAAGAGATGCCTCTGAAGGCGCTTCCTCGGAGGGCTGAGGCAGGCTCTCTGAGGCACCTTAAATAGGGTTCCTGGGTGACCCGACCCTTGTCTTTGCCTTTGTCAGCCCCTGGGGGCCCCGTCCCTGGGGTGACCTGGCCTGGCTGGTCGATCCACCCGCAGACAACCACGGGATCGGCAACTGATGCAGCTTCCTCCTTCTTAGTTTCCAGAGTGGCCACTTGTGGCAGGTGGATGGTGCCTCCCGTGAGGTGCCCGAGGAGGGTCTGGATGTCGCCGCGCAGTGCAGCGGCGTCGGCGGTTGCCGTCTGTTGCTGGGTGACGACGGTGGCAAGCCCCCGTTCCAAACCTGAGACGTGCTCCGTGAGTGTGGCCTGGGAGGAGAGAACGCCCGCAAACTGAACCTGCATGTTATCCACCGCGTTGGCAAGCCGCTCGTGCTGTTGTTCCATGTGTTGGATGCGGGTCGTGGCGGCATCTGGCAGTTTAGGGGCCGATGCGAAGCGTTCGCCGAAGGTGTTGAGTTCGTGGGAAGCCACGCTGTATTCATCACCTGATGAGAGGATCTCGACGTCGTCAGCGTCGCCTGGTACTTCGGCGGCTGTGGCAGCGTCCCCTTCGGTGTGGCCCCCACCTTCAGCCGCCACCGTGCCAGGCTGCGGGTCATGGCCACCTGATCCTTGGACGGCCGTCTGCTCGGCAGCTCCGTCCGTGCCGTGCGGGGGTGCAGAGGAGCTGCGGCCTGGGGCGCCGTGTGATCTTGCGTGCGGCGTGGCGTCGCGTTTCCCGCTGGAGGATCGGTGGCGCTTGGCTAAAGGCTCCTCCTTGGGGATCAGGAGCGGTGCGACGCCCTTGCCTTTGGGCGTGGCAGTCATGAGGTCGTGGAGGTAAGGGCTCTGGGCCGCTTTGGTGAGGAGTGTGCCAGTGGCGGGGCTGAAGCCGCCACCACGGGCTGGCGGCGTCACAGGCTCTGTGATGGTGGTAGGCGTGACGATGGTAACGTTGTCCCTCTTCGGCACCACCTCAGCCAGTGGGGCCTCGGTGATGCTCCACGGGATGGGGCACCCTGCGACCTGTACCGTATATGTGAGTGGGGGCCGATGGGCGCGCA
>CAUYUJ010006299.1:52500-54672 GCA_963575745.1 Prorocentrum cordatum | reverse complement strand
GAAACGAGGCACCCATCGAGGACCGATTTCGTGAGGCACCTGAGCGCGATGGGAGCGCGGCTCGCAGGCAAGGGGGAAGTCGGTAGAGCACTTAGTCCGAGCGAGGAGGAGAAAGGCCAGATCAGTGGACCCGCGCTGAAGTTAATGGAGGCATTCGCGCGCTCCCTGGTCGGACCTGGAACGTTTCTGCAGCTTGGGCGCGCGGGGGGCTCGGCTGCCTTATCCCAGACCCCCGGGCGGTCGCGATCATAGGCCAGAGCACGGAAGGTCATTGTGGCAATGTGTCCGTGGCGATCTGCATGGCGATGGCGAGCCTCGCGACCATCGCCGCGATCGGTCTCGGCTACAAGGTTGGCGAGCTTCTAGATCGCAAGTTACAGCCAGCACGCGAGGGCACTTCGAAGTGCGAGAAAGACGCAGCTACAACATGGAGCCTGAAGTCGGTGATTCATATTCACGAGGCCGAGGAAGTGGTTGAGAATCAGCTACGGTCAGCAGTCGTGGCCATGGCCATAGATGAAGGAGGGGGGTACCTACGCAAGTGGATGTTGACCCGACCTGATTCCCATGACACGAAGATCCAGATCGTTAATCGCTGTGCGCGGGGAGATATGTTTCAAGTCGAATGCGGCACGCCTGACGATTTGTATGGATTTCTGGAGGACTAGCCGCCAATCTCGGCCATTCGTGGCAAGTGCGGACATGTTTCAGATTACGCGTCCTGTCTTGGCTGTTGCTGCAGACTGACCCTAGGAGGAGTCCAGGAAACATGTTATTCAATGGGGTATGTGGGTGAGGTTGAGCGCGCACTGCTTTTGTATGATTACATGCGGGGCTGGCGCGTGACAGTTGAATTGTGCAGAACCGTTTTGGCTCAGTGCATGTTGCAAATGAAAAGTGCCCTCGCCCCGCTCGGGGCATCCGTGGGCCCCAGCTCCGCTACGCAACATAATAACGTTATGCAGATCAGTGAGTATCCAAGCACTTGCAATACATGTATATTCTTTTTTCGATGAAATGATAAGCGACCCCCCCCTGAATGGCCGTCACCGAACCCGGCTTCCCCGATGCCCCTAAGGCCGTTCCGGGACGGCTTGGCGCTACGGTCAAGAATATTCCGAAGGGGGCCCCACGAAGCTTACACTGGGCGCACAAGACGGCAGAAGGCATTCAAGGCAATTCCAAAACGTCCTCACAAAAAGGCCCGACATGAAAGCCCAGCATGGCCTCAAGACGGCCGAGAATGCCCCAGCGAAAACATGCAAGAGGTCCTGAAGAGCCAACGGACAATGCTTTTGTATAGGTTTTTGAAAGATTCTGCGTGTCCGGGATTTCGGACCAAGAACGGCGCACAATTGGTTCGCGAGTTTCCGAGCTTGCCCCAAGACAAGCCAAGAGATTCCAGTGAGGGCCCCCAGGCAGCCCAATGGGGGCCCACGATGGCGCAACAGAGCCCGAAGAGAGCCAAGGAGAGCCGAAGACAACCCCGCGAGACCCCCAACAGGGCCACAAGAGCGCCACGGGAAGCCTCCGGGAGGGCCACGGGAGGTCTCAGGACAGCGCGAGGGTGCCCCAAAGCGGCCCCAAGACGGCCGAAGTCCCCACGGCCCACGAGGGTTCCAGGACAGCCCAAGAGGGCCCCCCGAAGACCGACACAAAACCCAACAGGAGCTCCAATTAGGGCGACGGACGTCACATTCATAATCTTCCGATTCGCGTCAGAGGCCCCCCCTTGTCGCCCCCGGTTTTCTTATTGTAAGCTCCCCCCAAGATGACCCGCGAGGCCCTCGAGATATCCCCACTAGAGGCCAACATGGTTTTAATATAACTCTCGACGTCACCTTCTCGGACGTCCGACAGCCCAGTTCTCTTTCTCCTCCACCTCCTCCTCCTCCTCCGTCCCCCCTCTCTGCCTGTCCCTCCCCCTCCTCACCCTCCTTCTTCCCTCGTGCTCTCACCTACGAGCGCGCGCAAGCGCCCTCAGGGCTATCATCCTAGCTCAATTCACACAGGCAGTCCGATGCTCCGTCGACTTGGACGCCTCTTTTCACCTGCAAGGCATTGCCGCCGAAGTGCACGAAGCATGGCAGACCTCACAACAGCGCACTGCCTTTGCGCGCCTCCGCACGCTCGGCGTTGGCTCCAAAAAGAAGCTACGCACCTCACCCCTTC
>CAUYUJ010006299.1:42500-50000 GCA_963575745.1 Prorocentrum cordatum | reverse complement strand
TCAAATTTCGGGGGCTAAAGCAGCATGTGGCCCAGATGCACTGGACCTTGTCCCATAGGGTCAAAGGCCTGGTACCCGACACCGCGGTTTGCCCTGCCTGCAGCCTCCCTTTTGGCTCCCGTGCCAGTCTCATGCAACATCTCTGTTTTGATTCCTTCATCTGTGCTCTCTACCTTCTTTGTCACTCCCAACGCCTGCCTCAGGAGCAAATCGCCTCGCTGGCCACACAGCGCCGCGAAAATGCCAAGCTCCAAGTGAAATCAGGAGTAGGGCGCTGGCGGGTGGCATTACCGGCACATCGTGCCAAGCGAGCTACCACCCAGCACTTTCGAGACTTTGCCATGCACCTATCGCAAGCGGACGCCCGCGCCATAATGGCAGTTACTGACTACGCCCTAGACCCAGCAGCCGTTGCACTGCTTTTTCCTGCCGACGTGCCCCCGCCGCAGCCTCCTCCTCTCCCTGCGCTGCCTGAATGGCCATTTCAACCGCAAGACTACACCGGTCTAGCGACCAACGACATTCCAGCGCGCATCAGGCGCAAGGAGATCTTTATCCTCAACCTCTTTTCTGGCCGCAGGCGCGAAGGGGATATCCAGCACCACCTGGAATCATTCGCGCCCACTCCCTCGCTCGAGGTTTACATACTGTCGGTCGACATTGCCATCGACCCTGACACAGGAGATCTCACCAAGTCGGAGACCATCAAGCTATGGCAGCATCATATTTATGCCGGCAGAGTGGTTGTTTCAGGCGGAGGACCGCCTTGCGAAACTTTTTGCGCGGCCCGCTGGAAGCCCAACGGGCCCCCGCCGTTGCGCACCATCGACCATTACTGGGGCATCCCCAACGCTACGCCCAAGCAGTCCCGTCAATTGCAGATAGCCAACCTGCTTCTCGCCTCGTTGGTCCTATTATTTGCCGCGCACCTAGACATGGGTACCTCGGCCAGGATGGAACATCCATGCCCCGCGCACTGGGAACCCAGAGCACAGCCCAGCTGGATGTGGAGGCCCCTAATGGCCTTGGCTGCTGCCCCGGCTGTCCGCACCACTGACTTCGACCAATGCATGTTTCAACCGTCTTGCCGTCCTCCTAGCGAATTTGGCAAGGCCCCCACGCGCTTGCTATCGCTCCGCCTCCCTTCTCTCCCCTTGCTCCTACTCAACCGCCCCCAAGGGGCCAAGTGCACGCACCCACGGGGGGCGCATCGCACAGTATTAGGCAAGGACGAGAATGACCGCTTTTTCACGGCAGACAAAAAGACCTATCCTTCTGCCCTTTGCGAATGCCTCGCCCAGGCCATATACCAGGACGTCATTTTGCCATTTGCTGAAGACCCACAGGACCTTCCCCCCCAGACGGACCCTGCCATTCTGGCCCCACTCCTCCGTTTCTCTGCATCTATGACTAGCGATTTTTGGCTAGGTCCCGACTTCGCTGACCCCTCTGCCCCTCGCACCCGAGCTAAAGTGGATGGGGAGCTGGATCGCTTCCGCAGGCTTTTGGCTCCGACCAGGCCCTCCGAGCCGCGGCGCCGCCATAGCGACCTCCCATCGGAGGCTCCCGAGACGCCTGGCCCTGCCGATCAGGACTCGGATTTTTCCCTCCACTCTCCCTCCGCCGCCGCCCCCTCCCCCCCTAACGCTGGATCAGAAAAGGCGCATCCAGTGCAATCGGGACCGGGCCAGACAAATCAGGGCCGAGCGTGCCCGCCAAGCGGCACGCCCCGCCCCGGTCACTGGCCTTACCTTCTCTCACATGTGGCATCCTGCTTCCCCCGCCCCGCAGGACTTCAACGCCGACATCTTCGACATTTAGGCAGGCGGCACATGTCCAGAAGGCCGTGGGTGCTGGTGCCTCGTGAGGCCAGACCTAGGCATCCGCCACCGGGCCAAGTTCGCTCAGCCTCAGCTCCTCCCCCCCTGCTTTCACATGCCCAGTTCGCCCAGGTAGCCAAGGCAGTGCAGCGCTCCCTGTCTAGCACTCCCTCAGCCTCAGGTCCCCCACGCCCACCTGGCGATTTCAACGGCCCCCCCGTGGGGCGCGGCAGGCACATCTATGGAGCCACCTTCCATCCTCCGCCACCTCCGCGCGCCATGCCCCCCTTGCCTCCCCCTGCTCATCCCACAGCGAAGGCCAAAGCCGCCATTCCGGAAGGCTGGATCGGCCAGGCCGCCTCTCCTTTTTCTCCTCCCCATGCTGCGCGTCCCTCACCTCCACCTCCGCGCGAATCCCGCAAAGTTGCAGCCCCCCACAGGCGTCAGCCGCGCAGGGCCTCCAGTTCGCCTGCGCTTCTTAGGAGGCTTGCGCAGGTAGACGATGCCTCATATTCCTCTGTCTCTTCCCCTTTTCCCCCGCAGGATTCTCCGGAGCCAGCTGAACAGCCAGCAGTGCCCCGCGCCTCTGCCACTCGCAAGCGCAAGCAGGTCTCCTTTACAGACGAATTCACGGCCAAAGCCCCTAGGGTGGCATACAATTCGCGCCGAAGCACGGAGCCGCGCAAGAGTGCACTCAAGCAGCCGGCGCCACAGCGCCGCGGACCAGCCGAGGCTCAAAGCAGCCCGCAGGCATTCCGCAGCACGGCCTCGCCTCCAGCCTCTCCTCCTCCAAGGCACCATAAGGCTCGCAAGTCTCACCGTGCTGCCCATGCTGCTCCGCGCCCGCATTCGCCTGCCGAAGCGCCAGACGCGGCATCGGACGAGCAGCGCAGTACAGTCCTCAAGGCGCACGAGAATAGGATTGCCCAGCTCAAAGAGGAGCATAGGCAGGACCAGCTCCGTATCGACAGGATACACAGGGAGCGCCTCAAACTTCAGTTGAGAGAAGGCGAAAGCCTCTCGCATTGCGGTCAGCGCCTCTCGCCCAGGCGGCCGCGCAAGCCTCGTGAAGGAGGCGATGCCGCCAGGCGTTAGACCTACGCCATGCAGCTGTAATTCAGCCCAGGCCTACCTCTTCCCTCCTTACCTCTCTTAGCTCCCTTTCCTTTGTTTCTCCCCCCACAGGCCATGATGCGCGAGCTCAGCACCTTGGGCAACGCCGACGCAGACGAGGACATGCCCGCTGCTGAAGCGGCCCCGGGGAGGCACCTAGATTTGTTCCGCATTATGGAGCGGCTGCCCCCAGATTTTCGCAGCGCATGGCCCTTTTGGGAGTACCTGGCGGAGCGGCTGCTCCTGGCCCACCAGCAAGTCTACCGCTTTCTCAGCGGCGGCTCGAGGCGCCAAGCTCTTTTACTGTCTCCTACCGCTGTGTACCAGCCTGCCTCGGTACCCCAATGGCAAGCTACATGGCAGCTCGAGAGCGGGCCGCCTGCTCTGCCACGCGCCCGCGCTACCGTAGGCCCCGAGCTCCACGTGGACTTGCCCGATGTCGCTAATCACACAGTCGAGCGGTGGCATGGGCGTTGGTGCGAGGCCAACTCTCCCAACTTACTCCACATTTATCCTCATCGTGCAGCGGGTGAAGGCCCCTATGCTGCCCGTTTCTCACCCGCTATAAGTTTGGTCACTGTCTACGTGCCCGACCAGATTTTTCTGGACCTCCTGCGCACGGGGGCCTGGGAACAGCCTGCTCTCATCCCTCAGCGTCTTTTGGAGGATGCAGCGGCTGGCAGCCCCATCCTTATTGACTTCCAGGCCATGATCCTGGTGCGGCCATTTTGCCTTCCGTTGTCCTACCTCTCTCGAATCCTCCGCCTCCCTGAACCGTAGCCCCACAGGCCATGCCGACCCCAGATGCGCAGCACCTGCCGCAGTTCGAGCACGGCGACGTCCGCTGCGCACCCACTGAGGCCGTGCCACCGCAGCCTACAGTCGCACAGTGGCTGGTAGTGATCACGGCAGGTCACATTCCGCTCTGGTCTCCATTGCCCGTCAATGTAGGACTCCTAATGGAGCAATTCCACGGGCAGGAAACCCGGTTGCCATCTTCAGTGGAGAGACCACGCTTTTTTCACCTCCCCATTCTTCAGGAGACCGATGCACGGTCCATTTTATTCGGCACGGGCATACCTTTTCGCACCGGCCTTTCGCTGCGGGTCAACATGCGCAGCGGAACCATCCTCATCCCTATCGACTCAGCACTGGGCCAAGCATGCATCAGTCGGCCCATCAGGAGGGTCCTCCTCGCCCAGGCGCACGCATAAGCCAGTTAGGTTTCACTCATATATGGCCGTTGGCTTATGGGCTATTTCTTTTCGCTCCTTCCGCGCTCCCCCTCCTCTCAGAGCGCGCAGCGCAGCCATGGTTCCTGCGGTCGGGCGCGCTTCGGCGGCGGCTGAGGGGACCACGCCCCCGCAGGAGGCCGCGGCCGAGCCCTTCGGCCTATCAGGCGACACGTACTCGGGCTCGGCATGGCAGGGCTCCCAGTACATTGCCGCCAACAGGGAGTTCAAGAAATGGTGGCCAACTACGTACCCTGGCGAATGGAAGATGCCAAACGGCATGCTCTACCCGTTCGTGTGGAAGCTCAAGTCGCTCGACGTCATCAACGGCCAGGTCGTCGAAACTTGGGACTGGGAATGGATAGAGGCTCCAGGCCTGGCGACCATCTCAGAGGTCGAGACCATGCTGCAGGAGGCCCGGGCGCGAGCGGCGGCGTCGGCGGCCGCGCGGCAGCAGCGCGGTGCATGAGCGGGCCCTAGAGCGTGCTACCTCCCAGCCGGCGCCATCCCAGGTCGACAAGGGCGACCTCGGCGCAAATAATAGGTGGTGGGCTAGCCTTATACTCTAGTCTCTGTTCACCACGGCAGCCCACCACCTAGACAGCCCTAGCCAGCCACACGAGCCAAATGTTTACAGCTGGAGAGCCGTGCTGCTCCAATTTAAGATCGGCTGAGCCGACCTGCAATCCCGTCGCAGCGGGCCCATCAGTTCTTTCATTTAGCCCCATGCCAAAGGCCCGCTGCAAAGTCGTAGTCAGCACCAGTCTCCAGCTTCACACCTCTCTGCCGCACTAGTGCAGCCAACGCGACACTTTTAGCTAGCCCCGCTACCAGAAGAGCGGACAGCTAATGCTCACAGCTCAATTCGCAGACTCGCCACGGCTGAGTCTTCATAGGTGGTGGGCCAGCCTAATACCCTAGTCTCTGCTTATATCGGCAGCCCACCACCTAGATAGCCCTAGCCAGCCACACGTACCGTAATTCACCAGCTGAGGAGCTATGCTGCTCCAATCTAAGGTCGGCCGAGCTGTCCTATAGTCTCGTCGCAGCGGGCCCTTCAGTTCTTTTCTTCTTCAGCCCCATCCAGAGGGCGGGCCAGCCGCAAGAGCTGTAGCCAGCACCAGTCTCTAGTTTCACACATTCTTGCCGCAGCATTGCGGCCAGGCCAAAGCGACACTTTTGAGCAGCCACGCTACCAGAAGAGCGGTCGGAGCAATGCTCACAGCGCAATTCGCAGACTCGCCACGGCTGAGTCGATACTGCGGCAAGCAAAGCTGCCACCGCAGCACATCCCACCCGCCGAGTAACTCTCAGCTAATGCTGCCCATCAGAGGTGCGTACCTCTACGGACAGCTACCGCGCCCTAGTGTTGCTTGGCTTGGCAAGATAATCCCTCTCCCTCCCATATATTCTTCCCTCCCCTCTCACCACGTTTACACCTAGACGCCAAGCACAGCACAGGCGCTCTCTCACCTGCCCCTTTTCCGGTCACGTGCGTAACCGATGGGGCTTCCTAGTCTCATGGCTATTGCGGCAAGTAAAGATGCCGCCTCAGTACATCCCACCTGCCGAGCAACTCTCGGCTAATGCTGGCCGTCAGAGGGGCGTACCTCTACTGACAGCTACCGCGCCCTAGCGCTGCTTGGCTGGACAAGATAATCCCTATCCCTCCCTTATGTTCATCCCTCCCCTCTTCCCTCGTTTACTCCAAGACGTCCAGCACAGCACAGGCGCTCTCTCACCTGCCCCCTTTTCCGGTCACATACGTTACCGATGGGGTTTCCTAATCTCTTGGCGGCAACGCCAGCCTCTCCCTCCTGGTCCGCTCCCCCACGGCCGCCCTACAGCGCGGCAAAGCCATTTTGGCCCTCTTCCTACTCATCCCGCTCATTTCCATGGTTAAGCCATGCTCCCAGGTGGCCGTCCCTGAGGCTAGCTTTGCTGCTCTTCGGTCGTGCAGCGCTGCCCGCATAGGGCAACGCCTAGATGGCGCGCTCAGTGTTTCTCGCACGGCACCGATCCCCTCTCTTCTTATTATTCCCCCTCCCTCCCCTTCGGTGCCAATACCTCCCCCGCCCATCATGCAGGTCCAATGGCGAAGAATCGCTTTTGCCTGCGGACGGACCAGGAGCGGAGAACCTTTGCTGTGCCCGCTAGGCGGGCTCTGTCTGCCGCCTGGCCGACCTCGGCCACCCAGCTCAAGCTACTTGCAACGAGCCAAGTGCAGTCAAAAGCCCCCTCGCGCTCGCCCTCGCCCTCGCCCTTGCCCTCGCCCTCGCCCTCGCCCTCGCCCTCGCCCTCGCCCTTCCCTCCCCTCCTCCTCCTCCTCCTCCTCCTCCTCCTCCTCCTCCTCCTCCTCCTCATCCTCCTCCTCCTCATCCCGGTCCCCGTCCCCGTTCCCGTCCCCGTCCCCGTCCCCCTCCTCCTCCGCCTCCGCCTCCTCCTCCGCCTCCTCCTCCTCCGCCTCCACCTCCTCCTCCTTCTCCTCCTTCTCCTCCTCCTCGTCCTTCCTACCTCCTCCTCCTGTGCCTGCTTCTGCTCCTGCTCCTGCTCCCGCTCCCGTTCCTCCTCCTCCTCCTCCTCTTTCTCCTCCTCCTCCTCCTCCTCCTCCTCCTCCTCCTCCTCCTTCCTTCTCCCCTCCATCTCCTCCTCCTCCTCCTCCTCCTCCTCCTCCTCCTCTCCTCCTCCTCCTCCGCCTCCCCCTCCTCCTCCTCCTCCTCCTCCTCCTCCTCCTCCTCCTCCTCCTCCTCCTCCTCCATACCTTTCCATATGAATGACTTCTCCCTGTCGCACCCTCCAGCGTGTCGGTGGGGCGGGCCCGGAGTTCCGCATGATATTTCCTCACCAGACATGATCCTGAAGTGAAGCAGCGTCGAGGATTGAGGGTTGGTTGTTTTGAAAATCTGGCTCTCGCCTTAGCGCTGCGCGCATTCGTCTTAAACATGCGCAGCCGTTTCTCGAGAATGGGGGATGCATGTGTGGTTTCGAAATGTGGCTCTCGCCTTCGCGCCACGTCCATTCGTTTCAACAGTTTGCCAGTGTTTTGAGGATGGAAGGCGTTGCTTTCTCTCTCAACATGTGGTTCTCGCCTTAGCGCCGCGCGAATGTGCTTCGCGCCGTTGACGCCTGAGGCATAGCGTTTTGGCACGATCGAAGCTCAGGCAGTCTTTCAACGGATACTTTCCTCAATGAGAGCAATTTCGTGCAGGGACCTATGAGAAGGGAACTTGGAGGGAAGATTCACTGAAACATCGTACACTGGTCCTCCGCTTCCTCCGCCTTCTCCTCCTCCTCCTATTCCTCCTCCCTCCTCATCCTCCTCTTCCGTCGGAAAC
>CAUYUJ010006299.1:15000-37500 GCA_963575745.1 Prorocentrum cordatum | reverse complement strand
GGCCGGAAGAACATCCCTCGAGAACATGAGACCCGTCGCCGGCCGGAACTGAAGAACCTTCGAGGGTGCCCTCCTCCAGGCCAGGATGCACAAGGACACCCAACAAACAAGAAAACCTCCAGGGTACCCTCCGCGAACCGACCTCGATCGTACGACGCGGACGACGAACCTCCCACGATCTTAATTACGACTCGGACGCGGAGGAGAAGAAAAGGGGGAGGGGGAGGGGAAGGGGGAGGGAGAGGGGGAGGGGGAGGAGGAGGAGGAGGAGGAGGAGGAGGAGGAGGAAGAGGAGGAGCGGGAGGGGTAGGAGGAGGAGCCGGAGGAGGAGGAACAGGAGGAGGAGGAGGAGGAGGAGGAGGAGGAGCAGGGGGAGGAGGAGGGGGAGGAGGTGGAGGGGGAGGAGAGGAGAAGGACGAGGAGGTGGACCAGTGTAAACTCAAGAGTTATCAACGATGTCGGAAGACATCCTCCCTCCAAGCTCCCTCTTCACAGGCCCCTACAACGGTTAATTTACGTTGGGGGAATTGCCTCATTGGACAACCGTTGAAGACCCTGAAGCATGCCAAAACATTGTTCGCGGGATCCCAACGCCACGAATCAACCTGACTGTTGCGTCTTGGCGATTCCTGAGACTTCAACACAGCGAATCAGCGTAATTGTCGAACGCCCACATTCCTGAATCCTTTCAAACACATTATGTCTGTTACGTTGTTGATGGGAATCCGTGGAACTCTTTCAACAATTGTAAACGAATGAGCGCCGCGCTAAGGGGAGAACCACATTCTGAAAACGACCCGCCCTCAATCCGCGAAACTCTTGAAAATGTTGTAGCGACTGTGCGCCACGCTGAAACGTGAACCACCTTTTGAACCGCCCTCAATCCGTGAAGCTTTTGCAACGTTTTAAAACGATTGTGCGCGACGCTAAAGCGAGAGCCACTTTTTGAAAACGACCCGCCCTCAATCCGTGGAGTTCTTGCAACACTTGTAAACGAATGTGCGCCGCGCTGAAACGAGAACCACCTTTTGAAAAAAAACACCCGCCCACAATCCGTAAAGCTTTTGCAACATTTTAGAGCGAACATGCGCGGCGCTAAAGCGAGAGCCTCTTTTTGAAAACGGCCCGCCCTCAATCCGTGGAGCTCTTGCAACTGTTTAAAAAATGTGTGCGGCGCTAAGACGAGATCCGCATGTTGAAAACCACCCGCCTTCCATCTGTGAAACTATTGCCAACTTGTGAGTTTCAGATCACAAGTGGTAAGGAAGTCTCAAGCGATACCCCCCGCCCGCCCAAAAAACTAGCCTCGGGGTGCGACAGGGATAAATTATTTATATGGAAAAGGAATGGAGGAAAAGGGGGAGGAGGAGGAGGAGGAGGAGGAGGAGGAGGAGGAGGGGAGGAGGAGGAGGAGGAGGAGCAGGCGGAGGAGGAGGAGGAGGAAGAGGAGGAGGAGGAGGATGAGAAGGAGAGGAGGAGGAGGAGGAGGAGGAGGAGGAGGAGGAGGAGGGGGGGGAGGGGAGGGGGAGGAGGGGGAGGAGGGGGAGGAGGGAGGGGGAGGAGGAGGGAGGGGAGGAGGAGGAGGATGAGGAGGAGGAGAGGACGACGGAGGGGCCCTCACCTCGGTCCGACCGTACGACGCGTGCGCTCGGAGCCCTGCCACAGGACGCCGCCGGGACGCCTTGCCACTCCTCCCCCCGCCGCCCCCCCCCCCCCCCCCCCCCGCCCGGCCTCCGCGGCGCCCGCCCGCCGCAGCTCCGCGGCCTCGGCCTCGGCGCCCCCCCCCCCGGGGGCCGGCGACGACGACGGCGACGACGGCGACGGCGGCGGCGACGACGACGACGACGACGACGACGGCGACGACGGCGACGGCGACTACGGCGGCGGCGACGACGACGACGACGACGGCGGCGACGACGACGGCGGCGGCGTCGGCTACGACGACGACGGCGGCGTCGGCGGCGGCGTCGGCGAGGATGGAAGATGGAGGGTCGGGGACGAATGCGACCTTCGTCCTCCCTCCTCCCGCCCCTCTCTCCTCTCGCTCTCCCCCGCGCCCCCCCTCCCTCCCCCAGGCTTCCTCGCTCAGCCTCCCTCCCCCGAGCCGCGAGCCCCCAGGCCTCTCCCTCGCCCGGCCTCCCTCCCCCGGGCCGCGACCCTCGAGGGTCGAGACTCGGGGGGGGGGAGGCTGGGTGAGGGAGGCACACAGCCGTTGCGCCTCCCAGAAGAGCCGAAGCTCGACTGGGAGGTCCGAGTTCAATGAGCTCCCGCGGGGCGCGAGCGCGCCAGGGGGAGAGGACAAGGATGGGCCCCGCCTAGCCCCGAGGGTCGCGGCGCCTGCGCGCCGCACTCCGTCACGCCGAAGTGGAAGAGGGCGTATGCGGGCGGCGGGCGCGGGCGACGACACGACGAGGGGCGGGGCCGAACAAAACTTAATCGGAACTATCGTCGTCCCCTCTGGAGGGGATCACGCGGGGCGAAAGTGGCCGACGGGCGGTCCTACTATGGGACAGCCTCTGGACCACGCCCAATGTCACATCAAGAGCACCTTCACCTCTCACGCCTTCGGCCCCAGGACCACAGGACAATCGAGAGGAGGGGGGGCCCTCGACAGGGCAGGAGGCGGCAGGGGAGGGAGCACGATTATCATCGCGTCCAACCTGCTCACCAGAGGCGGGCCTGCCCTCATCCGTGGGGCCAGCGTGGCCATCTCCACGCCTGCGCGGCCGACCAGCCGAGGGGGCAGAGAGCTTCACGCCAGTCTTCGGATGCAGGCCAGCCTCAATCCTCCTGATGGCCATGCGCTGGTTCGCCTTCGTGGAGGCCACGGCCGAAAAGCCAACACATCTGGCGGCTAGCTTCACAAAATTGCCGAGAGTGCCATTCCCACCGCACTTGCGGCAGCAAAAATGGTCACAATTTTTAAAAACGTCGTGACCGAGGGCCGAAAACTGGGGAAACCTGTCGGGCCCACTGGGCCCCGAGGGGGGCACAGGAGAACACGGGCCCTTCGCTCCCACGTTGTCGGGCCCCTCGGTCTGACCACACAGCTCAGCCTCTCTCTGGGAGGCGCCCATTGCCAGCTGCACGGCCTCGGAACGCATCAGGGCGAACCCCTGGTCATAGGCATGAGTCTTCCACCACTCAGAGGCCGCTAGGAGCTGTACGGGGCTTGCAATGCAATCACGCGTGGCTCTCTGAGTGAGCATGGCATTGAGAGAAGCCAGGCTGCGAGCAAACCTGCCACAAACACGGCATCTCCAAACGGCGACCTTCTGGCTGTGCCAGATCTCGTGGCTGGTGATCGTCAGCTTGGGGGGAAGGGGGGGAAAAGAGGAGACGAGAGGCACCTCAGGATCACCAGACCACGCTTGAGACTGCAACATCCTCTGAGCAGCCCACGCCAAGAACTTAAGAGTGGACTTATGATATCTAAATTCCCCCGCCAAGGCCTTACAGAATCCATCCGCGTAACTGTGGGACTCCGAGCCGAGCTTCGCGAAAAAATCAGCCCATAGGTTCCCCGCCCAATGCTCAAGAGAGACGCCTTTTTCAACAGCATCATCGAGCGAAAGGTGGGCGGGGCACCAAACAAATTGGGGGGGGTCGTGCCGCTGGTTCCTGAAAATGTCCGCCCAAATCGACGCATGTTTGGCAAGACCAGCAGCCTGCTCTGGGTCCCACGCGTTGCCTTCACGAACGCTGGCCTGCAGGTCGGACACAATTTTTTCCACCTTAGGCGCATAGTGTAGGGCCTGACGTATTGACCACCGCTCCGCACGTCCGATGGTCTGGCGCACGCCAGGCAAGGCGCCAAAGATAGCACGAACTGGAATTAAATCTTGACTTAATTGAACCGCAGCCCAGCCAGCCCGAGCAACCTCAGGGAGACTTGACTGGAGGCAGCTCCCATCGACGAAACAGGTTGGCCCCCACGGGCCTGAAACGTTCCCCCAGTGCTGGACCTGAGGGTGGGCCTCGGGGGGCTCCAAAGCCACAGAGAGCGAGGGGATCCCATAGGAGAGATAGGTGGTTTCGGCCTGCGGGTTCCCCAAGATATCTAGACAGGAATTAATTAAGGCATTCCTATGGCTCAGAATCTCGTCGGGGACCTGCTCGCCAAGCGCGTCAACTCCGTCCAATACCAAGCCCGCACAGTCGTACCAGATGTGCCCGTAGGAGCCCTGGGGAGCCTGACACACACGACATTCAGGGCCTATGCGGTAACCCTGGGAAGCACGCACACTTGGAAGAGGAATAACGTCAGCCATGACGGCCGAGAGAGCACCAAGTTGCCGCGGACACCGAATCGCTTGAAGACCTCCTCGCAACGCTCTGTGCCAAACCTGCTCGGTGCCCTGGGACGTGGGCATGTGATGAAGCAGCCGACGATGTTGCCACCTCTGAATACCTTCGATCATATATAGCTTGACGTCGTACGGGCAAGTCGTGACTAAGTTTATCGTGAAATTAGTGTCTGAGAGGAACGTGTGAGCGCTGGTCATGGCCCATCCGATACGATGCAGGGAGAGCCAGCAGGCCGACATGGGCCCCTTCGCTATCTGCCACGTCGGGTTGTCGTCGAAGTAGCAACGTAGTTGGGCCCAGGCCCTCTGGGCCCTCCCAAGACACACCCTTCTGTCCCAGATCCAGGCCGCGTAGCGGAGACATATGGTGAGCGTGCAGTCGAATATGGGATCGTAATAGGGGTCGCGGTGAGCGAGGAGATACGCTGTGACCCCACCATGTTTTTTGCCCCCTGCGAGGGTAGAAGCCATTTGTCTGAAATATCGAAGAGAAACGTCCGAAACTCCAGATACGCCGCCACCATGCCCCGCGGCCGGTAGCGCTCCAGTTCTGAACAAGAGCGAGGCTTTGCGCCCGACGGCGCTGCGCAGCGCCATGTACTTGCGGCGGCGCTGCTTCAGAGACTTGAGGCGTGCCTTCTCCTGTAGCCTCAACACTTTGCCACCAGCCAACTCATGCCCCAGGTTTCGCATCCATGGCCGAAACTGAAGTTTGAGCTGCGCCGCTCCGAGCCGAAACAACCTCTTGGACCTTCCCGAGGCCGCCACGATACCAGACTTCTTGGGCTGGGTGTTCAGCCCTAGTACCTGGGCATCGCACCTGAAGATCCGTACAGCCTTCTCGAGCTGCGGCAAGGTGTCAGGCGTCGTGGCGACCAGCTGCAGCGACACGTCATCTACTAACGCCCGCGGCGTCACGCACGGGGCAATCTGGTTGAGGCGCTTGAGCGCCCGAAAAGTCAGCACGAAAAGCATACCTGTGGCATGGCTGCATCCAGCGAGGATGCCTTGGAAAGCCTCGAGGGACTCGGAAAGGCTTCCGAATGCCTTCAGACGCCGCGGCTGTCTGTACAAATCCACGAGCATCCACACGAGGCGAGGCGGAAAGCTGACAGCCTCTGCCTCCTTGATGAGTTGGGCAGGGTGAATCATTTCGAAGCACTTGATCATATCCAGCAAAACTGAAATTGAGATCTCGCCGAGCAGGGACGCTAGCTCTGCGGACAGGTTGTGCGCGAAAGCGCTGTCCGTGGAGCTATGCCGCTTCCTGGTGCCCCAGATCTCGAGACAACCATGCGACTCTTGCCAGCTACAAGTGACAGGCTTCCTAAGCTTGCCCCATACTCGGCAGAGGGTGTTAATGAGGGCTATCAAGCGGACTCCCCCATCAGGCTTGGCCAAACGCACCATCTCCGTCCAAACTCGATCGTTGGGCCAAGCTAGCTGGGCCTCGCATCCGTTGAACAAAAACGCTATGCCTTCGTAGGCACCTCGGCTGAGGTGGAGCAGAGCCCTGGGCGCAATCCGCGAAGGGCCTGCCGCCGTGTTGATCTTAAATTGCTGGATGCAATCCTCAACCTCCGAGGCAGTGATGCAAGGGAGTGAGGGCCAGGCGTGGGCCCCATCGGGGAGCGGAAGCTTAGAGCACTCGTGGGTTCGCCAGATGTCAGCCCATGGCTGCATCTCTTGATCGGCAAGCTGGAAGGGTTGGGACTTGGAACCAGCAGCAACGACCTCCTGGGCCGCTCGCACCTTGCTGAACCTATGGGCCTGAGACGCTCCTCTCTGGAAAGCTTCTCAGGCCCAGGCCAGCCAGGCTGAGCTCGCGGCGGCTTCGGCAGCCCCTATCTTGGCCTTGGCGGTGAGATACACATGCGTGAGAACCTCGGCAAAATCAGCTCTGGCCAGGACGGCAAACCCTGACTGAAAGAAACCAGACGTTCGATCGTCGAGCCTGGCCAGCACTTTTTTGCACGCACCGACTTTGATCATGAAATTGGAAGCATCGGCCAGCGCACGCAGTAGCTTGACGTGCTGGTTGGGAGTCAGCTCACATATGGCTGCACACTCCTGGAGGCCTGCCACCTCCTTGGTGAGAAACTGCCTACGTTTGCCGAGGTGCTTCGCCCAGCCCAAAGCTGTGGCCCAAGCCTTGGTGCTGGGGTCCTTGTAAGTGCGAGTCTTGGGGGGGGCCCACGCCAGCTTTTTCCACCTCGTCCTGGGCGGGCCCGCTCTCCCCAAGAAACCAGCCGAGCAGACCCCTATGCGGTCCCACCTAGAGGACAACTCGAACTCGATCCCCGAGATGACCAGGTCCCAGAGCCCCGCGAGGTCGCCTTGGGCCAAAAGCTTGGGGCCCGCAACGTCGAGCACGGCCTTCCAAGGGTACACAGGGGGCCTGGCGCACCCAATAGGGGGCACCGCAGGGAAAGGCTTGGGCTCATCGGGTACCCTGGCCCACATCGGGGTATCAGACGCGGCGAAGCCTATGGAGACGGGGAGGTGAGGATAAGTAGAGGCCTCCTCGTCAACATGAACCTGCTTGTGCAATCGAGTCGCTAGCATGCTGCTAGCCACGAAGAAATCAATAAAAGAGCCAGGCTGAGAGTGCCTGCAGCTGGGCAGGACGGGAACGCATGCGAGGGCACTCACTGCCTCCAGCCAGCCTGACTGGTTGAGCTCGTCGATCTCCATGTTCCAGTCCGCGCAAATGACCCAGGGCACCTGGAGCGCGTTCAGCACGCACACATACTGCACGAGGGTCCAAACATGCGAGCAATTGGCCGCACCAAATCCCTCGCCGTCCTTGAGGTACGCCGAGATGACAACGAGTCCACCTGGCAGTCCCCATCGAACATGGCAAGCCACTGCGCGTCCTGGAATCAATATGTGGCTGTCGCACTGCGGCGGGGCCGTGGCCGTGATGTACGACGGAACCAACACAGCAACGCCACCTGTAGTGCCAGCGCCACTGTCACTGCTAATGGCCGGTGCCCACAGGCCTTTCCAGCCCGCGTCGAGCATGGCATGCTGCTTGTCAGCCAAGTGCACCTGGTCCACATGCGTCTCCTGGACGGCCATGACCGAGCAATCAGCCTGCACCGCGTAGTCGACGATGGGCCCGAACGAGCTTCCGTTGAGCGAGACGATTCGCGGCATGTGCCTTCTATATTTCGATATAGATGCGGCAAAAGGTTTGGACGAGGACGCGGTACTCGTAGGTCCGCGCGTGGCCGAGGTCGAAGAGGTACTCGCGGGCTCCCCTCCAGCCGATCCCAAACCCAGAGAACTCGCACGGCGGTCCTGGCCCACTGCCGAAGCAGAACACCAGCCTACCGAGGGTTCACACACATGGCGGGGGGCAGCCTTCGCAGGGGGCCCGCAGCCCGTCGAACTCGACAAGGAAGACGAAGCGGATGGAACGCCTGAAACCGCAGGCCCCATGTGCGTCGCACTCGTAGGTAAGTCACCATCCACCAAAGAAATGTCATAGCGTCCCGAAAGAGAGGGACCAGGGTCATCGATGTCCTGAAACGGGTCGACGTCAGAGTCGTCCAAGTTGGTACCTTGAGCCGTCATCATTGCCAAGCAAAGTAGGATGGACACGGTAACACGATGGAAACCCAAGTGCTCACTTCGCGGTGGCCTTGAGCTTCTTGGCGAGGCTCTGGGCATTGGCCAAATGCCGCTTGAGCCGATCACGCAGGACAGGAGCATCATCATCATCATCCACGTCGCCTGGCGCGGGTACATCGAGCCCACAGCTGCGAAGATGCTCGCGGCAAGTGGGCGCGTCCATCTCGTCGATGTGCTTGTTGGCTTCTTCCTCTTGATCGACAGCCATCTCCTTAACATCCTCGTCGGCCTGGTCGTCGGGCTCGGCCGCAGGTGGTGGCGGTTGGTGCGCCGCTGCAGGTTCCTGCTCCAACTTTGCGACCATCTCCGCCATTGCCTGCATGCCAGCAGCGAAACGCTCAGAGCCACCAAGAGATTGCAGCACTTCGCCCAGCTGAGACACAGTGGACTTGAGGCCAGGGATGACCGTGCTGAGCGTTGGCGGCTTCGCCTCGCCACCGACAGGAAGTCCACGCGCCACGATTTCCCGCAGCTCATTCTCCAGGGAGAGCAAGTTGGTGGCGGCCTCGGATTCGGCTGCCTCGGCCTTGGCCAGGGCTTCCTTTGCCTTCTCGACCGCTTCCTTGGCTGCCTGGACCTTGGCAGCACAGTTGGCCTTCTTTTTCCGAGCTTCCGTGACCTTCCGATTCTGGGCACTGACGTTGCTCTCGAGCGGCTTCTCGGACTGCAGTTGCTCCTGCAGGGAAGTGCGCTCCGCCAGAAGCTTGGCGCGGTACTCGGCATCCGAGGTCCCCAGCGACTTGAGAATGTTGCCAATCTCTGCCAGACGAGCGCGCCGTGCAGCCTGAGGACTGGCGTCGGTGGCCCAGGGCGGGACTGGAGCAGACGCGGCGCCGGTGTCAGCCGACGGCTGCTGCAACTGCTGCAACTGGCGTTGAAGGTCGGCGAGCTGTCGTGCCAGGGCAACTTCACGCTGAGACTGCAACGCTGGGCTGCGCGCCACGGGGACCTTGGGCGGCGGCACTCCTCCGAACGCCGACCCCTTGGGCAAGTTGCATAGCGCGCACCACTTGTGGTCAGCACGATTGATCCAAGCTGTCCCCGTGGGCTTGTGCACGCACCACTTGCACTTCCAGGGCTGCGCGTTCTCGACACGCTGCTTGGGTCCCATTGCGCACAGCACCACAGGAGAGACACTAGCCACCGACCAGCGCACAGCCTAGTCGTGGCGACGACACTGGTGAGGGAGCCCAACCCCTCGGTGTAGGCGAAGAAACCGTCGAGCGCAAGCGCTCTGGCACTGCCGCGGACTAGCGGTATCCGTGAATGCCAATACGGGCTCAGCCCGCAACAGCATGAGCCTTGAGCCAAAATGGCTACGGAGGCTGGGTGAGGGAGGCATTGGGAGGAGGGAGCGGAGGAAAGAGAGAGGAGGGAGGCAGGAGAAAGGAGGAAGAAGGTCGTCGTAGTCGTCGTCGCCTCATCACCTTCACATCATCATCATCATCATCATCGTCATCATCATCATCATCATCATCATCATCATCATCATCATCATCATCATCACCACCACCACCACCATCATCATCATCATCATCATCATCATCAGCATAAGCATCAGTATCAGCAACATCATCAGCATCAGCATCAGCATCATCATTATCCTCCTCCTCCTCCTCATCATCATCATCATCGTCATCAGCATCATCATCATCAGCATCATCATCATCCTCATCCTCATCCCCATCCCCTTCCTCCTCCTCCTCCTCATCATCATCCCAATCATCATTCTCATCATCATCACCAGCATCATCATCAGCATCCTAATCGTCATCATCATTACCATCATCGTCATCATCAACATCATCATCATCAGCATCAGAATCATCATAATCATCATCCCCACCATTACTATCTGAATGACCATCGTCATCGTCTTTGTCATCATCACCATCACCAGCAGCATCATCATCATCATCATCACCGTCAGCATCACCATTATCATTATCATCATCAACATCATCAGCATTATCATCATGATCGTTGTCTTCATCATCACCAACATCATCAACATCAACATCAGCATCATCACCATCCTCATCATCCCCATCATCACCATCTGGCTGACCATCGTCATCGTCATTGCAAGCATCATCATCATCATCATCATAATCATCGTCACCAGCACCACCATCATCTTCAGCATCATCATTATCGTCGTCGTCATCATCATCATCATCATCACCACCATCATCATCATCAGCATCAGCATCAGCATCAGCATCATCATCAACATCAGCATCAGCATCAGCATGAGCATCATCATCGTCATCATCATCATGACCATCATCATGACCATCATCAGCAGCATCATCATCATCTTCGTCATCATCATCATCATCGCCACCGTCATTAACATCACCATCAACATCAACATCAACATCAACATCGACATCAGCATCATCATCATCACCATCATCATCCTCATCCTCCTCATTATCATCATCATGATCATCATGATCATCATGATCATCATGATCATGATCATGATCATGATCATGATCATGATCATGATCATGATCATGATCATGATCATCATCATCATCATCAGCCATCAGCCATCAGCCATCAGCATCATCACGAGGACGACGAGATGTGGGGGCTCTGGCACCCCCCCCCAGGCGCAGAACCTAGCGGAGACCGGCAGCACCCGCGCGCGCCGAGGCACGGCCGCAACCACGGTCGACCAGCTCATGGCCGCCAGCGACGGCAGCTGCGAGCCCCGCCCCGACGCGGGTCCGCCCAGCGGACCGCCGCCCGACCACGGCGCGGAGGGCAGCGATGGCAACCGCCCCGCGGGCGACGCCGAAGACGGCCAGCGGGCGGGGCCGAAGCTGTGGGACGGCAGCGACCCGACCGAGCACGACCCGTTCTGCACGGACAGCTCCGGCGCGGGCGGCGATGGCAACCGCCACGCGGGCGACGCCGACGACGGCCAGCGGGCGGGGCCGAAGCTGTGGGACGGCAGCGACCCGACCGAGCACGACCCGTTCTGCACGGACACTTCCGGCGCGGGCGGCGGCGGAGGAGCCGCGGGCGCAGCCGCAGGGGCCGCCGCCGCGGCGACGCGGGCCAGATGGCGGCACCCTCCGGCGCAAGCAGCGGCGGAGGCGGCAGCAGCTGGCCATCGCTCGGACGTCCATTCCCCGCGTTCTGTTTAGATTTCGTGCGTGGCCTTTTCGCCAAATGATCAAGGATGCTCCTCGAGGGTCCTCGCCGAAGGAAAAATGCACACGTCCGAGCGATGGCAGGGCAGAGGGCGGCACATGGGGGGAGGACACCGACCGCCGACGGCGAAGGGCGCGGGGCGGGCGGCGGCGGCCGCAGCGGAGGCAGCCGAGGCCGAGCCGCCAGCGGCAGCGAGACCGCGCTGGTGGAACGCCAGCATGGCGCAGAGCCACCGCCTGTGGACCCTCGGCGAAAGTGGCAGCGCGCTGGTCTGCTGCGCGACCTGCGGCTGCTGCGCAAGCGGCCCCCGCGTGCTCCAGCGGTGGACACGCCTCCCTTTAACAAAACACCCTTTGGTGAAAACGGCCTGGGACCGAAACCGGCGGGCCTGGACCCGCAAAAATGACGGCCGCGACGCCCTCTCGCGAATCGAAAGCGGCCAATTCTGAAGGGGCCCCAGGACACACAAATAAATACACACAAATAAAAATATTCCCCATATTTTCTGGGTTTTTGTCTTCCCCCCCACTTCCCACATTTTCCCATATTTTCCTGGGGATCCTCGATTAATTGTGTCTGTGTGTTTTTTTCCCTCCTGAAATTCGCTGATCGCCGTGTCAGGATAGGATGTGTATCAATCTCCGAGCGCTGCTGGGACTCCGCGCGGGGTGCAGCGGCAGGACCTCCGACCGCCAGGCCGCTGCGCCGCGCCGCCCCCGCCAGGGGATGCCACCTCAAGTCGGGCGCGTCCCCCTACAGGGGGACCTGCGACGAAGCACAACGAATATGCTCGAAACAGATTCCCAAATGGCCAGAAAATGCTAGAAAAAAACATCACCAGACTGACATTCCCCCCCTGTAGAGGGACAGGCCCGACTCGAATGCCCCCCCCCGCGCGGCGCCCGAGGCGCAGCGCTCCGAGGCGGCCCGGCGCGCGGCCCGAGAGGCGGAGAAGGAGGAGGAGGAGGAGGAGGAGGAGGAGGAGGAGGAGGAGGAGGAGGGAGGAGGAGGAGGAGGAGGAGGAGGAGGAGGAGGAGGCCGAGGAGGCGGGCCGCTCGGCCCCAGCGGCGCGGGCAGGCCGAGGGGCCCGTCGCCGATAGGCGCGCGGGGCGGGCGGCGCCGCCGGCCGCCGCGGCCGCCCGCCGCGGGGCACCTGGGATGAGGCACGCCGCCTCGGGCGCCAGGCAGGAGCGCCCCACGCGCTGCTGCTTTGATCGGTGCCTCCCCGCCCCACGCCGGGCTGTTCGCCTGCGTGGCAGTGCGGGGCGCCGCAGACAGACGGACCACGCCCCTGGGGCCGGCGCCCCGCGTCGGGCGCGGCTCCCCCCCCCCCCCCATGCGAAGCGGGAGGAGGCCTCCTGCTCGACTCTCCCGCCCTGGGCTCGTTCCTCTCCCTCCCGGCGGCGCCTCTGCACACTCCAGGTGCCCTCTGATGCGCGTTCCCCCCTGCCTCCGGGCCCTCGACTGGTCGCCATCGGCACCCCCTGCCAGCACCATTGCCAAATTCGGAGTCCCAAACCAGGTCCAGGACTGCCGCAGCTAACAACAAAAAGCACCGAGACCCTGCGCGTCTCGCACAGGCGCCCCTGCTGCGCTGATCTGTCCCGCCCCCCTCCTTCCTCATGAGTCCGTTGCGGCGTGGGTGCCCTTCTTGCCTCGCTGCGGACCTGCTCCGTCAAGGGCCGCTACTGCTAACCCCCAGCCGTCTCACTGGCAGGCGCCCGCCGCCGCAGGCGGCGCCCCCTGCACGCGCAGGTGCTTCGACCTCCTCGCGCGCCCCTCCTTGTCTTCCCTCGTCGCGCCTCGTGGTGCCCCTCTGGGCCGTGTTCGCGTCGCGCCAGCGGATCGCACCGACTGCCCGAAGCAGCAACCGGGGCCCGGTCTATAGCCTCCCCTGCTCTCGCCCCCCGGCCGTCCGCGCCCTGCTTCCCCCCCCCCATGCGTTCGGGCATCGCCGGCTCAACGGTCAACCAAATTCTTGCCGCCTTTGATACTGGCCGAACCGGGTGGAATCTGATCCTGAGCAATACTTATCCGAACAAGCTTGTCCATCAAAATGTCAGCCTTGACCAGCGACGGGCAGCTAGATGGCCGCAGCCTCTACAACCTCAACCGGAGGCGCATCGCCAGGCAAAGCCTGTTGCTGCGGTGGCGATCGTGGCGGCAACTGCAGATGCTGCTGCGAAAAGGTATCTGGGCATCACGGCGAACACATCCTTCGAACAAGCCAGCGACTTCGAGGAGGTAGCGATGAGCGGCTGTAGTTCGTGTCTGTCCCTCCCCGGCCTCCTCCTTGGCCTCCACCTGCATCCCCTTGGAGCCGAAACTGTATAACACTCCGGCCTGGGGCTTGAGCCGGCAGAGAAGAGAGTCCCCCCGTCGACCTCAAGTGCAGAACCCTCGATCGAAGGAACGCTATAGACTTGCTCGGGGTCGATACTGAAGTGGCCCCAGGACACACAAATAAATACACACAAATAAACATATTCCCAAAATTTCACATATTTTCTGGGTTTTTGTCTTCCCCCCCACTTCCCATATTTTCCCATATTTTCTGGGGAATCGAGGATTAATTGTGTCTGTGTGTTTCTTTTCCTCCTGAGATACACATCCGCGCGGACCCGAAGCAGGACGCATCCCCGTACCCGTAGCTTTGGCAGGTGCGCTTCAAGAGGGACTTGTTCGAGGCGCGATTTGCAGCAGAGGCGTCGCTCTCCTGCGCTGCACGGGCCGAAAGCTTGAACTGGAAGAGGTGGCTGCCAAGGCATGCGTCAAACGCATATCGACAACCATTTCAGGTGCAATCGGAAGGCCTTCACTGGCACCGACTTACAAGGATGGGTGAGCCAATGTGCTCCGCCCGATACAGAAATTGTTATGCCTACCCTTCAAGGCAGCAGCGCTACACCACAATTCTCCTCCCCCTCCCTCTCCTCCTCCTCCTCCTCCTCCTCCTCCTCCTCCTCCTCCTCCTCCTCCGCCTCCGCCTCCTCAGCGACTGAGCGACTCAGGTGTGACTGAGCATTCGATGGACAGCCGACACACAGCGACTACAAAGAAAGGGGGACACTCACAGGATGACCCAACCCAGTCGAGGAAGGCAGAGGCAGGGCCGGGGGAATGGGGAGGGGACATGAGACAAGCGAGGACAGGGGGAACGCCTGGCCAAGCCTGGAGTTGGTCCCAGGCGCAAGCCCCTCTTCCTCCTCCTCCTCCTCCTCCTCCTCCTCCTCATCAGCATCAGCATCAGCATCAGCATCAGCATCATCAGCATCAGCATCAGCATCAGCATCATCAGCATCAGCATCAGCATCAACATCAGCATCAGCATGAGCATCATCATCGTCATCATCATCATCATCATCATCATCATCATCATCATCATCATCAGCATCATCAGCATCGTCATCAACATCCTCATCATCCACATCCTGCGGCAGCTTCCGGGCCCGAGCCTGGGTGCGTCGCAGCTCCGCGTCCAGCCCCGCGCACTCGCGGCGCAGCATCGCGCACTCGCGTTCGAGCGGGCCCTCGCAGTCCTTGCGGGGATCGAGGTCCTCCTCCTCCTCCTCCTCCTCCTCCTCCTCCTTCTCGTCATCCTCCTTCTCGTCCTCCTCCTTCTCGTCCTCCGCCTCCGCCTCCGCCTCCCCCTCCTCGCTCCTTCTTCTCCTCCTCTCCTCTTCGCCCTCCTCCTCTTTATCCATTCCTTTTCCTTCTGAATAACTCCTCCCTGTCGCACCCCGAAGCCAAAAGGAAAGGCGGGCCGGGCGTTTCGCCTGAGACTTCCTTACCGGGTTTTGAGCCTGAAGCTTAAAAACAAAAAGCACATGCACAGATTGAGGGCAGGCCACCTTAGCGCCGCACACATTCGTCTAAAACAAATACCAAGAATTTCACGGATTGAAGGCGGGTGGTTTTCAAGATGTATCTTTCGCCTGAACGACGCGCACATTCGCTCCAAACATTTATCAGAGTTTCACGGGTTGAGGGCGGGTGGTTGTCAAAATGTGGCTATCGCCTCAGCGCCGCGCACATTCGTTTTATATACTGCTGCCAAGGCATCACGGAGTGAGGGTGGTTCCTTTTCAAAAATGTGGATCTCGCCTCGGCGCCGCGCACATTAGTTTCCAACGTTTGCAAGCAATTCACTTGTTCCCCTGGCTCCCGTAACAGAGAGGTCGTTTTCGGGCGATTCGGGATTGTCAGAGCGCAGCGATTACGTTGATTCGCGGTGCTTGGTGTTCTGGCACGATTCAGGACCGTCAAGACGCAACAGTAGGTTGACTCGTGGCGCTGACGTCTTGAGATTGGTGTTTTGGCACGCTTCAGAATTTTCTTACGGCTGTCCCCAAACGGGGCACTTCCATCAGTGTACATGGACCCTTGTAGGGGCCTATGCGGCGGGAGCTTGGAGGGAGAGTGGATTCCAACATTGCTGATGAGCCTTGGGTTTGCACTGGTCCTCCTCCTCCTCCTCTTCGACTCCCTCCCTCCCTCCCTCCTCCTCCTCCTCCTCATCCTCCTCTTCCTCCCGCTCCCCCTCCTCCTCCTCCTCCTCCTCCTCCTCCTCGTCATCATCATCATACTCATCACCAGCATCCTTCTCATCCTCATCCTCATCACCATCACCAACACCATGATGATTATCATAATCCATCACCATCAACATCATCATCACCACCAACATCATCATCATCATCATCAGCATCATCATCACCCGCATCCTCATCATCCTCATCATCCTCATCACCACCACCATCACCATCACCATCACCATCACCATCATCACCATCATCATCATCATCATCATCATCATCATCGTCACCAGCATGATCATCATCACCATCATCATTACCAGTATCATTACTACCATAATCACCATCATCATCAGCATCATCACTAGCATCACTAGCATCACTAGCATCACCATCATCATCATCATCATCATCGTCATCATCATCAGCATCGGCATCAGCATCATCATCATCACCAGGATCATCATAATCCTCCTCTTCCTGCTCATTATTCTCACTCTCATTCTCTTCCTCATCCTCTCGCCTCCTGCTCCTCCCTTCCTCCTCCTCCTCCCCTCCTTCCCCTCCCTGCCTTCCCGCCCGCCCGCCCTGCCTCCCTCCCTCTTTCCTCTTCCTGGCTCGAAATATGCTGTCTTCCGACGCCTGACTTCGCGTACTTACTATGGCAGGCCTCCACCTTCGAGATGCGAGATACACTTCAATCGACCGAGCACGTTTGGATGAGATGAGTCGGCAAATCTGTTTGGAGAGATATGCCATGCAATCGTCGAGTGTGACAGTCTTTCAGCGACGAGGCGAGAACGCCTCTCCTGAGTGAAAAACGAGGAAACCTCGAGCGAGAACGTTGATGTTGTTGCAGGGTTGGCTGTCGGCAGCGAGCAAGAGCGCCGGTCCTCAGCAAATCGTGAGGAAAGTCTCGAGCGCGAGCGCTTTTGCTGTAGGGAGGGGTGCTTGCAACGCGGGGGCGAGAGCGCAACTCCCGAGCGAAAAACTACCACACATATAGCGGGAGCGCTGGTTTTTTGGAGGGGCAGCTGTCGCCGGTGAGCAAGAGCGCCAGTCGTGAGTAAAACGGGCATCGAGCGAGAGCGTTGATATTTCAGAGGCCGATGTTCGGCGACGAAATGAAAGCGCCACTCTTGATAACAAACAATGGCAAGTATGGAACGGGAGCGCTGGTTTCGCGTTGGAAGGCCAGCTTTTGGCCGCGAGCTGGAGCACAGGTCCTGGACGAAAGGAAGTAAAGCAATAGAGCTGTTGTTGGGGGCCGGCTTGGGCGCAACCCCGAAACGCTAGATAATGACTCTCGCTTTCGAAAGAAATGCCGCCGGCGCCAAGAAGAGAGCGCCAGAGCGGATCGAGGGGGTCTAACCGCAATGGTTGTTGGTAACCTAAGATGCAGCATAAAGAACACTGGTCAATGCAAGGCCGTCCGCTCGTCGTCACTCACGTATCACTCAACATGTATACCCCGACCGTCAATGCCCACCATTTTCGTTTTCGATCGTAACCCCTTCGGGATTACACCCTGATTGCACGCCCCGTGTAGTTGGTGCGGCCCATGAGCTAGGAGGACGGACAGGGAGGGAGGAGAAAACGATAAAGGAGGGGGGCAGGAGGCAGGGAGGAATATTGAGGGCGGATAACATGTACTAGTCGGAGGAGGATGAGGAGGAAGACGAGGAGGACAGGAGAACAATCGTTTTGGCAAGCGGGCCCTGACCAGCGGGTCGGGCGGGTCGGCTCTAACGGGCCAGGGGAAGGAGGGAGGATTGAGGGCAAAACAGACTTAGCAGAAGGGGCGTCGGGGAAAGCATAGCGGGCTGGAGGAAGGAGGGAGGATTTAGGGCAAAAAAGGCTTAGCAGAAGGGGCGCCGAGAAGAGCAGAAAACATCGCAGCCAGACCCCACGGGGGCAGGCCAGCTCCAACGGGCGCGTCGGGCGGGCGGACCCTACCTACGCAGGACGAGAGATTTTTGTCTTGAGGTGAAAAATGGCCATGAGGAGTTCGCGAGACAACGTCGGCGCCGCCGAACGGACGGCGACCGGACGAGCTGTTTGCAGCAACCGGGGGGGGGGAGGGATGTATGTATACATGTTGAATGGAGCCCGCTCGCGCGGGGAGTTGATGGGAGTGCGCGAGACGACGCAGGGCCTATCGTGGAAAGTTGATTACCGACCCCCCCTCCCCCATAGAATCTTAACACGGGCGGTTTGCGGGGTCCGCGGATCCGATTTCTTCCGGCCCCCTGGCTTAATTTAGTAATATAAATTTAAAAACAAAATAGAAATCGGATGCGCCGTAAAAAAAAGACCGGAAACGGATCCAGCGAATCCGAAATCGGATCCGTACAGACGGAAATCGGATCCACCGACACAAGCACCAAAACCACACTTGGATCCGCGCGAACTTCATGGGATCCGACGGCGGTTATCTCATACGGCTCTGCTCAAGACTTCACACCGTCGTTCCG
The DNA here is from genome assembly GCA_963575745.1 of Prorocentrum cordatum. Classification (NCBI taxonomy): domain Eukaryota; class Dinophyceae; order Prorocentrales; family Prorocentraceae; genus Prorocentrum; species Prorocentrum cordatum. Next base: position 19,380 of record CAUYUJ010006299.1, on the reverse strand, counting down.
GGCCCAAGAGGAAAAAACTTTCGTCCTGGGGATGAGCGTTTTGGCCTTCGGACTCGTTAGTTACGATATAGACGACACACCACATATCACAGACAGTCCGTTGTTGGTTACCACATAGCCGACACACCACATCTCACAGCCAGTCCGTTGTTGGTTACCACGCAACCGACACCACATCTCGTTTTGGCCTTCGGACTCGTTGGTTACCATATAGACGACACACCACATCTCACAGACAGTCCGTTGTTGGTTACCACATAGCCGACACACCACATCTCACAGGCAGTCCGTTGTTGGTTACCACGCAACCGACACCACATCTCACAGGCAGTTCTTTGGGTGAGGAGACGCAGGCCCGAAACGCACTTACGCAGGACGAGAGATTTTCCCCTTGAGGTGAAAATGGCCATGAGGAGTTCGCGAGACAACGTCGGCGCCGCCGAACGGACGGCGACCGGACGAGCTGTTTGCAGCAACCGGGGGGGGGGAGGGATGTATACATGTTGAATGGAGCCCGCTCGCGCGAGGAGTTGATGGGGGTGCGCGAGACGACGCAGGGCCCATCGTGGAAAGTTGATTACCGAACCCCCCTCCCCCATAGAATCTTAACACGGGCGGTTTGCGGGGTCCGCGGATCCGATTTCTTCCGGCCCCCTGGTTTAATTCAATACTATAAATTTAAAACAAGGTAGAAGTCGGATGCGCCGTAAAAAATAAGACCGGTCACGGATCCAGCGAATCCGAAATCGGATCCGTACAGACGGAAATCGGATCCACCGACACAAACACCAAAACCACACTTGGATCCGCGCGAACTTCATGGGATCCGACGGCGGTTATCTCATACGGCTCTGCTCAAGACTTCACACCGTCGTTCCGGGCCCAAGAGGAAAAAACTTTCGTCCTGGGGATGTACAGTGGGCGTGCCAGGCAGGCGGGACATCGGAACGGGCGAGCGGACCTCCATGCGCGCGAGGAGCTGGACCCTGACAGGCAGGTCGCCTCCGCCTGCACGTCGGCAGAGGGTTTGTGAAAGGGTCGGATGACCACTCGCGCAGGTAAGAGCGAACAGTCTTAAACAGATTGTTGTTGTCCAGGGACCAAGAACCAAGTTTGAGCCTCAAGCCCGTCTTAAAAACCATGGTGCGAGCCTCGTGGGAGACAGTTCGCTTGAAAAGCACTCTGGGCACTGGTTGAAGGAATCCACAATCCGCCGACCCCGCTTGCCAGGGGTGACGAAGCGTGTGAGATAATTGGCTGTCCCCCTCCCCTTTTCCCCTCCGCACGGGCCCCATGTCTCGCGTGGGCCCCCACACCCACCATCCGGGGGGTGGACACGAGCTCGCCAACGCACCTCGGGGAGCCTCCGAATCCTAATTTCGTGGCCTCAAAGGTGCCTAGCGCAGGAGAAGCGTCAACGCTACCCACAGTAACTTCAAGACGGCCCAAAAGGCATCGAAGACGCCCCCAGAGAGCTCTAAAAGGACCCCCACAATTCTCCTAAGAGGCACGCATCGCCCCAACGTCTTTGGAAATTATATCTGTTCAACACGTTCGCCCCCTTCGTCTTCACAGCGTCCAAGGCAGCTCAATAGGCACGATGACTCGCCCCGAAAGGGCCCGACAAGCCCTCCTGAATGTATCAGAACCACGGTGGAAGGCCCCAGAACGGCCCAGGAGGCGCCCGAGACGGTCAAATAGGACCCCCACAGGGTCGCCAGACACGCCCAAGATAGAAACGCCGAATTAAGTCGAACTCACCTTTCGAACCCTCCACCCCAAGAGTACGACCGAAACCGCAGGCAGGGACCCAGGGTCCCCCCAGAGGCCCAAGGAAAACCACCACAGGTCCAAAAGAGACATCCAAACGCCCTCGACATGTCCCATCACGCCCCGAAAGGCCTTACCGGTGCATGCGTTCCCTCTCCTGGTGGACCTCTTCTGCGCGCGTCAAGGATACCACGCGCCCACTGTTCATCCCCCTCTTCCTCCTTTTCCTCCTCATCCACCTCCTCCCTTCCTAAATTCTCCATCTAATGTTATCCGTGGTCTCGAGGACGGCATGACCGTCGCACACGTCGGGCGCTTGTCGGACTCGTGGCCCCGTGTGCGGGCACTCATGAGGATCCCGGAAAAACTCTGCATCGACACTCCGACGATCACGTAAACTGTCAAGCGTCGCGTTCAAGCGCCTCGGTGATCCTGGCGCTCGCCTCCCTGCGCGGCGACGGCGTTTCATTGGCTGTCTCCCTTCCCAACCGGATGTTAGCCAAACATGGTCAGCCCAATGCCGACATGTACGGCAGTGTAGGCCAGAGCTCGCCCCAGCAATTTCCATGGGCTCCTCACATTGTCGGTGGTGGCAACAAGCAGCAACGAAACAAACGCCAATGTTTGCATGGTTCGCGATAGCGGCAATCACTAGCCCCGCCCCCCCCCTACCCCCCCCCCCCACCCCTGGTAACGTCGCGATTCGCGCTGGCACCGTCTGGGAATTAGCCACTCCTCGGCATTCCCAGACGGTGCCGGCGCGAAGCGTGACGTTACAGGCCCCCTCCCGCCTCCTCGCCCTGCAGCATGCCCGCTGTGCCTGCAAGTGGCGCTGCAGCCTTTCTCAGGGACAAGGAATAGGAGGAGGAGGAGGAGAAGGAGGAGGAGGAGGAGGATGAGGAGGAGGACGAGGAGGAGGAGGAGGAGGAGGAGGAGGAGGAGGAGGAGGAGGAGAGGAGGAGGAGGAGGAGGAGGATGAGGAGGAGGAGGAGGAGGACCAGTGTAAACCAAATAATCATCAACGATGTTGGTATAAACCCTCCCTCCAAGATCCCTGTTCATCGGCCCCTACAACGGTTCATTTCCATTCCTTGGAAAACAACCGTTTGAAGACCCTTAAGCATGCCAAAACATTGCTCTCGGGATTCCAACGCCACGGATCAACCTGTTTTGCGTGTTGTCAATCCTGAATCGTGCCAGAACGCCGTTCCTTCAGTACAACGAATCAACGTAACTGTTGCGCCCGCGAAAACCTGAATCTTTTCAAAACACCATCTCTGGTATTTTGATGATGGGAATCCGTCAAATGCTTGCGAACGTCGTAGACGAATGTGCGCGGCGCTCAGGCGAGAACCACATTTTGACAATCCCCCGCCCTCAATCCGTAAATCTCTTGCGAATTTTGTAAAACTAATGTGCGCAACGCTAGGGCGAGAACCACATTTTGAAAAGGAACCGCCCTCAATCCATGAAACTCCTGCATGTTTAAAAACAGTCTAATAAATAAACAAAAAAAAACGTGCGCGGCGCTAGGCTTGAAAGCGAGAGCCACATTTTTAAAACCACCCGCCCTCAACTCCGTAGATCTCTTGCAATTTGTTAGAGCGAATGTGCGCCGCGGTAAGGCGAGCACCACATTTTGAAAACCACCCGGCCTCAATCCGTGAAACTCTTGCGAATGTTTAAAACGAATCCGCGCCGCGCTCAGGCGAGAGCCACATTTTGAAAGTCACCCGTCCTCCATCTGTGGAACCGTTGCCAAATTTGAATATTCAGAGCCATAAGTGGTGAGAAGGTCTCAGGCGAAACGCCGTGCCCGCCCTAAAAACTGGCCTCGGGAGGGAACAGGGAAAAATAGTTATAAGGAAAAGGAATGGATGAGGAGGAGGAGGAGGAGGGAGGAGGAGGAGGAGGAGGAGGAGGAGGAGGAGGAGGAGGAGGAGGAGGAGGAGGGGAGGAGGGGGAAAGAGGAGGTGGAACATGCGAACCTTTTCGGACGAGGGTTCGTCCGGGCCCCGAGGCCACAAGCGCCCTAAAGGCCCAACCCGCAAGGCGGGAAGTGCCTCATATGAAACCGGGGTGGCGGTAGGACCCCTCCCCTGGCGCGGCCTATAGGGGGCCCCGGCCAGGAAACTGTACGGACTTTGAGCAGGGACCGACCGTCCCTGCATTCCTATAATCCTACCACGAAATGTTCGTAGAACACCACAATGTTCTAAGAACCAGAACGATGTTCTTAAAACGAAAACCCGATGTGATCAAACGAGACAGACTCTGCCAGAAATGTTCTAAGAACATTTTGTGGAAACCACAACAGGTTCTTAGCACATTGTTTGGTTGTTTGGCAGGACTATAGGCACGCCAGGACGCTTCGCCACTGCTTGAGGGCTTGCGGTGATCAGCTCAAGGGCCCAGCTGCGCACCCGTTGCAGAAGCGCCGCTTTCACGCGCCAACCTGCCATGGTCTGAGGGAGTCGTGTCCGGTCTCGCGAGGCAGAAATGGATGCGGGGCGCTTGGCCTCTGGGCTCGCTCTGAGCAGAGCTCTCGAGCCGACAGCGAAGAGGAGGCGGAAGGGTAGGAGGGAGGGAAGGGTGGATGGGGAGCGGAGA
>CAUYUJ010006299.1:0-10000 GCA_963575745.1 Prorocentrum cordatum | reverse complement strand
GGGGATGGGGGCTTGTTGCTTTCAAATGTAATGTCACAGGTCGGCCCCTATGTGGGCCCCGACCCCTCAAGCGTCGCAGGCAACTGAATTTCTGGCGATATCGGCTGCGGGACAGGTTGCGAATCCTGACCCTCTCGGTTCTTTAGACTGCGCCAACGTTGTCCGCCAGTTTGCGAGCCTAGAAAAGAACAGATGTCTTGCAAACATCAATACACATATTCATCACCTTTCAGCCCACGGGGCTGCACTCTGCTTCCAACGTTGATCGTCGCGTTTTAGATGGCCCACATCGGAGTGACATGGACAAGTACAAGCCCACAAGCTCGGCAACGATTCAGCCGAAGTACTTGCCAAAGCTGTCGCTTGACGCCACCTCAACACGTCTCCTGAGCAGCGCGAGAACCTGGGCAAGCAATTCACCATGTCTAAGCTGGCGTGCACACTTGCAGCCAAGCTCCTTCCATTGTCGCCGCGCTTCGACCTTTCGAAAGCGACGTTGCTCAAAGGCTCCAGTAGCGATGGGCCGACAAATATTGGCCACGTCTGGATGTGGGTCGGTCAGTATTGGCAATGCGAAAATGCGTTCGTGGTCCCAGACATCGGACACCCCCCCCCTTTGGGGATCTGCCGCGAACGTCTGGGGTCGGAATCCGCGGGTTCGACGCCCCTCGGCCCCAGCGACTGGGACATGAGATGCTATTTCTGGCAGAGAGTGACCGTTCATTCATTTTTCGTGTGTACCCGCAGCAGGTTTTACACAAGCGGCGGACAGGTGCGCGGGCTCAGAAAAGTATCGGGAGCGGCCAAGAGGGGGGGGGTCCAAGAGGGGGGGGTGCAAATCATGACCGGCGGCACGTGCGCGGCCCAGCGGGGGGGGCCTGAGACGTAATGATATAAGAAGAGGCGCCATGATATCTGGGGAAAAATCATGGCCCGCGCCATGATATCCACCCCCCCTAGTCATCACCCCCCTCTTTTCCGCCCCCGAAAGTACGCAGACCTCTTCCCCAAGGGGGAGCTCAGGGCAGAGTCTACTCCTGGAAGCGTATATGTGCTGGACGCCACCCCAAGCACGACCGCGTTACAGTTCAGGTCGGGCCCTGGGGAGAGGAGAGGTCTCAACCCTTCTGGAGCTCCGTGCCTCAGCCAGAGTCGCAAGAGGATGCGGGGGCCCAGCTCGCAGCTGTCAGAGCTAATTTCCGGAGGGAGCGGAGGGGGGGCGGGATTCGTTCGGCGGCGACCCTGAAGACTCGGACTGATGTTTTTTTTTGTAAACTCTCAACAAACCTCCTCTCACTGTGTTGATTTATCTCAGCACCGCTTCGAACATATCCCGCTCCCCTTGCGGCCCAGGCTGCAAGTACGTAAATTGTGTTGTCTCCCTGGATCTATGTTTGTCTGATGTTGAACAATCATCTTGCTCCTCTTCCTCCTCGTCTTTATGATCCTCCGTCCTGCTCTCCTCATTCTCCCAGTCCCACCACGCGTCACACCACGCGCGGGAGGAGGAGGATGAGGAGGAGGAAGGCAACACGGACTCAGGTAAGATGTCCCGAAGGCGCTCCGAAGCTCCTCACAGCTGAAGTCGAAGCCAAAGCTGCAGTGCACCTCAAAAAGGACAGGGTCCACCTTGCAGGCTCGGTGGACGGCACTAGGCTGACTGATGCTGCACCCCTGCGGAGCCCTGGGCGCGCCTCGGCACTGCCCATGCCGACGCCGCCCGCCCGCCGGGGCCGCCGACACGCATGGCGGCGGCAGCGGCAGCGTGGCGGCGGCGGAGGCCGAAGGGAGAGGGAGCAGCACGAGGAGGCAAATGCTCACCAGTCTGGAACATATCTCTATCCCTATGCTGGGCATTTCCTCGTACCGATGCCACTCTCAGGGGTTCCCTTCCTTTTGGGAGGGCGCATCCCCAAGATTGTCACCGCTTCTTGGCGTGTCGATCTTAGGGATAGGGATCAGTTCGAGGCTGGTAAGATGCTCCATGGCTTCCGCCGCGACCCCGCAGAGGCCCAGCGAGGGAGGGCGCGGCCGTGCAGCTGGCTCGCGCCGGCAGCTGCCCCGAGGAGCCCCCCGAGAGTGAGAGGCGCGCCGCGCCGCACGGGCCACGCGCGAGGAGAGGAAGGGGACGGAGTCGGGCGGGTGCCGAGGAAGCGGAGGAGGAGGAGAAGGAGGAGGAGGAGGAGGAGGAGGAGGAGGAGGAGGAAGGTGAGGAGGCGGAGGAGGAGAAGGAGGAGGAGGAGGAGGAGGAGGAGAGGAGGAGGAAGGTGAGGAGGCGGAGGAGGAGAAGGAGGAGGAGGAGGAGGAGGAGGAGGAGGAGGAGGAGAGGAAGGTGAGGAGGCGGAGGAGGAGGAGAAGGAGGAGGAGGAGGAGGAGGAGGAGGAGGAGGAGGAGGAGGAGGATAGGGCCCTACAGGGGCCCTTCAGGGGCCCTTTTGGGTACCAGCCGGCTCCAAAAGGGGCCCCAGAGGGCCCCCTGTGGGCCCTTATCTTCGCCCCCCCGTTTGGGTCACCCTTCGTTGGCAGCCGCCCGACAGAGGAGGATGCCCGATCGGGTCTGGTGCCTGTCGGATCACATGGGGCGGAGGCTGGGGGGAGGAGGCAAGCTAGGTGCGCAAGCGCTTTATCTTAGGTAAACGAATTCTCTACCGCAATGCTTTTTCCTGCCCTGCAATGGAACTTTTACAGGAAAGCGAATGATGGTGCATACGGGACCCTGGTGTATATATATATATATATATATATATATGTTCCTTGTTTTCCTCGGGAAGCGGAACAACAAGTATACACTTCACCACCCCGACGTCGTCCCCAACCCTCCAAAGTCCTGGGTTCAATCAATCAGCCCGCCACTGGTAATGTATGTTCCAGTCTCCGATATCTGACGTCCTACTCCTCACTCCCATCCCTTACCATGGCATTGGTCTCGTCTCTATTCGCACAGTCGGATGTCGAGTAGGGCAATGATCCCCAGAGGGTGCGAGACGCACCGTAGTGCACGGCGGAGCATGGTGTAGAAGAGCACGGCAGAGCGCAACATGTCATAGCATGGCGGGGCATTGCACAGTGACGCATTGCAGCAGAAGGCATGGCATCGCACAGCAGAACACAACATTACATTATATTGCATGCCATAGCATGGCACTGGAAATGAGGCCAGCGCTACAGCGGGAGCACGATGCGGATCGAGCGGAAGCCTCAACATGCCATGGCACGGCTCTGGAAATGCCGGCAGCGCTGGAACGACCAGCAGCGGGGAAATGATGCCAGCGCAGCAGCGGGAGCACGATTCGGAACGACCGGAAGCGCGGAAATGAGGCCATCGCTGCAGCGGGAGCACGATTCCGATCAAATGGAAGCGCGGAAATGAGGCCAACGCTGCAGCGGGAGCACGATTCGGATCGAGCGGAAGCGCGGAAATGAGGCCATCGCTGCAGCGGGAGCACGATTCCGATCAAATGGAAGCGCGGAAATGAGGCCAACGCTGCAGCGGGAGCACGATTCGGATCGAGCGGAAGCCCCAAAAGAAGGCCAACTCTGCAGCGGGAGCAACATGCTGCAAGAACCCGGAACGTTCGGATAGGAAAAAGCGCGTACAAGCATACCCATGGACAAAGATCCAACTCGCAAACATCCCATGTGTGTAAAACACTATGCGGAGGGGGGCGCGCTTCCTCATAGGGGAGGAGGATGAGGATGAGGAGGAGGAGCAGGGGAGAGGAAGGAGGAGAAGGAGGAGGAGGAGGAGGAGGAGGAGGAGGAGGAGGACACGAGGATACAAGAGGGGAGTAACAGGAGGAGAGGAGGAGGAGGAGGAGGAGGAGGAGGAGGAGAACAAGGAGGAGGAGGAGGAGGAGAAGGAGGAGGAGGAGGAGGAGGAGAAGGAGGAGGAGGAGGAGGAGGAGGAAGAGGAGGAGGGGAGGAGGTCTTCGAGGGGGTGGGAGAGCAACACTCACAGTGCGCAAGGGGTAGAAACGAGATTTGGAGGGAACACGGGGCGAGGAGGGGGCCCTGCCCTGCTGGGAGACGAACCCCAAAGCGGCCCCGACGCCGATCACCGGCCCCACGTCCTTCTATTCGGGTCGGGCATGTCCTCCTACGGCAGGTTCGTGTCGTGCCGACTTTGGAGTTGGTTTCTGACACCGCGGGGATCGTTCAATCTTGAACGATCGGCCGTTTCCGAAACGTCCAAATCGGTCCCCATCGAACGATTCTGGGTCGCCCGCGGCGTTCACAGTTGAACGCCGCTGGCGGGGTCGCCGCCGGTCGACACAACACGAACCTACCCTACAGGCATATTTTGGAAGAGAAATGAAACATAGTCAAAACACATTCGGACATAGCAAAAAGAGTCAAAAAACACATCCCCAGACCATGTTTTGACTCCTTTTGAGTATTTTTTCTGCAGAGGGACATGCCCGACTCAGAGTTATATCACACGCCCACACAGGGGGAGGAGGGGGGGAGGAGGAGGAGGAGGAGGAGGAGGAGGAGGAGGAGGAGGAGGAGGAGGAGGAGGAGGAGGAGGAGGAGGAGGAGGAGGAGAAGAGGAGGACACGAGGATACAAGAGGAAGTAAAGGAGGAGGAGGGGAGGAGGAGGAGGAGGAGAAGGAGGGGGAGGGAAGGCGGAAGAGGAGGAGGGGAGGAGGTCTTCCAGGGGGGGAGGAGGAGGAGGAGGGGAGGGGGAAGAGGAGGAAGAGGAGGAGGGGAGGAGGAAGAGGAGGAGGGGAGGAGGAGAGGGCCGGCGATGCGGCCTTGAACTTCTCGGGGTCCCCGCCCTTGTCCGGGTGGTGCCGCACTGCCAAGGCCCTGTACGCCCTCTTGATGTCGGCCAGCTCCGCACCACGAGGAACCTCGGCAGCACGTCCGCGGCACCGCGGCAGCACAACACCGCTGAATTCAAGGGGCCCTGGGACACACAAATCGGGGGCGGCCAAGAGGGGGGTGTCCAAGAGGGGGGGGTGCAAATCATGACCGGCGGCATGTGCGCGGCCCAGCGGGGGGGCCAGGGACGTAATGAAACAAGAAAAGGCGCCATGAAATCTGGGGAAACATCATGGCCCTCGCCATGATATCCACCCCCCCCTAGTCATCACCCCACTCTTTTCCGCCCCCGAAAGGGGCCCTGGGACACACAAACAGACAAACATGAATAATTGGATTCCCTTTCTTTTGCCACAATTTCCGGGTGTTCGTCTTCCCGCCCACTTCCCACAGTTTCCCACAATACTCCCACATTTTCCTGGGAGTCGCCGGTGAATTCGATCTGTGTGTTTTTCCCCTCCTGATGAATTACCCGAATACGCAGCACTCCGCAATCGCGGATCAAGGGTGAGGGGGGCCAGGAGGGAGAGGAATGGGAGGCGGAGGCGGAGTTGCGAGCAGCCGCTTCTTCAGGCAGTCCAGCTCCCCAGGGTGCCCTCCAGACGCGCCCTCCCAGCGCGCCACCCTACTCTGGCCACGCGCGCGCAGGGATGCTGAAGTACCGTTCAGGCTCGCTCACTCTCACATAATAATAACGGGGGGGAAAGGGGTCCAGCGCCGACCCAAGAAATCCGCGCGGACCCCCGCAAGCTTATGCTGATGCCGTTGTCTTACCTTCCAAGGGAGGAGGAGGAGGATGAGGAGGATGAGGAGGAGGATGAGGAGGATGAGGAGGAGGAGGAGGAGGGAGAGGGAGGAGGAAGAGGAGGAGGAGGCTCACTCTCCTTCCCGACGATGGGAGGCGGCTCGCCATGGCATCGCACTCCCGCCGCGGTGCCGCGCACGTGGCTTGCCCCTTGGACGGCAAGCGACTCCATCACTGCCTCATCGGGGGTGGACATCACCGCTCGAGTTCTGACTGACTGACTGACTGAAGCCTTGCGTCTAGAAAACGTGTGGGCAAGATTGCACGTACGGCAGCCAGCGGTGAGAACAATATGCCCAACTATACGACAGACCTGGGCTGGTGACACCGGGCGGAAAGCAGGAAGGAAGGGGAGGGAATGGCGGAGAGGGGGCGGAGAGGGAAAGGAAAGAAAAGAGGGGAGGGAAGGGAAGGGAAGGGGAGAACGGGGAGAGGGGAGGAGGGCGGGAGAGGGAAGGGAAGGGAAGGGAGGAGGGGAGGAGGGGAGGAGGAGGAGGAGGAATGGGGAGAGGGAAGGGACGGCAAGGGGAGAGGGGAGGAGGATGGAGAGGGAAGGGGAGGAGGGGGGAGAGGGGGTCCTCAGGCAAGACACACTTTAATGAAAACGACTCAGAACCAGACCCGCCGGGCCCAGGCCCAACTGCGACCGCACAACCCTCTCGACAAACGAAAATGGGCAACCGCTGATCGACTCGGCAGGGTGGGGTTTCTATCGACCTCCGACCCCATCGGTCTGGCGCGATGCGCGGTCGAACCGTCGAGCCTCGACGAGATCGTTGTCTCACCCTGAGAAGCCGACCGCGCACTCGATCCCTCCAGTCCTGCCACCACCTTTGACAGGTGCAGCCGAAACACGCCCACGGGAGCGTGGGCCAAGAGCACCCGCCCCTCCGCCGAAGGCCCAGGGCCGCTCGGAGGTATGACCGAGGCGGAGGGCCCTAGCATACAGAGCAGAAGGACACCCCCTCCATCGGCTGCACGCAAGAATGGCCGTTGGGAACGTCATGAAATCTCGGAAATCTGGGAGATCTCTGGGGGGAGGAGGAGGGAGGAGGAAGGAGGAAGGAGGAAGGAGGAAGGAGGAAGGAGGAAGGAGGAAGGAGGGAGGAGGGAGGAGGGAGGAGGGGGAGGGAGGAGGAGGAGGAGGAGGGAGGAGGTAGGAGGAGGAGGAGGAGGAGGAGGAGGAGGAGGAGGAGGAGGAGGAGGAGGAGGAGGAGGAGAGGAGGAGGAGGAGGAGAGGAGGAGGAGAGAGCCCGAGCGGGGGGGGGGGGGGGGGGGCAAAACCCGAGCGCGCAAGACTCTGCTGTCGCACCGCGTTCGGCGACCAGGGGGGGCCCCAGCGTGCCAGCACCATGGTCTGTGCCACGCACTGCGGCGGCCTCGCGTCGCGGCGACCCCGGCGCTGCGGACTCTGACACCGCGTGGGCCGTTCGGCCGTCGGCGATCGGCAGCTCCTCGATCGCAAGATCGATTCACACTGGCCGATTCTGGCCTCTGGCAAAATTCAACCTCGAACGTGCACGGCGTGGTCGCTGCCACGTCGGCACGACACGAACTCCCGAACTCCCGACCCCATCCGGGGGGCCGCTTTTTCTTCGCATGCTGCTTTTTGAGTGCCCCCGTGCACAAAGCTGGCCCCAGGAAGCCGAAATGTCGGAAACACACCTGGCCGGGACTGCTCCGCGATGCCTCGAATTTAACCTGATACCGCATCGAAACCCGACCTTGGAGGACTAGTGGGCGTGACTTGCGAAGAACAGAAAAACAAAAAAGAGAATGCCTATAGGGCGCATAATGCTGCTTCCCGTGTTGTCCGTTTGACGCTGTCCCGCTTTATTAAGGCGCATCATGCTGATTCCCGTGTTGTCCGTTTGACGCTTTGCCACTTTGTCGGGGCGTCTCCGTCCATCTTGGAGCCCTGTTGGGCAATCTTCGGGCCCTGGGGCGTCTCTGGCCATCTCTCGGGGCCCTCTTAGGCAGTATTGGGGCCCTCTTGGGGGCCTCCGGGGGCTTCCTGGGGACCTCCTGCAAGCTTATTGACGCCCCTTGGGGGCATCTTGGGGCCTCCTGGGTGGTTTTCTGCGGAGAACCTAAAATGTCAGTCCCTGCCCCCCGCTGAGGTCCCTCTTCGGGCGTTCTGGGGCCTTCTTGGAGGCCTCTTGGGCCGTCTTGGAGGCGTCTTGGGCCGTCTGGGCGCTCTCTTGGGGCCCTCTTAGGCCATTTTGGGGTGATCTTTGCGGCGTCTCGGGCCGTCTTGGAGCGTCGGGAGGCCGATAAGTCGAAAACGCGAAAAACCTTCCAACGCTTTGGGGAAACATGTGAATTTTGACTCGTGGGGCCCCCTTGGGGGGCCTCTTCAAGGCCTCCTGGGGCGGCTTGGTGGCTTCCAGGCCCGTCAGGAAGCCATCCTGGACGGCCTGCATATGGATCGACCTGCTGGCGACTCGTGGCTCTCTTGGACCATCTTGCGGACCATCTTGGGGCCGCCCGTGCCGCACGGAAATGCGTCTGCCGAAATGGGGCCGTCTTCCGCCGGCGTTCGCCGCGTGGCCAGGGCCATGGTCCCGGGGGCACCCCCCGAGACCCCCCGGGGGAACACACAACGGGAACCCCTCCGCAAGGTCGGGGGAACAATAGCAGAAGCAGAAACTGTCGGAACTCCGCGCGGGTTTCTCGGATTGCCTCTGGGCCCACCTCCCTGGCGCGCGGAGCGCGCCAGGGGCGGCGCTGGAGGCGCCGCCAGGGGGGGCGGAGCTCGACAAATCATGTGAGCTTAATTTTTCGTACTCGATCGAAAAACTGGACCCCTTCTCCATCCCAACGCCCGCTCTCAACGCTCGCGCGAACCGTGTCGCCGCTCAGCCGTACCAGGCCCCAGGCCCTGGACAGGCGGCCTGACCCACCCACAAACCTCGCCCCATCGACGACGACGACCACGACGACGACGACGACGACGACGCCGACGACGACGGCGGCGGCGGCGGTGGCGGCGGCGACGACGACGACGAAGCCGAGGGCGCGGCTCCCGGCTCCACGAGACCTTGACCCTGAATCCTGGATCGGTCCTGGGTGCTGGGCCCCTGGGCCCTGGACCCCAGACTGACCCTGGACCCGGTGGCTCAAGGCCGCGTCCCCAGACCCTGTGCCTGAGGAGGAGGAGGAGGAGGAGGAGGAGGAGGAGGAGGAGGAGGAGGAGGGGGAGGAGGAGGAGGAGGGGAGGGAGGAGGAGGAGGAGGGAGGAGGAGGAGGAGGAGGGGGAGGAAGGAGAGGGGGGCAGAGGAGCCTGGGCCACCAGACCTCCCCGCGGCCGAGCAGAGAGCACACGCCGAGGGCTTCCGACCGCGGCCTCGGGCGGCCGCGGGGCCGTCGCGCTGCCCGAGGAGAGGGAGAGCTGGGCGCCAGGAGAGCGCCCGCCAGCCGTCCCCGACCCCCGCCGCCGTGGGCCCCGGAGGCCTTATGAGCCCTTCGCTCCGGGAACGGTTTTGCGTGCAGAGCGGTTTTTGACGATCCTGGGGCCCAGCGAGGGCCCTCACAGGCCGAATTACAGATGTGTATATATATATATATATATACATACGCACGCATACGATTTTTACCTAACAGCGAAGACTGATAGGTTTCTAGTAGGGTTAAAAAAGAACATCATGACGCCCCAGGGGGGTCTGGGCGCGATCCGGGGGAGGATGCCGGGGAACTCGTTTTAAGCAAACAGTAACCCACTTCGTGGTCTTCGAGTTCCCAGAACTCCGTTCCTGGCCCACATTTTGAATGCCCAGAGCCAGATGTAGGCCACTTCGTGTTCTTCGTGTTCCCAGATCACAATTCCCGGGCCACATTTTGAATGCCCGGAGCCAACTGTAGGCCACTTCGTGTTCTTCGTGTTCCCAGAACACCATTCCCGAGCCACATTTTGAACGCCCGGAGCCAACTGTAGGCCACTTCGTGTTCTTCGTGTTCCCAGAACACCATTCCCGGGCCACATTTTGAATGCCCGGAGCCAACTGTAGGCCACTTCGTGTTCTTCGTGTTCCCAGAACACAACTCCCAGGCTACATTTTGATTGCCCGGAGCCAACTGTGAGGCTGAGGCTGAGGCAGGCTGAGGCTGAGGCAGGCTGAGACTGAGCCTGAGGCAGGCTGAGGCTGAGGCTGAGGCTGATGCAGGCTGAGGCTGAGAGGCTGACGCTGAGGCTGAAGCAGGCTGAGGCTGAGGCTGAGGTCGAGGCAGGCTGAGGCTGAGGCGGAGGCAAGCCGAGGCAGGCTGAGGCTGAGGCTGAAGCTGAGGCAGGCTGAGGCTGAGGCTGAGGCTGTGGCTGAGGCTGAGGCAAGCTGCGGCTGAGGCAGGCTGAGGCTGAGGCTGATGCAGGCTGAG
>CAUYUJ010006298.1:45000-54684 GCA_963575745.1 Prorocentrum cordatum | reverse complement strand
TGCATCTTCACCCGGCTATAGCGTCTTCGCCAGCTGCGGCCTCGCGCGGAATAGCGTCTTCGGGATCGCTTCAAAAATAACGCACTCACAGGGAATATCGTCTTCACCGGAATAGCGTCTTCACCCGGAATAGCGTCTTCACCCAGAATAGCGTCTTCACAGGGAATAGCGCCGTCACCGGGAATGGCGTCTTCACCGGAAATAGCGTCTTCACCGGGAATAGCGTCTCCACACCGGGAGTAGCGTCCTCACCGCGAATAGCGCCTTCATAAGGGGAAGTGCTGCCTGTGTCCGCAAGACGCGTCTTCACAGGGAATTGCGTCTTCACTGGGAATAGCGTCTTCGCCCGGATAGCGTCTTCACCCGGAATATCGCCTTCGCAGGGAATAGCATCTTCAGCGCGAGTAGCATCGTCACTGGGAATGGCAAAGAATAGCGTCTTCGCAGAGACGCGTCTTTATAAGGAGTGGTGTTTTCAAATCGCGTCTTCGGCTCGAACGGGAATCCCGGTTACCGGGGCAATATATATATATAATATATATATATATATATATATATATATATATACGCGTGTGTTTTGCGACGTCTGTTGGCTCCCATGCCGGAATGAACGGAGCCCGCGGCAGGCACCTCCGGAAAACCTTTCCGAGCGCTGCAAGGGCCCCGGCGTGCAGTGAACCTTTTCAAGTGCTCCAGGAGCCCCGGCAAGTACCTCCGGGAACCTTTCCGAGCGCTCCGGGAGCCCTGGCAGGAGGTTCCGCCAGGAAACTTTTCCAAGCGTTCCAAGAAGCCCGGCGGGCACCGCCGAGGACCTTTCCGAGCGCTCCAGCAGCCCCGGCAAACACCTCAGGGGAACCTCTTTCTTTTGCTTCAACCACCATTGCTAACTACTACTACTACTACTACTACTACTACTACTACTACTACTACTACTACTACTACTACTACTACTACTTCTACTTCTACTTCTACTACTACTACTACGACTACGACTACGACTACAACTACGACTACGACTACGACTACGACTACGACTACGACTACGACTACTACTACTACTACGACTACTACTACTACTATCTAATACGGACTTCGATACTTTTACTATCTACTTACTACTATACTACGACTACAGTACGGACTACGACTTAGACTTCGACTTCGACTTGACCTACTTCTATACTACTATTACTATACTACTATTATATACTAATACTACTACTACTACTCTACGACTACTGCTACATCTATAGTAGTACTACTACTATCTACTATTTCTACTTATGCTAATACTCATATTCTGCTACTTCTACTCTACTACTATAATGCTCTACGACTTCTACTACTACTACGACGACGTCGTTACTAATGCTATGCGGCTTGCTACTAGTTTTACTTCTACTACCTACTTCATCAATCTTATACTATACTATTTCTCCGTCGGACGATACTACTTTCTACTTACTTACTTACTACGATTACTACTTCACTTCTACTACTACTAATACTGCTACTGCTACTGCTACTTGTACTACTACTACTACGTCTACTGTTACTACTACTACTACTACTTACGCGACGAGGACTCTGCTACTACTCTACCTCACTGTTACTGATTGCAGTTGTAGGTACTTATACTACATCTTACGTTACTACTTTGTTCACGGACTACTAATACTTTTACTGCTACCTAGTTACTTATACTTACTTATACTATACTTTCGACGCTATACTACTACTACTATACTATATACTACTACAAGTGCTAGTTACTACTACGATTACTACTACTACTACTTTTGTTATACTATACTACTACTATACCACTACTATACTACTACTACACACCCCATGCTGCTATTTACATCTACTACTCTATCGTCTAACTACTACTACTAGAACTACTACGACGACGACGACTACTACTACTACTACTACGACTACTACTACTACTACGACTACTACTACTCCTACGACGACTACTACTACTACTAGTACTACTACTACGACTACACCCACCAATACTACTACTGCTACTGCTACTACGCCTTCTTCTTCTTGTTCTACTGCTACTACTACTACTACTACTACGACTACGACTGCGACTACGACTACTACTACTACTACTACTACTACTACTTCAGATAATACTACTACTACTACGATTGCTACCACAACTACCACTACTACTACCACCACCATCACCACCACTACTACTAAAACTACTACTACTGCTACTACTACTACTTCTACCACTACTACGACTACGTCTACGACTACGACTGCGACTACCAGCACTACTACTACTACTACTACTACTACTACTACTACTACTACTACTACTACTGGTACCACTACCACTGCTACTACTACTACTACTACTACTACTACTACTACTTTTACAACTGCTACTACTACTACTACTACTACGGTATACCACTACTACTACTGCTACTGTACTGATACTACTTACTATACTTATATACGACTAACTACGAATACTACTACTACTGTACTTATACTTCTGTGACGACGACGACGACGATTACTACGCTACTGCGGTGCTACTACTACTACTACTACTAATTACTACTACTACTTACTACTACTACGACTACTACGACTACTACGACTACTACTACTACTACTACTACTACTACTACTACTACTACTACTACTACTACTACTACTACTACTAATACTACTATTACTATTACTACTACTACTACGACTACTACTAATACTACTATTACTACTACTACTACTACTACTACTACTACTACTACTACTACTACTACTACTACTACTACTACTCCTCCTACTCCTACTCCTACTCCTACTCCTACTCCTACTCCTACTCCTACTCCTACTCCTACTCCTACTCCTACTCCTACTCCTACTCCTACTCCGACTCCTATCCTTATTCCTTATTAGAATATACTCCTACTCCCCCCTCAGGCCGGCCATTAGGGGCCGCATCCGGGTGGTCCCATCCTAACCTGTAAAAAACAATACAAAATCAACATTTTTCTTATTTTTTCCTCTCGACATGGACGTCCTGTCGTCCACGGCGATAATCCATTGCAAAAAAATACCACAAAGAGCACACGCGCGCGTTCATGTCAGAATCCTACCGAACACCGTGTGTTTGCAAGCATTTCAACATAAAAACATCAAAAACCCAATGCTTTTTCACAAAAATTGTACAAATTTCCCGCCCGGGCTCTCTTGCTGTAATCATAGGAAAACCATAGGAATCTTAAGAATTCTGTCAAATCCAGCGATTTCACGTCATCGCGCGGTGCACTCGCGATGCTCTGTCATGCACCCAGGCCGCGAATCCTGTGCAAAAAATACCACAAAGAGCACACTCGCGCGTTCATGTCAGAATCCTACCGAACACCGTGTGTTTGCAAGCATTTCAACATAAAAACATCAAAAACCAAATGCTTTTTCACAAAAATGCTTTGGGGTGTCCTGTCAGACCGTCGGGCTTCCTCCGGCCACCTCTGGCTTCCTGCGGTGTACCGGGCCATTCTCGACTCGTCTGGCAATGCGTGCGCGGCATTCAACACGCGCTCGCCAGTTCCGTCGGCAACCGCCATCGCGGCCGCATCAGCTGTACCAAACCGGCTGGCCGGTGTGACTTCGGCCCCCAGTTGTGCCAGCTTTGCTTCTTATGTTGTGGGAGGGCGGGTGGGATTGGGCATGCCATGCTTGACTCGCTCGAGCTGGCTAGCTTGACTCCTACTTCCTCCCACTACTACTCTATCCTTATTCCTTATTAGAATATACTCCTACTCCCCCCTCAGGCCGGCCATTAGGGGCCGCATCCGGGTGGTCCCATCCTAACCTGTAAAAAACAATACAAAATCAACATTTTTCTTATTTTTTCCTCTCGACATGGACGTCCTGTCGTCCACGGCGATAATCCATTGCAAAAAATAACACAAAGAGCACACGCGCGCGTTCATGTCAGAATCCTACCGAACACAGTGTGTTTGCAAGCATTTCAACATAAAAACATCAAAAACCCAATGCTTTTTTCACAAAAATTCTACAAATTTCCTGCCCGGGCTCTCTTGCTGAAATCATAGGAAAACCATAGGAATCTTAAGAATTCGGTCAAATCCAGCGATTTCACGTCATCACGCGGTGCACTCGCGATGCTCTGTCATGCACCCAGGCCGCGAATCCTGTGCAAAAAATACCACGCGGGCGACATGCGCGCGCGTCGCCGCGAGCGCATGCTCAAATCCTTCTAGAGTCGTCGCCGTCATTGGCACCGTCGCATGGACGTCCTGTTGTCCACGTCGCAAAATGCATGGCAGGAATGGGACGCGGCGCACACCCCGCGCCCGCCCATCCAATCCGTCCCATTCTAATCTGCAAAAGACAATACACAGTTTTTGTTTTTCTTGTCAACATGGTCGTGCTGTCGTCACGTCGCAAAATGCGTGGCAGGAATGGGACGCGGCGCACACCCCGCGCGAAGGGGTGACATGGTACTACTACTACCACTACCACTACCAACACCACTACCACTGGTACTACTACTCCTGCCTCTTGGGGCCTCCTGGGCCCCCGTGGGGTGTCCTGTCAGACCGTCGGGCTTCCTCCGGCCACCTCTGGCTTCCTGCGGTGTACCGGGCCATTCTCGACTCGTCTGGCAATGCGTGCGCGGCATTCAACACGCGCTCGCCAGTTCCCGTCGGCAACCGCCATCGCGGCCGCATCAGCTGTACCAAACCGGCTGGCCGGTGTGACTTCGGCCCCCAGTTGTGCCAGCTTTGCTTCTTATGTTGTGGGAGGGCGGGTGGGACTGGGCATGCCATGCTTGACTCGCTCGAGCTGGCTAGCTTGACTCCTACTCCTACTCCTACTCCTATCCTTATTCCTTATTAGAATATACTCATACTCCCCCCTCAGGCCGGCCGATAGGGGCCGCATCCGGGTGGTCCCATCCTAACCTGTAAAAAGCAATACAAAACCAAGATTTTTTTATTTTTTCCTCTCGACATGGACGTCCTGTCGTCCACGGCGATAATCCATTGCAAAAAATACCACAAAGAGCACACGCGCGCGTTCATGTCAGAATCCTACCGAACACCGTGTGTTTGCAAGCATTTCAACATAAAAACATCAAAAACCCAATGCTTTTTCACAAAAATTGTACAAATTTCCCGCCCGGGCTCTCTTGCTGAAATCATCGGAAAACCATAGGAATCTTAAGAATTCGGTCAAATCCAGCGATTTCACGTCATCGCGCGGTGCACTCGCGATGCTCTGTCATGCACCCAGGCCGCGAATCCTGTGCAAAAAATACCACGCGGGCGACATGCGCGCGCGTCGACGCGAGCGCATGCTCAAATCCTTCTAGAGTCGTCGCCGTCATTGGCACCGTCGCATGGACGTCCTGTCGCCCACGTCTCAAAATGCATGGCAGGAATGGGACGCGGCGCGCACCCCGCGCCCGCCCATCCAATCCGTCCCATTCTAATCTGCAAAAGACAATACACAGTTTTTGTTTTTCTTGTCAACATGGTCGTGCTGTCGTCACGTCGCAAAATGCAAGGCAGGAATGGGACGCGGTGCACACCCCGCGCGAAGGGGTGACATGTCGCTCTCGCCTCGGCGCCGCGCACCAACGTTTTTCCTCTCAGCATGGACGTCCTGTCGTCCACGTCGCAAAATGCTTGGCAGGAATGGGATGCGGCGCACACCCCGCGCCCGCCCATCCAAACCCCCCCGCTATAACAAAAACAATACAAGTTGGGGCCTTCTGGCTTCCTGCGGTGTACCGGGCCATTCTCGACTCGTCTGGCAATGCGTGCGCGGCATTCAACACGCGCTCGCCAGTTTCCCGTCGGCAACCGCCATCGCGGCCGCATCAGCTGTACCAAACCGGCTGGCCGGTGTGACTTCGGCCCCCAGTTGTGCCAGCTTTGCTTCTTATGTTGTGGGAGGGCGGGTGGGACTGGGCATGCCATGCTTGACTCGATCGAGCTGGCTAGCTTGACTCCTACTCCGATCCTTATTCTTTATTAGAATAAACTCCTACTCCCCCCTCAGGCCGGCCGATAGGGGCCGCATCCGGGTGGTCCCATCCTAACCTGTAAAAAACAATACAAAATCAACATTTTTCTTATTTTTTCCTATCGACATGGACGTCCTGTCGTCCACGGCGATAATCCATTGCAAAAAATACCACAAAGAGCACACGCGCGCGTTCATGTCAGAATCCTACCGAACACCGTGTGTTTGCAAGCATTTCAACATAAAAACATCAAAAACCAAATGCTTTTTCACAAAAATTGTACAAATTTCCCGCCCGGGCTCTCTTGCTGAAATCATAGGAAAACCATAGGAATCTTAAGAATTCGGTCAAATCCAGCGATTTCACGTCATCGCGCGGTGCAATCGCGATGCTCTGTCATGCACCCAGGCCGCGAATCCTGTGCAAAAAATACCACGCGGGCGACATGCGCGCGCGTCGCCGCGAGCGCATGCTCAAATCCTTCTAGAGTCGTCGCCGTCATTGGCACCGTCGCATGGACGTCCTGTCGTCCACGTCGCAAAATGCATAGCAGGAATGGGACGCGGCGCACACCCCGCGCCCGCCCATCCAATCCGTCCCATTCTAAACTGCAAAAGACAATACACAGTTTTTGTTTTTCTTGTCAACATGGTCGTGCTGTCGTCACGTCGCAAAATGCGTGGCAGGAGTGGGACGCGGTGCACACCCCGCGCGAAGGGGTGACATGTCGCTCTCGCCTCGGCGCCGCGCACCAACGTTTTTCCTCTCAACATGGACGTCCTGTCGTCCACGTCGCAAAATGCTTGGCAGGAATGGGATGCGGCGCGCACCCCGCGCCCGCCCATCCAAACCCCCCCTTTCTAAAAAAACAGTACAAGTTGGGGCCTTCAGGCTTCCTGCGGTGTACCGGGCCATTCTCGACTCGTCTGGCAATGCGTGCGCGGCATTCAACACGCGCTCGCCAGTTCCCGTCGGCAACCGCCATCGCGGCCGCATCAGCTGTACAAAACCGGCTGGCCGGTGTGACTTCGGCCCCCAGTTGTGCCAGCTTTGCTTCTTATGTTGTGGGAGGGCGGGTGGGACTGGGCATGCCATGCTTGACTCGCTCGAGCTGGCTAGCTTGACTCCTACTCCTACTCCTACTCCTATCCTTATTCCTTATTAGAATATACTCCTACTCCCCCCTCAGGCCGGCAGATAGGGGCCCCATCCGGGTGGTCCCATCCTAACCTGTAAAAAACAATACCAAATCAACATTTTTCTTATTTTTTCCTCTCGACATGGACGTCCTGTCGTCCACGGCGATAATCCATTGCAAAAAATACCACAAAAGAGCACACGCGCGCGTTCATGTCAGAATCCTACCGAACACCGTGTGTTTGCAAGCATTTCAACATAAAAACATCAAAAACCCAATGCTTTTCCACAAAAATTATACAAATTTCCTGCCCGGGCTCTCTTGCTGAAATCATAGGAAAACCATAGGAATCTTAAGAATTCTGTCGAATCCAGCGATTTCACGTCATCGCGCGGTGCACTCGCGATGCTCTGTCATGCACCCAGGCCGCGAATCCTGTGCAAAAAATACCACGCGGGCGACATGCGCGCGCGTCGCCGCGAGCGCATGCTCAAATCCTTCTAGAGTCGTCGCCGTCATTGGCACCGTCGCATGGACGTCCTGTCGTCCACGTCGCAAAATGCATGGCAGGAATGGGACGCGGCGCACACCCCGCGCCCGCCCATCCAATCCGTCCCATTCTAATCTGCAAAAGACAATACACAGTTTTTGTTTTTCTTGTCAACATGGTCGTGCTGTCGTCACGTCGCAAAATGAGTGGCAGGATTGGGACGCGGCGCACACCCCGCGCGAAGGGGTGACATGTCGCTCTCGCCTCGGCGCCGCGCACCAACGTTTTTCCTCTCAGCATGGACGTCCTGTCGTCCACGTCGCAAAATGCTTGGCAGGAATGGGATGCGGCGCGCACCCCGCGCCCGCCCATCCAACCCCCCCCGCTATAAAAAACAATACAAGTTGGGGCCTTCTGGACGCCTCCTAATGCAATCCCATGAATCGTATGGGCGCATGGGGTCCCTTGGGGCCTCCTGGGGCCTTCTCGTGAGGCCTCTTTGTGTTTGCAAGCATTTCGACATAAAAACATCAAAACCGTACGTTTTTTGCACACAAGTTCTACAATTTTCTTGCCCACGACGCTCTCTTGCTGAAATCATAGGAAAACCATAGGAAACTTAAGAATTCTGTCAAATCCAGCGATTTCACGTCACCGCGCGGTGCACTCGCGATGCTCATGCACCCAGGCACGACGACGACGACCACGACGACGACCACCACGGCCACGACGACGACGTCGATCACGACGACCACGACGACTACGACGACGACGACGACCACGACGACCGCGACGACGACGACGACGACGACGACGACGACGACGACGACCACGACGACCACGACGACCACGACGACCACGACGACCACGACGACGACGACGACGACGACGACGACGAGGACGACGACGACGACGACGACGACGACGACCACGACCACGACGACGACGACGACGAAGACGACCACGACGACGACGACGACGACGACGACGACGACGGTGGCGGCGGCGGCCACCACGACGACGACGACGACGACGACGACGACGACGACGACGACGCTCGGGTCGGTCCGTCTTGTGCCTGGGCCCGCCGAGAAAGCGAGGCGTCCGCAGGGGGGCGAGGACGACGACGACGACGACGACGACGACGACGACGACGACGACGACCACCGCGACGACGACGACTGCACCGCTTCTTTTTCAGCCGCCGGGGGTTCGTGGTCATGCAGGGCCATCCGGCGCCAGCTTTTGTACGACCAGACGCTTCCTCGACCGCTTCCGCAGAATTCTTGCGTCCATCGTCGTCCTTGTCGTCGCCCTCCGCGTCGTCTCTCCGCTGGTCCTTCCAATGGCACTCCTCCTTTTCCTCCCCCTCCCCTCTTCCCCTTCCTCTCCTTGCCTCTCTCTCTCTCTCTCTCTCTCTCTCTCTCTCCTCTCATCTCTCATCTTCTTCTCTCTCTCCTTCCCCTCTCTCAATCTCTCGTCTCTCTCTTGGCTGTCCACTAATTACTACTACTACTACTACTACTACTAACTACTACTACCTACTATCTTACTACTACTACGAAGTACTACTACTACTAATTTACTACTACACTACTAATTACAAAATTATTACTACTACAACTACTACCACCACTACTACTACTACTACTACTACTACTACTACTACTACTAACTACTACTACTACTACTAACTACTAAGACTACTACTACTATACTACTACTAAGACTACTAGTAACTACTACTACTACTACTACGAACTACTACTACTACTAACTACGTACCCTACTACTACTACTACTACTACTACTCTACTACTACTACTCTACTAGTAGTAGTAGTAGTAGTAGTACTACTACTAGTAGTATTAGTACGACTACTACTACTACGACTACTACTACTACTACTACTACTACTACTACTACTACTACTACTACCCACTACTACTAACTACTACTAACTACTAACTACTAACTACTAACTACTACTACTACTACTACTACTACTACTACTACTAC
>CAUYUJ010006298.1:37500-40000 GCA_963575745.1 Prorocentrum cordatum | reverse complement strand
ACTACTACTAAGCTACTCCACTACGACACACACTATACTACTGCGACGACGACCACCTGCTAAAACAACGACTGCTACAACTAAGGCTACTACAACTATTGCGACTACTACAACACTACTACTACAAACTAACTACTACTACTACATCACTTCTACTACTACTACTACTACTACACCACTACTACACATGTAAAAAACAACAACAAACTACAACTACAATTACTACCTACTACTACAACTACTACTAACAAACTATCTACTAACTCCTACCTACTTGATAGCTGCTAGACACTACTAAGTTGCGGCTGCAACAACTGCAACCACTACGCAAACAACACACTATACCGACGACCTATGGCCTCCACGTAGTATGAAGTATAGACGTAGTAGTATAGTATAGTAGATAGTATCGTCGAAGACGTAGTAGAAGTTAGAAGTAGTAGTAGTATAGTAGTAAAGATTGATAAGAAAGAAAAGTAGTAAAAGAAGTAAGTAGAAGTAGTAGTAGTAAGTACTATTACAACTACTTACGACCTTCTTCTTTCTTCTTCTACTACTACTACTACAAACGACCTAACTGTCTACTACTACTTACTACTACAACAACTAGTACGACTACAACTACTACTAATACTACCACTACTACTACTACTACTACTACTGCTACTACGACTACTATTACTACTACTACTACTACTACTACTACTACTACTACTTCTTCCACTACTACTCCTACTACTACTACTACGACTGCGATTACTACTACCACTACTACTACTACTACTACTACTACTACTACTACTACGACTATTACTAGTACTACTAGTACTACTACTACTACTACTACTACTACTACTACTACGACTACTACTACTACTACTACTACTACTACTACTACTACTACCACTACCACTACCACTACCACTACTACTGCTGCTACTACTACTATTACTACTATCACAACTGCTACATGTACTACTACCACGGCAACAACGACGACAACGACAACAACGACAACGACGACAGCACCGACAACAACGACTACGACCACTATTGCGATTACGGCTACAACTACAGCGGCGACCACTACGAGTACTACTATGACTACTACCACTTCCCACGAACACTGCGGCTACTGCCTCTACGGCCACCGTTACCACCACCACGCTGAAGAGTCGTGCAACCGCATGTGAATCGCCTGCGCGCCGTCATTAAGCCCTGGGCGAAATTCATGGCATACGAAAACTACTCCGACGGTAGGACCCCACATGATAATCCTGTCAACTAATCTGGCAATAATTTTTATCGTCGTGGTCGTGATGTTGAACGTGAACTGCGGGCTCCATCGGGAGGGGGCTCCGGCCTGAGACTTCCTCGCGACGCACTCGCACACGAGGCTCCCGCGTGATACTTCCCCCATCTCGGCACCAGAGACAGATGAGCACATGCATTCATCCATCGGCGTGAGGCTCGAACCCGCTAAGGAAGCGAGGGTACAGGCAGTGTCACCCAAAGTGCTGCCCGAGCTAACGAAAAATCATCGCTGCGCGCGACTGTTGCCGCATTCCACCTCCATACTGAAGCTTCTGAAACCCCAAAATGACGACAGTTACAGGAGGCCGATGACCCGCCACGGGTTCGAACAGGAGTTGCGGGCCCCATAGGGAGGGGTCTCCCGCCTGAGACTACCTCGCAATTCCCTCACGAGCGATTCTCCAACCTGAAACTTCCGCCATGCTCAAGCTTGAACAGGCCAAAAGTGACGACAGTGACAAGAGGCTGATGACCCTCTTGGATTACTCACATGAGCTGCGGGCCCCATCGAGAGGGGGTTCCCGCCTGAGATCAGATCGCTTCACTCACAGACGAGGCTCCCGCCTGAGACTTCCGCCACACGCAAGCTTGAAAAAGCTAGAAATGATGACAGTTACAGGATTCCGATGGCCCATGAGTTGAGGGCTCCATAGGGAAGGGGCTCCCGCCTGACACGTCGTCGCAATTTACTCACACACGAGGCTCCCGCCTAAGATTCCCGCCGTACTTAAGCTTGAAGAAGCCAAAAGTGACGACAGCTACAAAGAGGCCAGTGACCCCCTCGGATTACTCACATGAGCTGCGGACTCCATAACTCCCGCCTGAGACTTCTTCGCAATTCACTCACAGACGATGCTGCCACCTGAGACTTCCGCCATACGCAAGCTTGAAGAAGCCAACAATGACGACAATTACAAAAGGCCCATGACCCGCTCGGATGACTCACATGAGCTATGACCCGCTCGGGTTGCTCACATGAGTTGCGGGCTCCATAGGGAGGGGGCTCTCGCCTGAGACCTCCTCGCGATTCACTCACAGATGCGGCTCCCGCCCAAGACATCCTCCATGCTCATGCCTCAGGAGCCCAGAAGTGACGACAGTTACAAGAGGCCAATGCCCCGGCTCGGATTACTCACATGAGCTGCGGGCCCCACAGGGAGGGGTCTCCCGCATGAGATTTCCTCAC